>JAWNNU010001114.1:0-69841 GCA_035044585.1 Scaptomyza polygonia
CCAGCTCTCTGCAAGAACAGAAAGCGATACCTTGGTTCTTTCTTCTTATCGGACCTCTCTCAACTGGCGGACACTAAACCGAAAAATATCCTGTCCTTTATTCGAGCCTCGGGCTGGGACCACGCCCTCGTAAACGGTGTAACACACTCTACGTCTGGGTAGACGGTATCTGTGGACTATGTCCAAGACGCGGCATCACAATGGGCCAATACATGGCCTACGTGAGTGGGGGGTTTTGTCTCAAACTGCTCACTACCGCTCTAACCTAATCTAACCTACAGCTAGAACTACCAAATTTGGGAAAAAGAAAGCTACTAACAACCCCCAAAAAAATGGATCGCAAGTTTTGAAGAAACGCCCAGCCGTTCCGCCCCCCCCCCCCCCCAAAAAAAACCAAACAAAAGCAAAAAAATGTTGGATGCCAGATCTGTGCCGCCCCCAACCACCCAAACGCTTCGTTAAAAACGGTAATGCGTGTATCTTCCAAAGTATTTGAGCTAGAGTCGCCAAATTTAGTAGAAATATAGCTGTTAGCGAACCCAAAGATAAATGCATCTACGTTTTGCATCCACGGCTCCCCTTTCTTTTAACCAGGGACCGCAAATAATAGTTATGAGTTGAAAAAAATTGAAGGCCATAATACGCTCCACGACGAGTGAGAAATAGACAAATATGTTATTTTTAAATGTCATATTCGGAAAAACGATAAACTTTTATTTCTAATTTTTTAATTTTAAATTATTTTCAATTATTAAATTAAATTTTTTTTGATAAAAATACAAAATAATTATTATATTTTGATTTTTATAATAAAATTAAATCATAACTTTTATCAGTAACTTTTATTTTAAAAATTGAAAATAAGAATTAGATTTCAATTTTTATAATAAAAATTGAAAATAAAAATTGAATTCAAATAACTGTTAAACGGAGGGAGCTAGTTAACATGTCGGTATATATGTATATATATATATATATATATATAAAATACGCATCAATACCTTTCATTTGATATATAATTTTGTATGTACAAACGCATGTACAGCCATACATACATATATGCATGTTTACACAATAGTCCAGGTTGGAACTTGCAAAATGAAAACAATTCGGGTATAATATACGATATGAAAAGCCAGACGTAGTGAAAATTTTAATCGTCTTAAATTAAGTGGTAAATCCGTTGGAATTGATTGCAAAAGAGTTTTTAAACAAAATTAAAATCTCTCATTAATTTCATGATAAATCATCGCGTGTATGGCCAAGTCTGTTGTTGGATGTACTCTGGAGAATGGCAAAAGCGTGGTCTGCCACATGCGCACATTTTAGTACGGTAAGTAGACAAAATGACTCTGTAATTTGCGCTGAAATTCCTATTAAAACATTTGACTCAAAATTGCATGCAATAGTTACCAAACACATGATATATGGACTGTGCTGAGTTTTTAACAGAAATTCACCCTGTATGATCGACGGCAAGTGTTCCAGGCGATACCCAAGAGACCTGATTGCTGAAACCATAACAGGAAATGATGGATAGTCGACAAGGTGAAGGTAAGACGACAAAATGTTTATGTAGACCATAAGTCGGCAACCTTTTGTTGAAAAGGGGCCAAATATTTTTGATGTGGATCAGTGCTGGCCGAACTTGCAGTAGGTATACCTACAATATTTATGTATGACTACTGTAGTTTTCAAAATAAAAAGCTAATTGTATATTTTACCGACATTTATTATAGTTAATAAAATCAATGAGATTTTTGTGATTGTTTTTGACTTGCAAGTTTTATATATCAGCTTGCAGTACATAAAAACAAAACAAAATAATATTTAACCCAACAAATAATAGTTTAATTATTAATTGTATGTCATTAAACAAACTTCAAATATATTTAAATTTATAAACATTTATTTATTAATATTTAACCAAAAAATTCACTTATTTCTTATTATTTTAGTGAATAAAAAATTCATATTTTAATAAAATTTAAAAAGCTAATTTTATAACTGCTGGCGGTATTGCTGTCAACCGTCCACTGATGCACTAAACTTGAACGCTAAGAAGTATTCCAAACTCATTCATAAAAACTTTGGATGCCACACCGCGCTCATACCGCCCACAGCCACCCTGCTCCAACCTTTTACAAACTTTGAGCTAGAGTCAACGAATTTGGTAAGAAAATAGCAATGACCGACCCACAAAGATCTGCATAAAAACTTTTGATGCTGCGCCCCCATACCACCCCCAGCCCCTCATTCACAATATTTTACAAACTTTGAGCTAGAGTCGCCAAAATTTGAGAGAAGATAGCTTTTTGCCCATCTGCAATTTACAATCTTTATGGCAGCGTACACCTCTCCTCTCCCTACACACGACCGAATCCACACACCTTTGCAATCAGGTCTCTTTGTATCGGTTTTATTACTGGTATCGACTGTACCGCAGTCAGTTCCGTCCGACTGCAACGTATCTACTTGATTTTACTTGCGCTTATTCCTACATTCGTTTTAAGTGCAAGTGCGACCGGCACGCTTTGATGAAAAATGAATGGGTGTCTGAACAAAAAAAGAGAAGCGCTTTATATGAGCGAAAGCATACTATTGCCTGCACCCATATCGCACGCAAAACTTTTGATGAGTATGTGAGTTATCGACAGTTCTTACCAAAACCGCTCAGTTACGCCAGCGGAGGTGCACCTAAACACAACAACAGAGGCGGCAGCAGCGACGGCAGCAGCAGCGGCATCAGCAGCGGCGACAACTGCAGCAGCGACATTCAACAGGCGGTCTTAGCATAATTTAGAATTGTCATAAGTTAGTTCTAATCCAGCACTTAATGAAAATAAACGTGTTTTTTTTATATTAAATAACCAAACCTTTTGTTATTTGGCGGCCGAGCAGGGACCGGTAAAAAGTCATAACGAATAATATCGTGTCACATACCAGTGCCTTATAGCCACATATTGTACTCCGCAAAAGTGCCTCAAAAGAGCTACAGCGCGAGCGCGATTTTAAAAGAGCCGAACCTCTTTCGCGATTTATTCAAAAGACATAATCGGTCGTTCACCGTCGACGGATCTGTTGTATTTGTTCGCAGACCACCACGCACACAAGTGTCCCCCAGGGTCCCCAGTCACCTGTTGCATCGCCGCTCCGATGCATAGCCACAGGACAAAAAGGAATTCATCCAAAGGACCAGCGCGGAAGATTCGCCGGATGTTTTATTTATCGTAAGCTTAGTGTTTAAGTGATTGAAAACAAAACAAAACCAAAATAAAATAAAAAACACAAATAAAAACTTATTTGAAAAATCGATCAAATAGAATACTAAGAATAAGTTAAAACAAAAAATTACCTTATGTTAAAATAAGTATATATACCACATATTTTCTATAAGTAAAATTCAATTAAAATTTAAAAAACAATTCTTGACCAAGTAAACTTAGTGTTGAATAAAGTTAAATCTTCCGGCAATCCAGAACCTAGTTAAGTAACACTCAAGCAAAAATATTATCAATCAAATTAAATCTAAAAATCAACCAACTTTTTCGATCGCTAATTGTTGTTAAGACTCTCACAAACGAGATACGGCTAGATAAGTCGCGTCAATTTTTATATTTTTGGTCCGTTTTATTTGAATCTTAATTTCATTCCGCAGTTTCATGCACATCATGCCCGACGATATATTAGACGCCATGGCGAACTTAGGCATTGCCGGTGGCACAGGCCAAGCAACAAGTGGTCAGCCAGGTACTAGTACACCAATAACAAGCCCCGAACTTAAAACAGTTATTATGACGATGATTAAGGATTGTCTCAAAGACAATGTAAATAGCCCAAACTTCGGACACGAGAACTTCCGTGACATTACATTTGTGAGACCCCGATCAGGTGAAGATCAAGAAAAAATACCGGAAATAGAAAAGTTAATCCGAGAATTCTCTGGGGATACGACAACGTTCAATTCGTGGAAAAAAATGTTGAACGAATTATGAGCATCTATGGAGGACAAGAACAATCATATAAATATTATTTAATGACTTCTTCCGCACGTAACAAAGTGGTTGGTGAAGCTGATGCGGTCTTAGAATCTTACAACACCCCAATGAATCGGAAAGCTTTTTCCAAATGCCTGACAGCACATTAAGCTGATAAAAGAGATTTAAAAACTCTCGAGTGTCAGATGCACTCTCTGAGGCAAGGTCATATGACAATAAACGAATTCTATCAGGCTGTCTACCATCAATTATCGTTAATCCTAAATCAGATAGGTGTAAGGAAGAATCTCCAAAAACCATTAGGGCATTAACCGATAACTATCGAGGCAAAGCTCTAGATACTTTTGTAAGAGGTTTAAGAGGAGATCTACCACGACTTTTGGCAATCAAGGAGCCAAGAGACTTAAGCCATGATCTTCATTTGTGTAGCTTGGTCGAAAACCAACAGGAACCAAATTTTTTGGTGCCCAGAATAAGACAACAACCTCCACCCCTGCCACCTAGGCAGACGGTCATGAGATTACCGGCACAAAAGCCTCTGCAAAATACAAACCAGTGGAGAAATTTCGACCCTAGACTCTACCATGGTGGGCCAATTAATCGACCCACATACCCACAATTTGCATATCAACAGCAAATGCCTAATCAAGGGCAATGGCACGCTGCACCTCCGAGGCCATTCGCCCCAAAACCGGAGGCTAAACCAGAACCCATGGACGTAGATCATTCTGCCCGATCACGTCATATCGACTACATGAATAGGGTTCGAAACGATTTGGTAGGAAAACGTCCTCCACCTCAGAGCCAATCAGGTCCCCTTCAAAAATACCAGAGACAGTTCCACGTAACTACAGGTGAGGTAGAACCAGGTAAAGAGGAGCAAGAGCACGCAATTGCAGAGGACGACGAACAAGGTTATTTAGAATATCTAGAACAAATAGAGACAGAATACTTACCAGAAGCCGTACCGTACGAAACAGAAAACGAGTATGCCACAGAGTTAGTAGATACCGCAGACATTAATTTTTTAGATTAAACAGTTCCTCATTGCCTTATTTTAATTGCAATACGAGGAACTGAAAAAAACTTAAATTTTTGATAGTTACAGGCTCAAACCAAAATTACATTCAAGCTAATTTAGTACCGAAACCCAAACTTAATGAGAGACTCTTTTTTGCAAATTCTATCGGCGGACAAACAAAAATCACCCATCACAACCATCTCAGTTTATTCGGACTTGATCAAGTTCCAGTCAAATTTTTCCTTCTCCCAACTCTTAAAACTTTTCATGGCGTATTGGGTAACGATACCCTCAAACAGCTGAGCGCTGTAATCGACGTACGCAATGACGTCCTAGTAATAGGTGGGTATTATAAAATAAAAATCAAACAAATGGCTACTCAAGCGGTTAACAACATAAAAGTCAGGGCAGACATGTCTGCGAAACAAACAAAGCTCATGGATAGGATGACCGACATGCATGCAGAGTTATTTGCTGAACCTGACGAAAACTTACATACACAACGGCGGTAACTGGCGAAATAAGAACCACTTCAGACACCTCAATAGATAGTAAAAACTATCAGTACCCCGTTTCTTTAAAAGTAGAAAAACAAATAGACCAATTGCTCCGAGACGGCATAATAAGACCTTCACGGTCACCGTACAACGCACCTGTGTGGATGGTGCCAAAACAACAAGACGCTTCAGGACAGAGGAAGTATAGGCTGGTAATAGATTACCGAAAGTTAAACAAGGTAACCATATCAGATCGATACCCAATACCAGACATTGGGGACATTATAGCACATCGCGGGATAACAAATATTTCTCCGTGCTTGATCTGAAAAGCGAGTTTCATCAAATTCCACTCAAAGAGAAAGATATAGAGCAAACCGCATTCTCGGTGGTAAATTCGAGTTCACTAGGTTACCTTTTGGATTAAAAAATTCTCCATCAATATTTCAAAGAGCTCTCGATGATATACTAAGAGACCACGTTGGTAAGAGATGTTACGTCTAAATAGATGATATAATAGTTTTCAGCAAATCAGAAAAAGAACATGCAGAAAACCTTGAGAAGATATTCTCCACTCTTTCCAAGGCCAATATGAAAATTCAAATCGACAAATGCGAGTTTTTCAAAACTCAAGTCGATTTCCTAGGAGTCACAATTTCAGCTGATGGCGTAAAAACTAATGTTGAAAAAGTTAAAGCATTGCAACAGTTCCCACAGCCTAAGAAATTGAGAGATTTGAGAGCTTTCTTAGGCTTAGGTAGTTATTATAGACGATTCATTCGCGATTACGCTAAGATAGCGAAACCGCTCACCAACCTACTCAGGGGAGAGAATGGCCGACTCTCAAAAAACGTTTCCAGTAAAGTAAAAATTTCTCTAGACCAGAGTGCTCTAGAAGCCTTTCAAAAAATAAGAAAAACATTAGTTTCAGAAGATGTAACACTCGCTTATCCCGATTTCAAAAAAGAGTTCCAACTGACCACAGATGCTTCCAATTACGCTAAAGGCGCAGTTCTGGAACAAAACGGGAGACCAATCACTTTCATTTCGCGTGCGCTGTCAAAAACTGAAGAAAACTATGCCACTAACGAAAAAGAAATGTTGGCAATAGTATGGGTACTCCATAGCCTACGCATGTACCTTTACGGTACTTCTAAAGTGATCATTTATACCGACCATCAACCACTGACATTCGCCTTAAGCAGCAAAAACCACAACGGTAAACTCAAACGGTGGAAAAGCTACCTCGAAGAATACAATCATGAACTCCACTATAAACCAGGCACATCATTCGTAGTGGCATATGCTCTTTCGAGAAATCCCATAAGCCCGCAAATAAATAGCCCAACTGCATCAATGCATAGCGACGAAAGTTCCTCGCACAACTTAATTCCGCTCATGGAGGTCCCAATCAATGTTTTAAGAACCAATTTTTTTTATTAATTTCCGAAGAAGAATCATATAAACTCGAAATACCCTTTCCACAATATCATAGACACATTGTTAAAAAGAAAAGTTATTCAGAATCCGAACTAACAAAGATACTTAAAGAAAGATTAGATCCAAGATTAATTAACGGATTACTCACTTCCGAGAGTATAATAGGTAAAATACAAAACATATTCCCCACTCACTTTAATAACTACAAAGTAAGATATACTCAGAAACAAGTAACGGATAACAAAATGAGATAATCATAAAAGAACACACTAGAACACACAGGAACCCAATTGAAAATAAAACCTAATTATTAAATAATTTCTTGTTCCCTGGTTTAATAAAAAAAGTCACTGCAATAACTAAACAGTGCGAAACATGTTAGTTAGCGAAATACAATAGACACCCACACCAAAGCGAAATTCAAAAAACTCCAATTCCTACATATCCTGGTCAAATTATACACCTAGATTTGTATACGACAGAAAAGAAGTTAGTCCTCACCGCAATAGACAAGTTTTCAAAATACGCACAAATAAAGATAGTAAAATCAAAAGCATCAGAAGAATCAAAGGCTCCTCTTAGAGAAATCATGGTAGCATTCGGAATGCCACAATCAGTTGTTATGGACAATGAAAAGGCAATGAACTCAGCGGCGATCAAATTCCTGCTAAGCAACCAACTAAAAGCTACAGTCTATACGACCCCACCTTACGCTTCCACAAGCAATGGGCAAGTTGAGCGATTTCACTCGACCATGACTGAAATCATGAGGTGTATTAAAAGAGATGACGACACTGCTAGTTTCGAAGATTTAATCTTCAAGGCCGTACAAGAATAAAACCAGACAATTCACTCTACCAAAAAGAAAAAAACTATAGAGGTATTTTTCGGAAATCAAACAATATCAGATCCACAAGAGCTAAAAACAGCCAGAGAACACACCAGTAAGAAAATCAGCGAAAAACAGAACGAAGATTTGACGTACCATAACCGGAAGAGAAAACAAGTTAAAGAATATAAAGAAGGAGAAATCATTTCCGTTAGAATAGATGAAAGGCTCGGTTCGAAATTAAAGCCAAAATCTAAAAAAGAAACAGTTGAAAGAGAACAAAATACAACAGTTAAAACATGATCAGGCAAAATAGTCCACAAAAATAATATAAAATCATAATATCCGTTCACAGGTTTTTCTTGCCATTGTGCCATGGGCTGGCAACAGTTCTTGACTATTCGCACTCCCAGTTAATTCCAATAAAAACAGGAATCACAGCAGTTCAGAATAGCGAATTCAGAATCATTCATGTTTTTAACATGGAAGAGTACGAAAACGCCATCTGGAAATTAGAAGAAGACGTACGAAACGTGGGCCACTCACACCAGCTGTACCCATTTTTAGAGTACGAACTCAGAACGATAAAAAGTGACTTACGTAGACTTAAGCCACCCAGAAGGGCGACTAGGTCTATAGACGCACTAGGGACAGCATGGAAATAGCTGGCCGGCACGCCTGACAAAAATGACCACAAGATCCTAATAGCAAAAATCAACGAACAATTAGAAAACAACAGTAGACAAGTAATTATTTACAAAGTTCTTAACGATAGAATGAACGAATTAAGCAGAATAACCAATACTATAATTAAATCAACTCAAGATGATAAGACATTAATAGAAGAAGCAACAACTGTATTAATATTTAAATTATAAACTTTGAAAGATGATCTAACAAACTTAATTCATGCCCTAAACTTGGCAAAGACAAACACTGTAAACTCTATATTATTATCAGAAGCAGAGGCTACTAAAGTAGAAGAAATCTTAGAAAACGAATATGGCATGTTCATCAATGTAGAGGAGTTATTAGAATTTACAAGAATAAAAATAGCCACAAATGGCAAAAATTTACTCTACATGATAAACATACCTTTGATCGGAAAAGAACCATGCGTATCAATGATAATAAAACCAGTCAAACAGGGCAATAAAATAAATGAAATCATATACGAGAAAATTATAATGTGTAACAAAACCGTATTCGCCAAAATAGACAATTGTGAGACCCATAGCGATAAAACAATTTGTAATAGAATAACATTTTAAACCTAAGTAACAACACTTGTATAACTCCACTTTTACAAAACCGCAAACCACACTGTAAAACTATAAATAGTCAACAAATCCCAGATCACGAGGAAATAGTTGCCGGTACGATAATTCTAAACGACTACGAGTTAAGGATTCGAATAGACCAAGATGAGATGGAACTGCAAGGGACCTACCTAACACAATTTCTAAATTCGACAATAAGAATCGCCGAAGACGACTACGAAGCAAAAGAATCGGTATACGCGGAAGCTACTCTCCGACTCTTTCAAATGTTAGCAGAAAACACCAAAACCAACGAAGTACTGTTTCTACATATGCTCAAGGAAATAAACATCAACAACACAAGAAGACTGGAGATGTTAAGGACGGCAAATTTTAAAGCAACCACGATAAGTCTGTCACTTTCCGGAGTTCTGTTGACGATACTGGCTGTAATCGCAGTATGGATATGGAGCAAAATATCAGCCAAAAAACCATCGACCCCAAAATAGAGATAAAGGAGACAAGCTCGGCAGACAACAAAACACAAAAACGTTTCTACATTACATCCGATGACGTCTGCGTTTAAAGGGGGAGAAGTTAACGACAGCTCTTACCACAGCCGCTCAGTTACGCCAGCGCAGGTGCACCTAAAATGCACTTGCCCAAAAATCATAATTGCAACAACAGTTCGTGGAACACATCCGCCACGTGCGCTGCATCAGCACATTCTAGCATGCACCTGCATGGGACCAACGGCCAGCACGTTACACAACAGGCACCACCGTGGGACCGAACCTGGATACTCGACATCCAAAGCTACAAGAGAACAAAAGAGGCGGCAGCAGTGACGGCAGCAGCAGCGGCATCAGCAGCGGCATCAGCAGCGGCGACAACTGCAGCAGTGACATTCAACAGGCGGTCTTTAGCATAATTTAGAATGGTCATAAGTTAGTTCTAATCCAGCACTTAATGAAAATAAACGTGTTTTTTTTATATTAAATAACCAAACCTATTATTAATTTGTGTCTTTGCTTTGCTTAGACGGGGGTGGGTGGCACTGGTACACGAATTTTATTGGCTGTGAGTAAGGTGGCAAAAACTGACACCCTTGCTGTTCTTTGGTACTTGGTACTAAGAGAATGCACAAAAACAACAGAGCAGATTTTATAAAAATATAATACTTGCAGCGAATGTAAACGCTGACGTGGATAGGGAGTAAGCGCAGCGCAAGCGAACAATTAGTGTTACTGGCGGTCGACAACTCAAAGATGCTAGGTGCGTGCGCCAATATTGTCCAAAGCTTTCGGGACTCACATTAATGTGGAATATTGTAACTCTGTGAAGTCGATAAGGTACATATGCAAATATCTTAACAAAAGTAGCGATATGGCAGTATTCGCTGTAACTAATGCAAATGACGAAGTATCACAGTACCAGATGGGTCGCTATTTTAGTAGCAACGATGCAATTTGGTGTATGGGTGAGTGCGACTTCAACTTCCGCATCTGAATTGCCCATAAAATAAATAAGTAAAAATTGATAATCATTATCTGGTAGTGGTAACAGCGCCCCCAGTAAATGATAAATTTGTCCTTGTACATTGAAAGTGGGCATGAAATTGTCCTGTATAATGTGAAAAGTGTCAAAAGATGTCATCTGGAAACAGCTGTTATATTTCTGATTGTTGGCCAAAAATGCTTAGTCTTTTAAAGTCCCAGAAATTAAAGAGCATAAGGGATCTGGTGGTGTAACCAATTGTGGCAATTTTACTTTGCCTCCTACACAACATAATCAGGTAAATTCACCACTGTATTTCAAAGCGTTACATTATGAACAAATTATTGTCATTTCCACAATTTATACCGATTTTTCGGCACAATAATCCATTGCCGGATCATAATGGAATGCAGCTCGTTCCAGCTCGTTTTGCATTCTAAACCTTTGTACTCCATTGTCACTCACTAAAGCACGCAATTGTGACATAGCAGTACGATTATTTTCTTGATCTGTCTCTGTCTTTCTCTGTTCATCAGTGCGGTTAGCACGTGAGTAAGCTTTTCGCACATTTGTTTGACCGCTAAGTCAGGTCGTCTTCTCCTCGGCATCGTATATTGTAATTTACCAAAGTGAGCAAAGTTTTCGCGCACTCAACTTGATAACGGATTCAAATTTAAATTCGATTACTGGGAAGTTAATCTGCTTTCGACAATTTTTGAAATTTATTTTTTAACATACTTTTCACACACGGATTCAAATTTTGCTAAAAAGAAGAAAAAATTTATTTTATTTCCACACAGAATTAACTGGCTTGACTGAATGTTAGAATTACTTATTTTATTTTGCTTTCTCGAAATATTTATTGAATAGTCTACTGCGATATATTGTTTTACCACTTGACACTAACATCCAATCGCGGCCTGTGTTCATCGATGAACCTTTTATACATTCTCTGGGCTTCCCCAAAAAATTCAAGACCAAAATTAGTTAAATCGGTCCAGTCGATCCAAAGTTTTACTGAGTCTTTGGATCAGCTTTTACTTTTTATATATATAATTATGTAGATATAAAGGGTTACGAACCTGGCGGATGCATGGCCTGAGAAGCTTCGCCAAAGCCGACTTGAAACTGACAATCTTCTTTGAGATTGGTCGCAGCCTTGCGAAATATGTCGTATTCGGACTGCTCCCGACGATCAAAAAAGCCTATTATAGTACGCTTCTTGAAATCAAGATTCTCCAGATTCTTAAGTGATTTAAATTCCTTGATTGGATCCTCCAATTGTTTCTTTACAAAGTCCAAAAATGCGTCTGCCGAGCGCTGTCCTCTGTACTCTCGCTTGCTGAGCTGTCCATTACGGACAATCTTTAATGTGGGATATTTACTGATGTGGAATCGAGATGCAAGCGCTGTTTCACGATCGCAGTCCACTTTTCCTAGTACTACTTTTCCAGCTTCTGAAAATTCCACTTTAATCTGCAATAAGAATATGAAAAAAAAATTGTTAAATAAGATTTAGATTAATATATAGGTTATATTTACTGCTTTGAGCAGGGAATAAACAAAAGGGACAAATCGCTTAAAAACCCATGGCATGTGGAAAGTCAAAGATAAGATGGGCCAGCCGAACGCAGTGCTTCGCTCATTTTCCAAGCAACGCAAATCAATCCATCGCTGTATGATCTCGTATGCTCTGTATAATGTATAAATAATTATATACTATAAACTTGGGATTCCTAGTCAGTGCCCGCAAGCTCTGGCAAGACACGTATTCTGACAAATTTGTTGTGCAGCAATAAGCTTGACAAATAATATCATCATGCGGTGAAGTTACGCACCACAGAACGTGATTTTCGGACCCATTCCACCCCCAGCCCGTCTGCATTTTGAAAATCAGAAACGCCTATATTATTCACTGTTTTTGAGCTTAGGCCACCAAATTGAGTGCCAAGATGCGTGATGAAGAATCCCAATAAACTTTGGATGCCAAGCCAACCATACCACGTCCAGCCCTTCTTCCTTTACCTTTGAAGGGGAGTTGCAAATGTGCTAGCTCTATTTTCATCGCTGCGGGCCCAGCCCCATGCCAGGGTTCTTATTGGCAATTTTTGCTTTGCCGACGTAAGCGCCGCTTTTCATGAACGATTTGTAGATTTCTCTTATTCTGGTTGCATATTGTTTTTACTGTTTGGGACGTTGAGGTGCAAGCTGCGGCGGCAAAAACGGACACCAGTGTGTTGACAAAACTGTCAATGTTTCAACTTAGTATCTGAAATATAGTTTTCTGGAAGTTATCTAATCGGCCAGATTTATGGTTTCTTGGTGTCGTAGTAAATTTATTTGAACAGGCGAGTGATCGGGCTACATATTCGAAAAGCACTCATCGCTTATCAAACTACGCGTTTTTTGTAACAGCAAGTCAATCTAATCGGGTAGTTTTTTGGGATCTGTCGGCCAGTATGTTGGTCTGCCTGGGAAAACGTGGTCGAGCTTCTTTTTTTACTGCTTTTATAATTGCGTTTTAGAGCTGCATTTCTTTTGAAGTCACGAGGCGAGATCTCCAGAGTGTGTGCGTGGCATTATTGTCTCCTGCTGCTATTTAGCATTCTCCTAGTGATTAAAAGAATTCCATAAATTGGTCACCAGTTATGGTATAACGCAGAGCGTATTCAGGGGCTAGATTTAATTGGTTACCATAATTAAAATGTAAAAATGTTAAAAAAGTGGCCCGTAGAAAGTTTTCTGCAAACCAGTTCCAACGTGTGCCCTACCATCGGGTTGTTTGCATCGTGGAATAATTATCCTCTTATCTTTAAATTATATTGCTAGTAAGTTGTGTTTTGGAAAGTAACATTAGGTCGATGTGTGCCAGTCGAGGAATTGAGCTAACTCAAGCTTATGCTCTGAAACGCCATTAGCGTTCCACGTGGATATTCGTAACAAAGCTATTGATTATTTGGACTGTTACGGTACAAGCATTTTTATGAAAAGATTTTGATTTTGCATTAGCTTTTGCAATGTTGTCTGCATGATTAACACAAACTCTTTCATGCTCTGATACAGGTCACATATAGGTGCTGCTTTGTTGCTGCTCCGGTGGCTTGTTGTCCTGTGCCGTGTTTGTAATCACTTGTTTTGTGAGTGTACGAAGCAGGAATAGCCAGTCCTGATATTAAAGTGCTTGCGTAAGTTGCGTTTTTGGTTGCGAATTCGGGGTCAACTGAAGATTTGGCTGGCATCTATTCGCATAATACTTATATAGTGTTTTCGCATGGAAAGAAATTCATATTTTTCCACTTCTTAGGGAGCGTTCAAATATTACGTAACGCAATTTTCTAAAGTTTTTGAACCCCCCTCCCCCCTTGTAACGCATCGTAACGTTTATCGTGACCCCCCCCCCCCCCCGCAATTAAGCGATACGTAAGACTCAAGTGACAATATTCTTTTAACGTGTTAAGACAGACCCCCCCCCCCTTGTAACGCATCGTAACGTTTGACGAGACCCCCTCTTCCCACCAAATTGCGTTACGTAATACTTGAACGCTCCCTAACTTTGACAGTCAAAATGAACGAGTAAAACCAAAATCATATTGGCACACTACAAACTGCGCAAAAGCAAGTTGAAAAATTGTCGCAATAGTCGCAACGAATGTGAGATCAATATATGCGTTTTTTTTTAGTTTTGTTCCCATTTTATAAATGCCGTTGAGAATTTCCATGTTTTTCTTTTTGTGTTGTCTTTCACACACATAAATAAATGAATGCAAAATCATAAAACATAAAAAAGTTTCTGCTAAATTGTTGAAAACTGTAGGTATATGCACCGGCAACGAATACTTTTGTGACTCACTGTATATCAGAGATGCTAACCATTGTTGCAGTAAAAAGCAAATATTAGCCAAATGACAACAAACAGAGTTAAAACATCTATGTTGTTGTTGACAGAATTAATCTACGGTTAACCTATGCGCTCGTGTGATCTAACTCAGGCTAAATTTTTTTTGGTGATCGCTTGTAACTGGTAGCTTATAACCAAATTTTGTAGTTCTAGCAGTAAGTAATCGAATTTATTGATTTGCCAGCCCCCAAAGCTTGAAACTTAATGTTTCTCAGCCGTAATAAAGATATTTGAAAGTTTCAGGTCTCTAGCTTTAAGGGTAAAAAAAATTCAATGTGTGTTCGAACTCTTGGGCGATGTGTTAACACTGGTTTGTACCTGTTTGATTACCATTTAATTTATTTTTATTTTTGTTTTAATAATATTTTTCAATCATGCTATATATTTATTAAATATTATTTCAAGAAATAATCAAAATTGCCTCGCACACATTTCAAGGTGCTGTATATGAATACATGAACACGCACAGTCAAATTTCAATTTTTCAGTTGCTGGTCATAAATACTCTTTTATGTTTTCAGTTTTATGACACTAGACAACAATTTGCCAACTCAACTTCCATACAGTTATGCAAAGATCTACACAAATTCCCAAAGTAGTTCAGTAGTGCATTTGTGTCGATGTCGTTTGCCGCCGACACAGAATAGGTAAATTATGAAAAATTTCGTTAAGCAGGACCGGCAAGCAATGAAACAAACGCACAAGAACCCAATTATGAACAATTATTACCGTTGTTGGTTGTCGGTCAACAGATGGCTCGGGCCGTTGAGACATTGGCAAAGTTTCAAGTCTCTAGCTTGAAGGGTGTGGAAAAAAGTTGCACACATACGGACAGACACCATGACGGAAATTGCACTAACCCAATATATTCTTTACCTTCGGTATCGAGTATAAAAAGAAGTATAATGTTTTATCTCATTTGAAAAAAAAATTAATGGAGGTGCACACATTTTTTTTCGGAAAAATAAAAATTGAAAGAAATATTGAAAAAAAATATGACGAAAAATAAACATTTTTCTTCGCATTTGACACACGGAAGCACGCGGCCAGCGACATGTGCAATAGTTTTTTTTTACTTGTTACAACGCCATTTGATATTCCGGGCACAGTCGAGTTTTTTTTCGTTTTTGTTTGTTATTTTTTACTAACCAACAGCACAAAAGAACGCTTCTTTACATTTACTCTCCGGGGTACATGCGGACTATATCTCCATAGAGTTTGTTTAACGTGGCATGTTCCAGTACAGGATTAAAACCACGGTGCACGTATATCCGAGGATATAGCACAGTGAGTCTGGATTAAGCGCCAACTAACGCACCTTTGATATTTATATTTTAGGTACCAAGTTAAAGTTACTTATTTTTGGTAAGCAAGCTTCCACCTTGGTGAGGAGCGCCGTTTTATCTAAAGCGACTTTCGATGTTTGGGCATCGGCACGCGGTTTAAACATACGCAACTCCACGCCGAGGATATACTCTACCCGCTTCGGGTTTAACCACAACTACCATGATACTCGCCGAGGGGCCGCAACCATTAACCAGGACGGAACAAGTTCCGCAGGCTCCTGTTTACCCGTGACACCGAATTTTTTATCTCCGGTCAGGTCTCGTACCTTATTAGCTTTAAGATACTTCCAATTTAAACTCCAAGAAAGTTTATGGGTTGGTGGACCATTTACTCCTTCAGTAGGCTCTTACGACAAGCGGTAGTATACTGTGATTGATATTCTTTGACCCGTCAATCACACGGGCGGAAACCTTTGTTCTTTCTTACATCCTTTGGCACACGGGAACAACCTTGGGACACCAAGTACTAAATTTCACCATTTTACGCAGCGCAACACGATCATTAGCTACTATTGCTTCCCTTTGTCACCGTTTGCACCAAATAGACCACTATTTTACGTCACCCATCAATGACGATCATATGGCTACCTTTACTCCTCTGCAGCAGTTAGCACTCTGAGGGGGTATTCTACTCCCGCCGCCCTCACGGGGATCTCCGGGGTACAGTAGGGTCCAGCTTCCTCTTAACCATATTTTTTTTTTGCGAGAGAACAGAGAAAGCCGACGCCCGAGCCCTATCGAAGCCAAACACCGCCGCCGCGTCTCAATCGCTAACACAAAAACCGCGCCGCGACATAGCGGCAGAGGCGCATTGAAACGAAGCCACCGGCATCACCGAGCAAGTAGTGTGATCTAGCTGCGCATATAAGGCAGCGCTATGACCAGAACGAGGTAGTTACCGACACAGCGTCATCGAGAAAGCAACGTAGGCAACGCGCTAGCAATAGAAGTCCTTCGAGAAAATAAAACAAATCCTTCGAATTAAATAAAATAAATATAATCCTTCGGGAAAATAAAACCAATCCTTCGGGAAAATAAAACAAATCCTTCGAATGTAATAAAATAAATAGAATCCTTCGGGAAAACAAAAATAATCCTTCGAATAGAATAGAATAAATAAAATCCTTCGGGAAAATAAAACAAATTCTTCGAATAGAATAAAATAAATAAAATCCAGTGACAGGGAAGGCAAATCTAACAAAGATCAAGACAATAATCCTGTGACAGTGAAAACAAATATAACAAAGATCAATAAACCTGGGACAGTGAAAGCAAATATAACAAAGATCAAGACAATCATCCTGTGACAGTGAAACCAGGGACAACGATTAAGACAATAATCCTGTGACAGTGAAAAAAAAAAATAATATAACAAAGATCAAGACAATAATAATACGAGAGCTTCCCATTAACCTGGCTGCAGTCACAACCGACACTGGCGACGAGCGGCCACCAACAGAGGCGAACGCAACAGATTGTGAATTATCCACTTAGGTCTGTGCTTTTTTGGAAAGGGAGCTAAGCAAGTTTGAGAAGCTGACGGGAGTGTCAAACATCGCCCGACATTCCATCACCATGAAGGACGATAAACCGGTTACACAATGATACTTCCCCAAGAACACAGCAATGCAAAAAATAATAAACGACCAGGTCAATGAGCTACTGGAAAACGGCCAGATCGAACTGGTGCTGGTGCGCAAGAATACAGGCGAGATGCGTATGTGCATGCCGCCAGTTGAACGCGCGGTCGGTGCCAGACGCTTACCTCTTACCACGCATCAACCACATACTGGAACGCCTACGCAACGCTAAGTACATATCCACGTTGGACCTTAAGAGCGGTTACTGGCAAATCCCGGTAGCCAAAAAGCCGAGAGTACACCGCGTTCACGGTTCCAGGGAGAGGCCTCTACCAGTCGAGGATTATGTCGTTCGGGCTTCACTCAGCCCCAGCGACATTGGACAGTGTCATCTGCCCGGAAATGGACCCATACGCCTTCGCTTACTTGGATGAAATTATTGTCATCGGAGCTACGCTGGAAGAACACGTAAAACACTTACGCGAGGTATTCAGACCTGAAGTTAAACCAGAAGAAGTGTAGCTTTTCTCAACGAAGGCTGGTGTACTTAGGACACATGATAAGCGAGACCGGCATATATACGGATCCGGAAAAAATCGCAGCACTGCAACGCTTAGTACCGCCAACAACACCCAAAGAGTTGCGAAGCTGCATAGGAATGGCAACTTGGTATCGCCGCTTTGTCCCGAACTTCGCCACCATCGTGCGGCCAATGACAAGTCTCCTGCGGAAGAACTAGAAGTTGGTTTGGTGCGAGGAACAGCAAGCAGCGTTCGAGGATTTGAAGGATAAACTCACAAAAGCACAGGTCTTGGCTTGCCCTGATTTTACGGAACAATTTACGCTTAAAACGGATGCCAGCGACTATGAACTCGAAGCGGTACTGACGACAAGCTTGCAGGGAACTGAATGGGTAATAGCCTACGCCAGTCGACGCCTCCTCCAAGCCGAGGAGAACTACTCAGCTACGGATCGAGGCCAGGCATTTTCCGGGATGTGGCAAGGTGCATCAGGAGATGCACCCAATGTCAGAAGTTCAAAGTGAGTCAAACCAAGCCGGCAGGACATATGCCCACAAGACAAGCCCAGTGTCCGTTCGACATACCTTGCGCGGATTTCATGGGGCCGCTCCCGATGTCCAAACACAGCAACACCAGCCTCCTGGTCTTTTTCGACGTGTGCTCCAAATGGGTAGAGCTAGTGCCTTTACGGAAGGCTACCACAGCCAAATTGCAAAAGTCGTTTAGGGAGAGGATACTTTGCCGATTTGGAGTGCCACGGAAGTTTGTGTGCGATAACGGCACACAATTCACCAGCAAGTCGTTCAAAAGGTTCTGCAAGACGCGAGGAATGGCATTGGAACACACGGCCCCGTACACTCCGCAACAAAAGCCCACGGAGAGGGCGAACCGGACAGCAGCACTTCAGACACAACAGGATTTAGCCCCGCATTCTTAGTACAGGGTCGGGAACCTAAACTACCAGGAGCCCTCTATGAGGAGGTCACGCCGGGACACGGAGAAAACACCGATGAACCAGAGGACACGGCAGCCAGGTTGAAAGGCATCTATCAGGTCGTTCAGCAGAACATTCAGCGAGCGTCACAGGAACAGAGCAAGAACTACAATCTTCGGCGAAGGGAGTGGAGGCCTACATAAGCGCCAACTAACGCACCTTCGATATTTATATATTAGGTACCATGTTAAAGTTACTTATTTTTGGTAAGCAAGCTTCCACCTTGGTGAGGAGCGCCGTTTTATCTAAAGCGACTTTCGATATTTGGGCATCGGCACGCGGTTTAAACATACGCAACTCCACGCCGAGGATATACTCTACCCGCTTCGGGTTTAACCACAACTACCACGATACTCGCCGAGGGGCCGCAACCATTAACCAGGACGGAACAAGTTCCGCAGGCTCCTGTTTACCCGTGATACCGAATTTTTTTACCTCCGGTCAGGTCTCGTACCTTATTAGCTTTAAGATACTTCCAATTTAAACTCCAAGAAAGTTTATGGTTTGGTGGACCATTTACTCCTTTAGTAGGCTCTTACGACAAGCGTAAGTATACTGTGATTGATATTCTTTGACCCGTCAATCACACGGGCGGAAACCTTTGTTCTTTCTTACATCCTTTGGCACACGGGAACAACCTTGGGACACCAAGTACTAAATTTCACCATTTTACGCAGCGCAACACGATCATTAGCTACTATTGCTTCCCTTTGTCACCGTTTGCACCAAATAGACCACTATTTTACGTCACCCATCAATGACGATCATATGGCTACCTTTACTCCTCTGCAGCAGTTAGCATTTTGAGGGGGTATTCTACTCCCGCCGCCCTCACGGGGATCTCCGGGGTACAGTAGGGTCCAGCTTCCTCTTTACCATATTTTTTTTTTGCGAGAGAACAGAGAAAGCCGACGCCCGAGCCCTATCGAAGCCAAACACCGCCGCCGCGTCTCAATCGCTAACACAAAAACCGCGCCGCGACATAGCGGCAGAGGCGCATTGAAACGAAGCCACCGGCATCACCGAGCAAGTAGTGTGATCTAGCTGCGCATATAAGGCAGCGCTATGACCAGAACGAGGTAGTTACCGACACAGCGTCATCGAGAAAGCAACGTAGGCAACGCGCTAGCAATAGAAGTCCTTCGAGAAAATAAAACAAATCCTTCGAATTAAATAAAATAAATATAATCCTTCGGGAAAATAAAACCAATCCTTCGGGAAAATAAAACAAATCCTTCGAATGTAATAAAATAAATAGAATCCTTCGGGAAAACAAAAATAATCCTTCGAATAGAATAGAATAAATAAAATCCTTCGGGAAAATAAAACAAATTCTTCGAATAGAATAAAATAAATAAAATCCAGTGACAGGGAAGGCAAATCTAACAAAGATCAAGACAATAATCCTGTGACAGTGAAAACAAATATAACAAAGATCAATAAACCTGGGACAGTGAAAGCAAATATAACAAAGATCAAGACAATCATCCTGTGACAGTGAAACCAGGGACAACGATTAAGACAATAATCCTGTGACAGTGAAAAAAAAAAATAATATAACAAAGATCAAGACAATAATAATACGAGAGCTTCCCATTAACCTGGCTGCAGTCACAACCGACACTGGCGACGAGCGGCCACCAACAGAGGCGAACGCAACAGATTGTGAATTATCCACTTAGGTCTGTGCTTTTTTGGAAAGGGAGCTAAGCAAGTTTGAGAAGCTGACGGGAGTGTCAAACATCGCCCGACATTCCATCACCATGAAGGACGATAAACCGGTTACACAATGATACTTCCCCAAGAACACAGCAATGCAAAAAATAATAAACGACCAGGTCAATGAGCTACTGAAAAACGGCCAGATCGAACTGGTGCTGGTGCGCAAGAATACAGGCGAGATGCGTATGTGCATGCCGCAACGCTAAGTACATATCCACGTTGGACCTTAAGAGCGGTTACTGGCAAATCCCGGTAGCCAAAAAGCCGAGAGTACACCGCGTTCACGGTTCCAGGGAGAGGTCTCTACCAGTCGAGGATTATGTCGTTCGGGCTTCACTCAGCCCCAGCGACATTGGACAGTGTCATCTGTCCGGAAATGGACCCATACGCCTTCGCTTACTTGGATGAAATTATTGTCATCGGAGCTACGCTGGAAGAACACGTGAAATACTTACGCGAGGTATTCAGACCTGAAGTTAAACCAGAAGAAGTGTAGCTTTTCTCAACGAAGGCTGGTGTACTTAGGACACATGATAAGCGAGACCGGCATATATACGGATCCGGAAAAAATCGCAGCACTGCAACGCTTAGTACCGCCAACAACACCCAAAGAGTTGCGAAGCTGCATAGGAATGGCAACTTGGTATCGCCGCTTTGTCCCGAACTTCGCCACCATCGTGCGGCCAATGACAAGTCTCCTGCGGAAGAACTAGAAGTTGGTTTGGTGCGAGGAACAGCAAGCAGCGTTCGAGGATTTGAAGGATAAACTCACAAAAGCACAGGTCTTGGCTTGCCCTGATTTTACGGAACAATTTACGCTTAAAACGGATGCCAGCGACTATGAACTCGAAGCGGTACTGACGACAAGCTTGCAGGGAACTGAATGGGTAATAGCCTACGCCAGTCGACGCCTCCTCCGAGCCGAGGAGAACTACTCAGCTACGGATCGAGGCCAGGCATTTTCCGGGATGTGGCAAGGTGCATCAGGAGATGCACCCAATGTCAGAAGTTCAAAGTGAGTCAAACCAAGCCGGCAGGACATATGCCCACAAGACAAGCCCAGTGTCCGTTCGACATACCTTGCGCGGATTTCATGGGGCCGCTCCCGATGTCCAAACACAGCAACACCAGCCTCCTGGTCTTTTTAGACGTGTGCTCCAAATGGGTAGAGCTAGTGCCTTTACGGAAGGCTACCACAGCCAAATTGCAAAAGTCGTTTAGGGAGAGGATACTTTGCCGATTTGGAGTGCCACGGAAGTTTGTGTGCGATAACGGCACACAATTCACCAGCAAGTCGTTCAAAAGGTTCTGCAAAACGCGAGGAATGGCATTGGAACACACGGCCCCGTACACTCCGCAACAAAAGCCCACGGAGAGGGCGAACCGGACAGCAGCACTTCAGACACAACAGGATTTAGCCCCGCATTCTTAGTACAGGGTCGGGAACCTAAACTACCAGGAGCCCTCTATGAGGAGGTCACGCCGGGACACGGAGAAAACACCGATGAACCAGAGGACACGGCAGCCAGGTTGAAAGGCATCTATCAGGTCGTTCAGCAGAACATTCAGCGAGCGTCACAGGAACAGAGCAAGAACTACAATCTTCGGCGAAGGGAGTGGAGGCCTACACTAGGCTCATTGGTCCTAGTGCGACAGCATCACTTTTCTAAGGCTATCGAGGGTTCGCAGCGAAGCTAGCCGCGAAGTTCTACGGACCATACAAGGAAGTAAAGTTTATTTCCCCGAACATAGTGCGACTACAAAGCTTGACCGGGCGATAGCGGAAAACGGCGAGCCTGGCCGACCTCAAGGAATTCAACACAAAAGACAACGACACCAGCGACAACGACACAAGCAACGGATAACCAGCCAAAGCGAAGTCACGGGGGCCACGTTATATTGGTGAGCCAGTATAACGTCCCCGCACCAAGGCAGGTTCAGGTACAGGATTAAAACCACGGTGCACGTATATCCGAGGATATAGCACAGTGAGTCTGGATTAAGCGCCAACTAACGCACCTTCGATATTTATATATTAGGTACCATGTTAAAGTTACTTATTTTTGGTAAGCAAGCTTCCACCTTGGTGAGGAGCGCCGTTTTATCTAAAGCGACTTTCGATATTTGGGCATCGGCACGCGGTTTAAACATACGCAACTCCACGCCGAGGATATACTCTACCCGCTTCGGGTTTAACCACAACTACCACGATACTCGCCGAGGGGCCGCAACCATTAACCAGGACGGAACAAGTTCCGCAGGCTCCTGTTTACCCGTGATACCGAATTTTTTTACCTCCGGTCAGGTCTCGTACCTTATTAGCTTTAAGATACTTCCAATTTAAACTCCAAGAAAGTTTATGGTTTGGTGGACCATTTACTCCTTTAGTAGGCTCTTACGACAAGCGTAAGTATACTGTGATTGATATTCTTTGACCCGTCAATCACACGGGCGGAAACCTTTGTTCTTTCTTACATCCTTTGGCACACGGGAACAACCTTGGGACACCAAGTACTAAATTTCACCATTTTACGCAGCGCAACACGATCATTAGCTACTATTGCTTCCCTTTGTCACCGTTTGCACCAAATAGACCACTATTTTACGTCACCCATCAATGACGATCATATGGCTACCTTTACTCCTCTGCAGCAGTTAGCACTCTGAGGGGGTATTCTACTCCCGCCGCCCTCACGGGGATCTCCGGGGTACAGTAGGGTCCAGCTTCCTCTTAACCATATTTTTTTTTTGCGAGAGAACAGAGAAAGCCGACGCCCGAGCCCTATCGAAGCCAAACACCGCCGCCGCGTCTCAATCGCTAACACAAAAACCGCGCCGCGACATAGCGGCAGAGGCGCATTGAAACGAAGCCACCGGCATCACCGAGCAAGTAGTGTGATCTAGCTGCGCATATAAGGCAGCGCTATGACCAGAACGAGGTAGTTACCGACACAGCGTCATCGAGAAAGCAACGTAGGCAACGCGCTAGCAATAGAAGTCCTTCGAGAAAATAAAACAAATCCTTCGAATTAAATAAAATAAATATAATCCTTCGGGAAAATAAAACCAATCCTTCGGGAAAATAAAACAAATCCTTCGAATGTAATAAAATAAATAGAATCCTTCGGGAAAACAAAAATAATCCTTCGAATAGAATAGAATAAATAAAATCCTTCGGGAAAATAAAACAAATTCTTCGAATAGAATAAAATAAATAAAATCCAGTGACAGGGAAGGCAAATCTAACAAAGATCAAGACAATAATCCTGTGACAGTGAAAACAAATATAACAAAGATCAATAAACCTGGGACAGTGAAAGCAAATATAACAAAGATCAAGACAATCATCCTGTGACAGTGAAACCAGGGACAACGATTAAGACAATAATCCTGTGACAGTGAAAAAAAAAATAATATAACAAAGATCAAGACAATAATAATACGAGAGCTTCCCATTAACCTGGCTGCAGTCACAACCGACACTGGCGACGAGCGGCCACCAACAGAGGCGAACGCAACAGATTGTGAATTATCCACTTAGGTCTGTGCTTTTTTGGAAAGGGAGCTAAGCAAGTTTGAGAAGCTGACGGGAGTGTCAAACATCGCCCGACATTCCATCACCATGAAGGACGATAAACCGGTTACACAATGATACTTCCCCAAGAACACAGCAATGCAAAAAATAATCAACGACCAGGTTGATGAGCTACTGGAAAACGGCCAGATCGAACTGGTGCTGGTGCGCAAGAATACAGGCGAGATGCGTATGTGCATGCCGCCAGTTGAACGCGCGGTCGGTGCCAGACGCTTACCTCTTACCACGCATCAACCACATACTGGAACGCCTACGCAACGCTAAGTACATATCCACGTTGGACCTTAAGCGCGGTTACTGGCAAATCCCGGTAGCCAAAAAGCCGAGAGTACACCGCGTTCACGGTTCCAGGGAGAGGTCTCTACCAGTCGAGGATTATGTCGTTCGGGCTTCACTCAGCCCCAGCGACATTGGACAGTGTCATCGGCCCGGAAATGGACCCATACGCCTTCGCTTACTTGGATGAAATTATTGTCATCGGAGCTACGCTGGAAGAACACGTGGAACACTTACGCGAGGTATTCAGACCTGAAGTTAAACCAGAAGAAGTGTAGCTTTTCTCAACGAAGGCTGGTGTACTTAGGACACATGATAAGCGAGACCGGCATATATACGGATCCGGAAAAAATCGCAGCACTGCAACGCTTAGTACCGCCAACAACACCCAAAGAGTTGCGAAGCTGCATAGGAATGGCAACTTGGTATCGCCGCTTTGTCCCGAACTTCGCCACCATCGTGCGGCCAATGACAAGTCTCCTGCGGAAGAACTAGAAGTTGGTTTGGTGCGAGGAACAGCAAGCAGCGTTCGAGGATTTGAAGGATAAACTCACAAAAGCACAGGTCTTGGCTTGCCCTGATTTTACGGAACAATTTACGCTTAAAACGGATGCCAGCGACTATGAACTCGAAGCGGTACTGACGACAAGCTTGCAGGGAACTGAATGGGTAATAGCCTACGCCAGTCGACGCCTCCTCCGAGCCGAGGAGAACTACTCAGCTACGGATCGAGGCCAGGCATTTTCCGGGATGTGGCAAGGTGCATCAGGAGATGCACCCAATGTCAGAAGTTCAAAGTGAGTCAAACCAAGCCGGCAGGACATATGCCCACAAGACAAGCCCAGTGTCCGTTCGACATACCTTGCGCGGATTTCATGGGGCCGCTCCCGATGTCCAAACACAGCAACACCAGCCTCCTGGTCTTTTTAGACGTGTGCTCCAAATGGGTAGAGCTAGTGCCTTTACGGAAGGCTACCACAGCCAAATTGCAAAAGTCGTTTAGGGAGAGGATACTCTGCCGATTTGGAGTGCCACGGAAGTTTGTGTGCGATAACGGCACACAATTCACCAGCAAGTCGTTCAAAAGGTTCTGCAAGACGCGAGGAATGGCATTGGAACACACGGCCCCGTACACTCCGCAACAAAAGCCCACGGAGAGGGCGAACCGGACAGCAGCACTTCAGACACAACAGGATTTAGCCCCGCATTCTTAGTACAGGGTCGGGAACCTAAACTACCAGGAGCCCTCTATGAGGAGGTCACGCCGGGACACGGAGAAAACACCGATGAACCAGAGGACACGGCAGCCAGGTTGAAAGGCATCTATCAGGTCGTTCAGCAGAACATTCAGCGAGCGTCACAGGAACAGAGCAAGAACTACAATCTTCGGCGAAGGGAGTGGAGGCCTACACTAGGCTCATTGGTCCTAGTGCGACAGCATCACTTTTCTAAGGCTATCGAGGGTTCGCAGCGAAGCTAGCCGCGAAGTTCTACGGACCATACAAGGAAGTAAAGTTTATTTCCCCGAACATAGTGCGACTACAAAGCTTGACCGGGCGATAGCGGAAAACGGCGAGCCTGGCCGACCTCAAGGAATTCAACACAAAAGACAACGACACCAGCGACAACGACACAAGCAACGGATAACCAGCCAAAGCGAAGTCACGGGGGCCACGTTATATTGGTGAGCCAGTATAACGTCCCCGCACCAAGAGGGGGTAACCACACAAATTATACGTAGGTAGTAAGAGAATGTTAGTCACCACACCGCAAGGCTAAGTCAGTTGGGCAGGATCAGTAGTTAAGAAAAAAACACAACATAGTTTTATTTTCTAATCTAGTACGACATCATCGGAAGACGAACTGGAGTCACGGCCCCTGGGAGCAAAATACGTACTGTTGGGACGTCGCTGGGGTAAGTCCTAGCAGGAGGAGGCACCCGGAACCGTTACCCACGGCAGCACGTATGCGCGCCGTACAAGGTTGGGTGGAAAAAACGTTTCCATGCGAGGACGTCATATCCCTCAGCTCAGAGTCAACGGTGAAGCCCGACGGCAACTTCGGGACTCGAGTAGTTAGGGCCACACTAAATTGGGACATAGCGATCCTAAACAGTCGCAAGGAAGACGACGACCGCAGCACGACCATTCGCTCGCCTGACCCAACCGAGGATGGGACCGAGGACGAGGCGACACCCGGCCCGCTAAGGCGTCAGCAACCACCACACCCACGGTATCCACCGACAGCGTGGTGAGCGCGGCGGCATATCGGCTGGCAGTGCGCTACGGCTAATTAGGGTACCCACCGCCATACCCAAGCAGCCCGCCACCAGCATACGGGTCATGGCTAGTGGAGGAGCAGGGCGTGTTGCGCTCAAGCAACTATTCGGCCGTGACCGAGGCGACGCTCGACGCGATTTCCGAGGAGCCCAGCAACGAGCCCCAGTCGGTGGATGCGCGATTGGGGGTTCGAAACCTCAAAAGGTTGGGAGGTCACACCATGCAGTACAACATAAGCCGATCGCGCGAGGTCACGATCGTTTTGATACCCCGAAGTAGGGACGGAGTGTGAGGCAGCAGTTAAGCTACCCCACAACACGTAAGCATTATTTAGTGAAACTCAACATTGCTTTTATACCGGGAAATGAACCAGTGGTGCGCATCACTATTTGCAGTGCTCATCACTGCGAAAAAATAATTAACGAAAGATTACACGCGGACGCGCCGACACAGTGAAGAACATAAAGACAAAAAAAGGAGTTCTAAGTTGCAACAGCACAACAACAACAACAACCGGCGGAGCCCAGCCGCAACTTTAACAACAACAATAGCAACGAACAACAGCCGCACAGAAGAAACTGACCTTAGGTCTGCGGGGTTTTAAATGGGCGGGAGTGAGTTTTTTTGTGATTTGCGGTGTGGTAGGCAGCAGAAGGAGACACAAGTAGCAATAAAAAATATGTAAAAGAATAGAAAACGAAAACTAAGTGCGTTTTGATTTGAGTGCGTGCACAAGCGATTTTCCTCCCCGTGCCATCCTGCTCGAACGCGTGTTCCGAGTGTTCCCTGCACGCGTTTGTAGCTGTCCGGCATTGCCCAGACACTCGCAAGGGTTAACAAACACATTCCGAGAGTTCTCTGTGCGTTTTGGTGAGTTTTGCCTGTGCCTTTGCCACTCTTTTATTGTTCCAGGGGGGAGTCGAGGGCGTGCCGTACGGCCATAGAGAGTGTTCCAAGCGTTTCTCTGCACGTTTTTGTGGCTATCCGGCGTCGCTCGGGCACCACCAGGTTCAGCAGGGTGCGTTCCGAGGGTTTCTCTGCGCGTTTTGGTGAATCTTGTGGGTGTCTTACCGCCTCCTTGTCTGGGCACATCTCGAGCGTTTCTCGATGTGCGTAGTTTTACCTAACAGAGATTGTCGAGATGCTCTCTGAGTCTCGGTATTTTATAAATTTAATTGTAAAATGACGCAGGACTGGACAGAGATTACCCCAGCCTTAGATCACTATTTTACAATATGCATATAGAGAAATGAGTCCCTATTTTCTGGACTGGCTGGACAGATTTCACTTTATTTTTTGTTTCTTATTATCAAATCAGGCATCTCTATAATCCGATACTTTTTCCCCGCTTTTGTATTCATTTAATAAATTTAATAAATAAATACGCTATTGCTGTAGAAAAGAAGATGACGCTGAGCCCACTTCAACCGACACAAAAATTGAATCGGAGGTAGTGAAACATTTTGAATATTGAATTGGATTTGCGGAAAAACAAGGCTTTGCGTACGCAGAAATTTTATTGTTAAAGCGACTGGAAGCTATAGAATTGAACATAAACAAGTAGAAACGTTGCAGTCGGACGCACCCGACTGCGGTATACTCGATACCAGTAGTAAAACAGATTAAAAGAGAGCTGATTGCAATGGTGTGTGGTTACGGCAGGGGTGTAGGCTGCCTCAAAGATTGTCTGGTGCAGATGGGGATGCCAAAAATCTATCTTCCTCCCAAATTTGGTGACTCTAGCTCAAAAATAGTAAAATTTGTGGGAAGGGGGGCTGTGGTTGGTAATGGGGGGGGCGTGGCATCCAATCTTTTGCTGTAGATCTATTTATGATGTCAATTGCTATCCTCAAACAGAATTTGGTGACTCTAGCTCAAAGTTAGTAGAATATGGTAGAAGGGGGGCTAGGTGCTGGGGGCTGGCATGGGGGGGCGTGGCGTCCAAAGTTTTGCTGCAGATCTGATTGTGATGTTAATTGCTATCCTCATACCGAATTTGGTGACTCTAGCTCGAAGTTAGTAGAATATGGTGGAAGGGGGGCTGGGGGCTGGTATGGGGGGGCGTAGCGTCCAAAGTTTTGCTGCAGAGATAAACGAGACACTTCTTTGTAATGGCACCCAAATTGCGGTGAAGAAATTAATGAACAACGTCATCGAAACCATAATTTAGAAAGGGAAATATAAAGGGGAAGGAAAAATATAATAATATTATAATAAAAACATCAATATATTTCATTGTGTTTGAAAAATTTGAAGATCTTTTAATCATAATTTAATTCATTTAATAAAAATTGATCAACGTTAATATTATGCCCAGAATGCAATCAATTCTAAAAGCCATTTTGCCAAATGAACTTGATTCCAATATACACAAAAGCTAGTTTAAAATTGTTTCATACTGTATTTTGAGCAGATACCATAACTATTGCAAGCCACAGACCAACACCCCAACAGAGATATTGAAATGCCAAGTAAACGATTAGTGCAGACGTGTTCATTAACGTATGTTTCGTAAATTTTTCTTTATTAATTTGCAATGTTTCTTGTTTGTTGATTAGTCGCTCTGAAAAACGGATGCCGATGTGCAGTCGAAACATATTGGAAAAGTGAACATTAACGAGTCATAATTTCAAACACTTCCCATGGAGCTAAAAAACGATTAAGCACATCAAAATCGTGTCCCAAACGAGCTGAAGATGGCATTTATGATAACTACGCTACAAGCCATGCCTCGCAATTGCTGCCAAGCCAGGATATCTTAAAAAAACCTTTGGCACGTGTCAAGGCACAGAAAAAGGGCGATCTCCAGTTAATTAGCGAATATGAACAAGTGGTATGAACAGGAGTATTCTAGTTCCAAAACAATGCGAAACGACCGAGAAGTTAATTAAATAATATTGTATTTGCAAGAAAAGTAACCAACTACAAATCATCAGTTTGGACTCTGAAAACGTTTATACATAAGAACACTTTGTAAGAGATGTCATAAAAAATTACAGAGCGTGACTCCAAAACTTTGATGCTGTTTTTTTTGGGGTCGTTAACCGTTATCTTTCAACCAAATTTAAGAACTCTAGCTTGCATTCCCGTTTTAAGCCAAGCGTTGAGGCGTTGGACGGCTAGGGCATACAACGTTGAAAAGTTGCTGGTGCATTTTTTAGACCAAACGGCATACGTGTGTATTCGTAATGCCCATGTTTAGTGGAAAATGCTGTTTTGGTATCGACTAAGGGTCCATTTTGATTTGCTGATAGCCTTTTGCTAAATCAAGATTTGTGAAATATTGGCATCTGCCAAGTTTATCTTAAATTCCGTCCATTATTAGAATCGGGAATTTGTTGTCAATTGTGATTTCATTCAGAAATCTAGTCAATTACTACTCTATTGATTTGTTGCCTGACGCATCTAATTTTTTTGGAATTACCATTACTGGCGAATTATAATGTGATGGAGATTTTCTTATTATCCCTTGCTTTAACATTTCCTTGATTTGCTTTTCTATTTTCTCGTATTGTATTTGTGAATACTTACACGATCTTTTATAAATTGAATCTTCATGTTTGGTTACTATCGAGTGCTTAGCAGTACTTGTGAAAGTCAAATTGTCGCCTTCATGGTACTGAATATTTCGAAATTTATGTAATAACTTTGAAACACCTATTTTTCTTCATCATTTAAGTGATCTAGTTGAAATTCACCTGATTCTCTTAATTATTCGTTTATTACGAAATTGAATTCTAAGTCTTCAACTGAAGGTGGATCTGGGCACTCTGGTGCTGATTCTTCCTCCAAATTTATATATGGATCATACTTAAATATGATCTGTATTTTCGTAATATTACTGCACCCTCTTTATAATCAATTTTTGCCTAACAAGCTTCTAAATAATTTCTTCCAAGTAACAAATCATATCAATTTGAAAACTTATGTAAATAAAATTTTTGTTTGCATGGGCAAATTTTATATTACCATTTATTGTGTGAAGGTTTAGTTCCTCGTTCTTAATTGGAAAGTTTAGATAGTTTTCAACTCATAAAATTTATAGTAGAACCTGTGTCTATTACACACTTTAATGGGTTGTCATTCACAATTATGAATGGATTATTATTATTTATTGGTCCGAAGCTACTGCTTGAAAATTTTGTGTGGTGTCCATTTTTGACACTCCGCTGTTACTTTCCTTTGCCTTAACTGGGGTTGGTTTGGATATTTAAATGATTGTACATTTGAAGCTTTATTGTTCTGATAATTTATTGGATTTTGTTGTCTTCCCTGATGTAGCTTTTGTTGATATGTTTGTCTGCTATCTTGTGGTCTGCCTCCACGTGTTATTATGATTATTATTTGAATAGTTGTGATTAACTTGATTATTGGGATAAGTAGATATACTTTGGTTAAAATTTGCTTGATACTTTTGACCTGAATTACTTTTATGCATTTTGATATTTATTATTTTTTGCTGTATCAATCACATTATTTTCGTATAACCCCTCCCGCTGTGCTGCTACTTTAAGTAAGTGGCTGGTTGTTATCATATCTGGCTAATATCATAAAAATTCTATCCGGAATTTTTCTTTTAACTACATCTTTTATAGTTAGTTAGCGTTAACATACACTTGCATATCTACTTGGTTTTTCTCTTAAGTTTTAAGTGTAGTTTAAATTGATCGTTATTTGACACATACTTTTAGGGCGCAAGGAGTGAAATATTTATTGCAACTGGGTTCAGGGTATCTTCTAGTCGGGCTCTCCCGACTAGAGCCTTCTTACTTGTTTTCACTAGATCCTACTGGCTGCGCCAATAATAAGTTTGCGTATCATAGGTGTAAAAAGGTGTTATGCTGATTAGTACCAAATAGCAATGTTCTACTTTATTGAAGTTTTTACGATTTTAAAAGTATAATAATCAAAACGAAAGTGAGAGGTCTTTTTTGTTAGCTCTTAAAATCAAACTTCAACTTTAAAGCTCATACTTTAAGTTTATAAACCAGCAGTGGCTATCATTTGTTTTTGTTTATTTCTATGCTAAAGCCGAAATATGTTTATATCGACATTTATTTTTTATTTATTTAGAGCTAACTTATAATTAAAATTATATGCTAGCGTGTGTTTTTTTGGCTATGGCATCAGTAGCCTTTAGCTTGGTCTAGTCTAGGTCTAAGTATATACATATTTACATAGTTTCTTAGTTGAGTGTTTAATTTTTTTAATAGTTTTATATGTTAAAGTATAGGTTAGTGTTTTGAGATACTGTAGAATTTTTAACATGTTTGGTGGTGTGGGGTTAGAGAGGTATGGTAATGGGTTGGTGGTTTTAAATATTGCCTGTTTTTTGGTTTTGAGGGAGTTGCAGTTGGCAAGTATATGTTCTATTGAGATGTTTTGGTTGCAGTATGGGCATGTCCTGGAGGAGTGGTCGATATAAGATTTGTGCGTGATTTTTGTGTGTCCAAGTCTGAGTCTCGTTATTTTTGTTTGCTCTCCGCGAGTAAGGGAAATTTGATTGTTTTTTAAGAGGTGGTAGCTATTGTATTTGTTGTGATTTATATTTTGGTACCAAGGTGAAGTTTCTGTTAGTTTTGTTTGTAGTTTTGATTGGTGTGTTCTTTTAATGTATTTTAAAAAGTCTTTTATGTTGTAGTTATTTCTGATTGTTAGTAGTTCCATTGCAGCGGTGTCTGCCAGTTCGTTGCCGGTTATGCCTACATGACCAGGTACCCATAATAGTTTGAATTTGGGGGTTGTTTTTTGTAAGGTATTGCGTATGAGTGAGCTGTAGTAATCGCTGTTGTTAGCATTGCTTATTGCGTCTATTGCGGAAAGCGAGTCTGAGCAAATGCAATATTTTCCCTTTTTGTTTTTATGGTGCTCTAAAGCTTCCAATATTGCAATAATTTCAGCAGAAAAGACAGACGAATAGTGGGGCAGAAAGCTTGATTTTATGTGATTTTTTTCGTATGTGATGGCGAATGTGGTGGTTGAGTTGGTTTGGGATCCGTCAGTATATACATATGTGTATTTGTTTTTGTCTTTTGATTTTTTGAGATTAAATTCTGTGCGGTATATCTCTGCAGGTGTGTTATTTTTGTTGAGTTTTCTAAGTGTAGTGTCAATGTTTAATTGTTTTGTGTTCCAGGGTGGTGTGGTTTGGGGTCGTAGGGTTATGGGCTGGAAGTGTAAGTTGTAGGCTTTGCTAAAGTCTATTATGTGGTCTATTGTGGAGTTGTGTTTCTGGGTGTTTGGATGGTCGATATGTTTTTAGTATTCTGTTGATTGGCGAATTCTTTGCCGTGATCAGGGATTTTACGAGGTTGGCTGTTAGGAGTTCTCTTCTGTCCTCTAATGTGGCGGCTCGTGCTTCATATAGGATGCTTTGGATGGGGGTTGATTTAAATGCTCCGAGAGCGATTCTAAAACCTGTGTTAGGCGAGGATTTAATAGAGCGTAATGTTGATTTTGGGCAGTTTCCGTATATGGGGAGTCCGTAGTCTGCTTTTGAGGCCAGGATGGCTTTGGTAACGTCTAGTAGGGTGGATGTGTTGCAGTTAAATTTAAAGCTAGAGAGGCATTGTATTATGTTAGTTGCTTGTTTGAGGTTATTTGTGAGTTGTTCTGCGTGAGATTTCTATCTGTATTTGTTGTCGAAGTGTAGGCCAAGTATTTTTATTGATGTCTCGTTTTTAATTTGTATTTGTCCTGTGATTAGGGTGCAGTTGCAGTGGTGTTTTCTGCAGACATGCATGTGTTTGCATTTTGTACTCGAGAGCATAGCGCCAGAGTAGTCTCCCCAATATATGTGTTTTTCTTGTTTTTTAGTTTTAATATTAGGTTAAAGTCGTCCGCGTATGCACTTAGGCTGATGTTTGGGTGTTGGGAGAGCAGTTCGGCGAGTTTGTTGTACGCTATAACAAATAGAACTACCGAGAGCGGTGATCCCTGCGGAATGCCGTTCGGGAGGGGGTGAAAGGATGAGAAATTTGTATTAATGCGTACTGTTGTTTTACGGTTGGTCATAAAGTTTTTTACGTAGTTAAGTATTTTTTACAGTTTTCCATTCTGTCAGTTGGTCGAGGATTGGGTGGATTCCTACCCTGTCGAAGGCTCTTGCAAACTCAAGCGATATGATCTCTTGCAAGGTCAAGCGATATGATTGATGTGTGGTTTTTTTTTGGAGATATTTCTAGCTAGTAGATGGTCTACTAGAAGTAGACTGTCTAGAGCTGATTTCCCTTTTTAAAACCAGTTTGACTGCTATGGATGAGTTTATCATTAGAAACAAACCACCACAGTCGTTATGCTACTATTTTGGCTAAGACTTTCGATAGGCATGGGTTTAGTGATATGGGTCGGTAGGAGTTTAGTGAGGTTTTGTCTGAGCTAGGTTTTGGGATTTGGATTGTTATGCTGTTTTTGTAGGCTTGGGGAATGTAGTTGTTTAGTATGGCGTTCTGTATGATTATAATTCTGATTATAAATTTTTGTGGAGATTTTTTATCATTGTATAATAATAATCTGTCCAGTCCAGGTGTGTTACCTTTGAGTGTGTTGAGTGCTGCTGTAAATTCTATAAAGGTAATTGGCTTTTCAATTTCTAATGCTCTCTCTTTTGGGGTGTAAGTGAGGTTGTGTATGTTGATCAGAGTTGTGTGTTTTGAGCTCGTGAATTTGGTGGTGAAGTTTTTTATTTTTATTTAATTAATTATTACAGAGAATTCAATTCTGCGTAACAATTGGTTTTAAAGCCAGAGCCGCAAAGGCCTTCAGGCAGACTTATTTTTTATATTTACATATATTTACATTGTATACTTTATATCTCTATTTGTAGTTTAATTATTTTTATAAAATTTTCTATATTTGATATATTGGGATTTGAGATAAGGATGTTTAGTGTGGGAGTATTAAGGGATTTGCAGATGTCCTTTACGTATTGGCATTGGAGTGTTAGGTGTTTTATTGACAAGGTATCGCTATTGCAAAATGTGCAAAAAGGTGCTGGTGTTTTGTTGAAGATGTGTTCGTGTGTTAGTATTGAGTGTCCTAGTCTGAATCTTGTGTATTTTATTGCGTGTTTCCTGTCTATTTTAGTTGGAAGATGAGTAGGTGCCCTTGCAGGGTTGATGGTTTTGTAATAGTGCGTGTGATCGTTCCAGATTGTTTTGAGTGTTTCTTTTGTTGTAAAGTTAATCAATTTATTTATATCCTTTTTGTTGTTGATGTTGTGCAAGAGCAATGGTGAAAGTGTAGCCATTATAGCTGCTGTGTCTGCTAGTTCATTTCCTTTTATATTGACATGTCCAGGCGTCCAGAGTAATTTAATCCGTTTGTGAGTTGAGTTGATTTTATCTCGAATTTTTCCGATTGTGGGTTGGTATGTGTTTGGATTATTTACGGCTAGTAAGGTGGAGAGTGAATCCGTGCAGATAAAAAATTTAGTTTTTGTTTCTTTTTGTGTGATCTCTACCGCACAGAGAATCGCTTCCGCTTCCGCTGTGAATATTGAAGAGTGCCAAGGAGTGACGGCTGATTTTAATATTGTATTATCTTCTGTGACAATGGTGAAGGCAGTTATGTGGTTCAGTTTTGATGCGTCCGTGTATAGAAAGGTCCATGACTTGTATTTGTTTCTGATTTTTTCGAATTCTTTTCTGTAGACTTCAGATGGGGTACTGTCTTTTTTGTATTTCGCTAGCTCTAACAGTGACTGTTTATTGTCCATGGTGGAGATTTTTCTTTGTATTTGCGTTCTGGTGTGATGTACATATATGTTTAGAGCTGCAGCTTCCTTGATGATCATTTCTAGGCTTGATGGTTTTTTTGTTGCTCTTTTCCGTTTTAGTGTCGTCCGATGCTCCATTGGAATCTAGTGTTTAAGTCGGGGAGTCCTGTTTCTGCCAGCATGTTTTTAATTGGGGTAGTACGGAGGGCGCCTAATGAGAGTCTGATGGAGGAATGGTAGGGAGTGGAAAGTTTTGCAAACTTTGTTTTATTTGTTTTACCGTAAATTGAAAGACCGTAGTCAATCTTGGCGAGTATTATTGACTTAGTTATATTAATGAGAGTTGAGGAGTTGCTTTTTAACTTATAGCTACTTAAACATTTGATTATATTTAGTCTATTATTTAATGAGCTAGTTAAAGCTTTGACATGTTCGTTCCAATTATATTTACAGTCGAATGTTAAACCTAGGATTTTCAGTTGTTTTGTTTTCGGTATGTTTACGTTATTTATTGTTATTTCTATGTTAGAGCAATTGTGTTTTTTGCATATATGTAGGTGAGTGGATTTTTCCGCTGATATTTTTGTTCCAGTTATGTTGCACCAATCGTGAATTTCAGAGAATAGATTATTTATTTGTGTGTTATAGCCGGGGTTTGGTTTGAAAAAGAGGCAAAGGTCGTCTGCGTACATAGTGTGTTTGAAAAATGTATTTTTATTTATCAAGTGATTTAATTTATTGAAGGCAATGAGAAAAAGTGTGACTGAAAGTGGGGAGCCTTGTGGGATGCCGTTATTTAAGTTTTTTTCATTGGATAGGGTGTTATTAACTTTAACTCTTATTCTACGGTTGTTTAGGTAGCTTCGTATGTAATTAATGATTTTTGGGCCGAATTTCCAATCATATAGTTGCTGTATGATACAATGAGCACCCACCCTGTCAAAAGCTTTTTCCATATCGATTGAGGGTACCAATATGTGGTTTTTTGTGGCTAAATTGTTACAAATAAAGTTATCTAATATAAGTAAGGGATTCATGGTCGACCTGTTTTGTCTGTATGCATATTGGTTAGGAGATAGGAGGTTCTCTTGGTTAAGCATCCACATAATTCTTTTTGAAATGATTTTCTCTAATATTTTGGAAACGCAAGGGAGCAGGGATATTGAGCGATAGCTGTTAAGTGTTTTGGTTTATTTGGTTTGTTTATTGGTATTATTGTTGCAATTTTACATTGATGGGGGATATTGCTGGTGTATAGTATTGTATTATAGAGGTCTAAGAGTTTGTTTATTGCAGATGGTGAGAGATTACTTTGGTTGTTGTGCTAGGGCTTATATTTTCTGTAAACTTAGCAAAGCTTATTCTTTGTGCTATTTTTACTGTATATTTAAACTTTGCGTTCGCTTTTTTGTAAATTAGCATGTTTTCTGTGCTTAGGTGTTTTCTTAAATTATTTAAATATTTTATTTTTTCTATTTTTAATTTTTCAAGTTCTAGGTTCCACCAGTATATGTGTTTAATATTCTTTCTGTTGGGGTTGGTTGTGGGTATTGCTTTGTTAGCGGATGCCTTAACTATTTTGAGAATTTTGGCTGCTGTTTGATTAGTATTATTTGTTGTAATTAGTCTTTGTGTTAGTGTGTCTATATTTTCCTGAAATAATTCCCAGTTCGCTGAATGAAGTTTGTATCTATGTGTTTTGTAAGCTGTTATTGTGTTAGCTATGGGAAATATTTGTATCCGAATGGGGTAGTGGCCGCTCCCGTGTAGATCGTCATATATTGCCCAGGTGGCGTTAAGGTTAAGTGGTGGTGAGCAAAATGCTAGGTCAACGTGTGTGAAGGTGTTATGGGTGGAGTAGTGTGTGTGGTCTTCTTTGTTAAGTACAATTAGATTGCTGTTTTGTACAAAATTTGCTATAATATATCCTCTTGGATTGTTTGAGGGTGATCACCAGAGGGAATGCCAGGCGTTAAAGTCTCCTAGCAATAAAACTGGCTTATTGAAGCTGTTTATCAGGTTGTGAAGGTCTTGCTCTATGAATTTGTCCGTGGGAGAAAGGTAGGTGGTAATAATTATAAACGGTGTTTTGTCTTGTATTTCTGCACATGTTGCTAAGATGTTTGATTGGTGGTTTACTATTTTATGTTGTATATTTTTTGATATTAGAAGTGCTACTCCTCTGTTGGCTTTAGGAGCTAGCGAGGTGATATCATTCTTATGATATAGTGAGAATTGGTTTGGTATGGGAATTTTCGAGTTAGGATCGGTTATATGGGTCTCTTGTAGGGCTATTATATGTGGGTTTTGGTTTTTTATTAAGAGAGAGAGAGATTATGGTATTTGTCTTTATACCCATTTACGTTCCATTGTAATATTTTTAAAGTCATTAAGTTAGTGAGTGAGTTGTGTTAGTTTGTTATGTATTGGTTTTTGTGTTCTTTTTATAATCTCTCTCTTGTTCGTTCTCTCTCTCGGTCCAGCGAAAACTGCGCTTTAATGCATAGATCATTATAGGCCCTCGTGGCACCGAGAAAGAGAGCGAGCAATCCCAAAAGGGCTTTGAGAGGTTTTTATCACAACTCAACGTCTTCAATGATACTATCCGTATCAGAGAGCGTTGAGTGATATTGGTTGTTAGTGTTGTGTTTGTTTCTTTCGTGATAGATGTCTGTGTCTGTTTCTGAGTCGCTTGTGGTGATCTTTTCTGTGTGAGTTGAGTGTTTCGTTATCTTGAGTGTTTCTTTTTTCTGTTTGCTTAAGTTATTTTCTAGCTTTGCTTTTGTGTACTTTGTGTTTGTGAAGTCAAAAGGTTTTTCGGGTGTGCTTTTAGTTTTTATTTTGTCATTAGAATTGTTTTCTTTATTGGAGTTGGATGGCAAGGTTGTTGTCTCGATTTCTTTTGACGTAGAATACGTCTTACGTTTCGGTATGAGTGTGCTATCCAAAAAAGTTGTTGTTGTAATATGGGTGCTTCACAAAATCGCTCATTGCTAATGAACTAATGAATAGATTTTCCTCAAATTAATTTCATTTTAAAGCTAAGGCTTCAACCTTTATTTTAAGCTATATATATATATGAAGTGATTACATTTTCTATTAAAAAAATTAGACCAAAAACATGCAAAGTTTTGCTTCATTTTGAAGACTTTAGATTGCTCTAGCAATCTCAATAATCAATCAATTAATCTGAGTTTTTCGAATTTAAGTTGAGATGAGGTAAACAAACATTCCCACATTCAAATTTATAATAATTTTGCCAAATATATAACTTTTTAAGGCAAAAAATCAGTGCAAAAATCACTACTTTTTTTTCAATTGCACATTGCTCAAAAATTCCGCCAGAGAATCGATTAAAACTTTTTTTAATACAAAGAAGACTTGATTTCCTTTCGTTTGATATACATGCGGTCATGACTGATAGCTTCTAAATGTGGAAATTTCATTAAGATATTCGGGCATAATTAAATTTTCATACATAAATTCTTCCGTGCCAGGGGTGAACAAGCTCAGCTTAAGCGTCAGCCCCAAACAATTATAACACAATAAAATATGTTTACCCCAATTCTGAAATTTGCGTGCAAGTTTTCGAAATCATGTTTTATTGTTTGTGTTGCACATTTAATTATGCTTTTGCACCAAAACAATAAATATGCCCGTGCAAAAATATCATATAAACTATCGTGAGTTAAACTATCGATAATTCGTCTTTACGGTGGCAAACCTGATTTTCGCATCTTGTGAACAGTTACTGTGAACTAAGTTAATTTAATTTAATTTAAATGAATATTGAACAATGCCGCCTGTAAAAAGAAACGTAGCTTCGCTGCGTAACAGAGTGAATATTTTAAATTTACGGAATAGAAGTTCAGGTAAGTTGTGTTTTAAAATTAAATATTCGAAATTATTATATAAAAAACAATTTTGATGTAATAAATTATGTAAATATATATTTCTATTTCAAGTTAATGTTTGTTAAATTTATATCAGAGATGCTAACCAGTATTGCAGTAAAAAGGAAAAAAATAGCCAAATGACAACAAACACAATTAAAAATAAAATAAAACATCTATGTGGTTGTTGTTATTAGGCTACCGCTTCATAATTTTTGTTGCACAAGGACAGACGTATTCTACGGCTAACCTATGCGCCCGTGTGATCTGACACAGGCTGTCAATTTTTTTTTTGTGGTGTTTTTGTAGCGGCTATGTCTGAAAAAGTGTTTACTAAATTTGTCGGTGTTTGTGTGTATTGTTGGTGATATTTCGTTTTGGCTTCGTACATAGTGCATTTTTCAGTGGTTTTTATTTTAATTATTTCTTGTGCTTCTTTAAATTTGGGACAGTCTTTGGTACTAGCCGCATGCTTTCCCCTACAGTTCACGCAGAAAGTACGAGTGCACTGAGTTGGTTTGTGAACTGGTAGACCACATGGGTCACAAACCGTCGTGCCTTTGCAATACTTTGCTGTGTGGCCTATATATGGCAGTTTTTGCAGCGCATTGGGTTTGGGATATATTCTTTAACCTTTACGTTATGCCATGATATTTGTATTTTTTTGGGAAGGTTATATAAATTGAAGGTGAGCTGCACCACGCCGGACGGAATTGTTTTGCCATCAATGAGTTTTGTGTATTTATTTATATTTATTTATATTTATTTACATATATATTTATATTTATTTATTTATACATCGACTACTCCTTGAGACTTAAGTTCCCTAAGTATTTTTTCGTTTGATATGTTGTTGAGGCAGGGGGCGTATACTGTGCCTTTGCAGTAATTGAGATTTTTGTGGTATTCACATGATATTTGGCAGATACCATGGAGTTCTTTGGAAGCGATGAATTTCTCTGCTATTGTTGAATTCTCTACGAATATTAGTAGATTTCCATTACGCATTTGGTTAATTTTTAATATGTTTTTGTTTATGATTTTAATTGCACGCTCTACAGCCAAACAGGAGTATGAGGAGATTGGGTTTTTAGTGTCGGTAGCTGACTAATGAATTTGGGGTTAGGTAAATTAGGAGTAGGGAGTTCTGGGAAAGCTTCCGACAGTGGAGAAGGCTTTTTTTTTTGGATTTGGGGCTGTCGCTTAGTATTGCAAAGCGATTCGCCCCTTGACTTTTGTGCCCAGTGGGCATAGCTGTAAATTTGACTTACTTATGCTTCTAAGTGTATTGAAAAGTGGAGTATGAGTGACAAAAGAAATAGGCGCTTGAAAAATTGATAAGCTTTGAACTGAACTCTGCGATAACACAACCGATAGGTACGAGGTCTAGTCGACGACTGGGTGGTGAAGTTAAGGTCGGATGCTGCTTCTGATAGGGTTTTGCAGAAAAGTTCTGCAATTTCTTGTTTGTCGGAGCAGTGAAGGTTTGTTTTTGGGTTTAAGATGCAGTGGATGTGTTTTTGGGGTTTAAGTCCGCAAAATCTTCTTATATTGGTCCAAATTCTTTTAGGTGGCGTGTCGGGTGCTATTTGTTCAGTGAATTTTTTAGTGCAACTTTTTTTTTGATTTTTTAGCATTAGTCTAAATAATGCGTTGGCTTTTTTAAATTGTATGATGTTTTCTGTAGTAATTTCTCTTTTTAGTCTGTGCCATCTTTTTTTTTCGTCTCTGAGTTTTTGTAGGTCTTTATTCCACCAGGGGACATTGTGGTTGTGTTTCATGGGCTGTGTTTGGGGGATTGCTCTGTGCGCGCTCGAAATAATTATTTTGTGTATTGTAGCTGCTTCTTTGTTTATATATAAACTTGTTTGTATCCGTGAGGAGTAATCTTCTGTAAGTTTTGAAAATTTTTCGCAGTTTGCTTTGTCAGTGATAAAGTTAGGTTTGGATGCGGTGTATTGTGTGTTTGTTGTTATGGAGGTGAAAAGGGATATAATGATTGGGAAGTGATCGCTGCCATATAGATCGTCTTCTGTTTGCCACGAGCTGTCAATTTTTAGTATAGGGCTGCTAAAAGTGAGGTCGATGTTTGTTAGTGTGTTGTGGGTGCTGAGATGTGCTGGTGATCCGTCGTTTAATAGAATAAAGTTGGATTGGGCAATGTATTTCTCTATAAGCCTCCCTCTGGCGTTGTTTGTATTTGAGCCCCAGTTTTTGTGCCAGCTGTTGAATTCACCAGTGACTATCGTAGGTGTGTGTGACATTTCTAGGACGTTTTTGAGGTTGACTAGGGAGAATTTTTGGGTTGATGCGATGTATGCTGATATTAGTCTAAATTTTTGTTTTGATATGCATTCGACGCAAATTGCGTCGAAGTCATTGTTGAGGATTATTTCTTGGCATTGTAGCGACTTATGTACTAGTAGTGATATCCTCCATAGGATGGGGCGGTGTTTTTTGTTAGCAGTTGGTAGTTGGTAGGTATGGGTGTGTGCTGGATGTTTAATTTGTGGGTTTCTTGGAGGGATATGATGTGTGGTGTGTGTTTTTTTATTAATATCTTGAGTTCGCTGTAGTTGTTGACATATCCGTTGATGTTCCATTGTACTATTTTAATTGTCATTTATGTGGCTGGTTTTATTTTTTTTTTGGTTTTTTTGGTGTTGTTGAATGTTTATTTGGTTGTTGTTCCTATAGCGTATGGGAGCCCCCAATAGGTCGTCAATTGAGGGCTCTGTGTGTTGGTGGGTGAGGGGGACGCCGCCCACTCTTGGTTTTTGTTAGAGCTAAATGCTGTCGCTTTCGCTGTTGTTTTTGTATTTATTTTTGTGGGGGGCTTTTGTTTTTAGTTGGTTAGGTTTTTGAGGCTTAAGGTTCATTGCTAGGGTGTTTTTTTTTTCTTTAGAAAAAATTCGTAGTTTTAATTCTTGAGATTGTTCGCATGCAAGGTCTTTTGTGAAGCCGGAGCAGTCTTGATCCATATGTTCAACGTGGCTGATTACGGTTGTACGTTTTTGGGGTGTTGAGGTGTTGAGTGTGTGAGCTGATGCAGTTGGCGGGTTTATTGACGGATCGTGGTGTGTTTTGTTGCTCGTTGTTGGCGGATTTTGGGCGTGAGATTGTGTGATTGTTGTTCCATTTGATGTAGTTGTAGGTTTATAAAGTGTTGTTGCGTTGTTTTAGTTTGATGTGGTGTTGGAGAGTGTTGTGGTGTAGCTGTTTCTTAGTTGGTGCATGTGTCGGGTGTGGTATATGGTTAAGGCTGTTCTGTGGTCGACTTTCTCTGCTGTTTTTATTGCCACAAGTTCCTGCTGCTTTATAAATGCTGGGCATTTTCGATCTAGTGGGCTGTGTTTGTAGTCCACATCTGGGTTGTTAATGCAATTTATGCAACTTTTTAAGTTCGTGCAGGTCTCTTTTTCTTCAGTGTGTACTTTTCCAGAACAGTTTTTGCAGATTTCTTCGTTGCTTTTGCAGATCGTGGTAGGGTGGCCAAATCGGAGGCATTTTCTGCATATCAGAGACAATGGTATGTAAGAGCGGATTCTAACTCTTTCATACCCAATTCTTATTGTTTCTGGCACAGTTATGTGCGGCGAATGTAATTATTATAAGTCCAGTTTCTACTAGAGCTTGTTCTTGTTGATGTGTTAACATCTATAGGCACGGGTACACGTTTCTTCCATTTGATAAAACATGCAAACAATGCAGCGTGCAGCTCTGCCAATAGGGCAAATTCTGCGTGCCGTGCTGCGCTGAACTCGACCTACGAACAAATTTAGCGTGCAGTCGTGGACCGACTGCAAAATTTCATATACATATTCATCTGAGTATGATTGTATTGGTGTAGCGGCAGAGAATAACTGTAGAATACAAAGTTTTGCTAACGATGTGTCCAAGTTGGAAGGGTAGTATAAACTTAATATGAACTTTGTGCAATTGAATAGCAAAACTTTAGATTCTTTAATATAATTTCAATTCTACATGTTTGTTTATATTCTAGCATTGTTTTTTATTGTTTATATTCTAGCATAAACAATATATATATTAATCTGAAATATTAGAGTTTTTATTGACAATTATTGAATATTGGTTCAAGGGGTATTTTTTCTTTGTGCAGCTTTTGCGTCTCAGCTACGACAAGCCAGCACGTTGTTGTTTTGTTGAGTTTCCCTTTGCGTTCAGCGGCCCGTTGATTAAAGGAGAGGCGGCGGTTCAGCGGACAGCAAGAACAGTAAAAAGTTGTTGGTACATATTGTATGAAAGTGCGTTTGAAACATATATTTCTTGTGCCTGCTTATCGAGGTTTTTGTTATTTTTTTTTTATATTTTTCCTTTTTCTGTGTCGGCGGCAAACGCGCGCTTACATTTGCATATGTACCAATGCACTACTGAATACACTTTCGTAATTTGTGTGCATCTTTACATAACTGTATGCCAATGATTGTTAGAAAGTGTCATAGGTTAAAAATTGGGAAGAGTATGCATGATCAGCAATAGCAAAACTGATATTTGACTGCCTTGGAAGACAAAATCTTGTTGTTTTATTGTTTCATTTTACTCAAGCGCAATAATGGGGGAAGAAAAATAGTTTTGTGGACAAGTGCTTGCAGAAGCCTAGTTTTTAGCTCAAGATACTTGGTTGGCTAGGTGCATATCAGTTGCTAGTCCAAGTGTTTTGTGGGGTAGGACAGGTATCAAAAGGTCATATAATACGCATGGCAGGCAAGCTATCGTTCATATCCAAGAATCTTATTTATTGCAAAAATAAACAGGCTTCTGCAAATACTTCTCCTGTATTTATTTGTTGGTATGTTTCTTTGTTTATGCTTATATATAGCAATCAAACAGGTACAAACGGCTGTTAACACATCGCTCGTGAGTTCTAACACTCATTATTTTTTTTTTTTAGTATTTTTCGGATTTCGGTTATGTTTTGCGGTTTTTATTCGTTTAGTATTTCTGTTTCGTCGATGTTGCGTAGTTCGTTGCTGTATATTACTCCTTTTGAAAGGTTGAGGGATTTATGTTCAGAGGCTGTCACTTCCATATTTGCCATGATTTTTAGTTTGAGTAGTTTTGTTGCTTGTGTGTTGTTTTTCGTTTTTACTAGTAAGAAGCCGGCGCGAGTTTTTTTTTGCAAGAGTCAACTTCTCCTCCGCATGTGTAGTCTATTGTTTTTTTAATTAGAAAGAGTGATACTTTTTCGAATATTTCGCTGTCGTTTCTATTGATCACAATGTATTTTGGGTTGTCTGCGTTTGCATATTTGCTGTGAAATGGTGCTGTTGTAAGTCTGTGTATGTCTGGCGGTTTATCCATTGTTTTTGTTTTAGGGCTTGCGCCCTGCACTCCGCTGTGTTTTGGCTTGTTCTTGTTGTTTTTGTATTTTTCGTATTTTGTTTTGTGCACTTGTTTGTTTTCGCTTATTAGCTGATAAGGTTTTTTCGATTGATCTTTGGGCACCTTGGTAATCGCAGAAGTAACACGTCTGGTCTCCAAGAAGGTCAAAGTGATTTGTTTACAATTATTTATAATTGGGTTGGTGTGAGATTCGTAATTGTTTAAAAATTGTTCTATAATTGCATAAGTGGTTTGGTGTGGATACAGTTATTGTTTACAATTAGTTTAAGATATTCATATGTGATTTGGTGTGGTTATGGGTATCTTACTCCATGTAAATAAAAATGAATATAAAATATTAATTTTTTTATGTTTTAACATAGGTGAAATTCAGTTAAGCACGGTACAGTGTCAGACTTCCATGATAGGTGTTATGTCCTACAGACTAAAACACCCTTTTTTGTCATTAATATCATTAACTTCACTACCATTATCGCCATTATCTTTATTATTATCATTATTTCTATCAATATTTTGATTAGCAACGAAACACAGAAAATATTCCACTTTCAATTGCCCATCCATTGGCCCTGGCCACCCCCAATCGACCCAACGATTCGCTAAAACGGGAATTCGTTTATCTTCTATAGTATTTGAGCTATAGTCACCAGATTTAGTAGGAAGATAACTGTAAACGACCCGCACATAACTGCATCAAAGTTTTGGAACTATGTTTAGCCCCTTCATTTTGAAACCCGAATTGCCATTATCATCCACAGCTTTTGAGCTAGAGCCACCAAATTTGTTAGGAAGATAGCAACTGACATCATACGCGGATCTGCAGCAAAAATTGGGATGTCACGCCCCCCATTCCACGCCAGCCACCCTTCCCACATAATTTATTAACCATGAGCTAGAGTCACCGAATTTGATAGTAGGATAGCAATTGACATCATACACAGATCTGCAGCAAAATGCTGGAAGCTCGCCCCCCCTCCACCACACCAAACAAAAAAAAAACACTTCCCCATATTTTAAAAACTATGAGCTGGAGTCACCAAATTTGATAGGAGGATAGTGCTATCTAGTCATACGCATACATGAATAAACATCCAAATCAAAGTTTTCAAATGCTGATCATAAATACTCTTTCATGTTTTCAGAAATATGACTTTAGCCAACAATTTTCTAATCGCAACTTCCATATAGCTATACAAAGTTGCACACAAAACTGAAAGTGTATGCAGAAGTGCATTTGTAGATTCGTTTGACGGAGACACAGAAAAGGGAAAAATATCACACATAACAAAAATCTCTGCAAGCAGACCCAGCAAGATATATATCTATCAATAGCACTTGCATACAAATACTAACAAATATTTACCGTTCTTGTTTGTCGGTCAATGGACGGCTCGGACCGTTGAGCGCAATGGCAAGTGAAACAAAAATCCGCTTTCGCGCTCGCTCACATATGTCATATCATCATATCGTAGATGCCCCGGCAGGTCACATGAACGCAAGAAATACGTTTCGTACGTACATTTTAACGCTTCGTGGGAGTGGAGGCAATTACAGCGATTCTACTTAACGTTTTTCATGTCCTAGTGGAAAGCTAAAGACGTGGAGGAAATTGCAGTGTCGGTAGCGTTGGCACACCTGGCGCAAATCGACAACAGCTTGTTACGCTGGGTATATACCACCAACGTTGCAATCCGCATTGAGTAACAACAGCAACTGCAGGCCCACGCTTTTAAGAAATTGTAACGTCTGTCTGTGCACGACCCGCGTCACAAGATACTTATATTTGACATCAGCGACGCGTAATGAAAGTCGCTTAACATTTAAGGGGTATCCACAGATCGGCGCGCTTATTTACCACAACCTCACTTCACAGAAACAAATGTACCTTTAAGGCTTATTCCGTTAAATATAGCCTCCACTTTCTTGGGGTAGGCCGTTTCTCAATTAAACACAATACGTGGCAACCGTCTTTGTCTTAACTAACTTTTCATGCGTTTGCCGTTTTTTAATTTTAACTACATATCTAACTGTCACCGTCGCGTCCGACCCGATTCAATATCCGCAACCACTTACTTGCCGATCTCGCACTTGGGCTGAGCGCGCCCTTTCCACCTTGTAGGATGCGACATATGGACCGTAGGTTGCGAGCGCGCGTGACCTCCGCTCTTCTTCCGCTGATCTGGCTCTTCGGCTTTTATGTTAAATTACGCTCTCTTATGTTATGCTAAGAATATTATCGTCGAAATTATGTGTACTAATACTTCATTTATCTTTAACTTATATACTAATAATACGTGTTTCTATATCATCACCTATACACATACTTATAAATACCACTTGTGAGGGAGCCTGCCATGGGCCTACCACGCGCAACACCAAAGCGGCAGCATTTCGGCGCCGATGACTAAAAACATATTGTTTGGCTATGCTCTTGGCAAGTTAAGAGCAAAAGCAGAGCAGAGCAATTTAATAATGTTATTGCCACTGTGAAGTTGAAAGTGCAATCACTGATTTAAATAAATGCGAATCGAATCGAAGCAGGCACTCGGCTTTTCAACCGAAAATCAAAAAATTTATTAATGAATAAATTATATACCATTTTAAATATTTCAAATATTTTTGTATCTTTCCTGATGGGATAATATGATGTATTTCTTAATACAGTTAAGAATATTAATTTAACTTTTTCCTATTTTGTTTTTCGACGGCTTTACCATCTAGTCTATTTAAGGGAGTCTATATTTATGTTAAGAAAAAAAAGCATAAGTCCGTAACATGCATACAAACATCAGAAAAACTTTCTTGGTGATATATACATTTAGGTTATTAGTTGTTTGCGGCTATCTGCAGTGTCATCACTCCTATATTTTCTATTAATGAATCTATTATTACTCTTTACCTTCGGTAGTGAGTATAAAATGAGCCAAATGAAAATATTGGTAAACTTGATGTCTGGTTTTTGGACTGTTTGTAAAAGAATCTAGTTAATGCTATTTTAAATTTCGCAGATGTATATGTTTGTGTGTTTAAATTATAAGCTTTATATACATATGACAGAGACAGAGATAGATAGAGCGAGAGAGACAGAGAGAGAGAGAGAGAGAGAGCGAAATAGAGAAAGAGATAGTTGTATGTGCATTTAATGGGACGTTGGACTCTGAGCGCAGTCAAACATGCTAGCGCTGAATTGAGCGTAAAAGTGAGCGAAGTGAGTTATCTATTATATATTTTATTACATTTTAGCTTGAATATAGCCCATAATTTACCCCCTATTTTAGAATTATTGATGTTTTAACAACTATAGGCACGGGTATCTATTTCTGCCGGTTGAATACATGCAAAAAAAAAATGCAGCGTGCCGTGCTGCGCTGATCTCGACCTACGAACAAATTTAGAGTGCTGTCGTGGACCGACTGAAAAATTTCATATACATATTAATCTGAGTATGATTGTATTGGTGTAGCGGCAGAGAATAACTGTAAAATACAAATTTTAGAGTTGTCCAAGTTGGAAGGGTAGTATAAACTTAATATGAACTTTGTGCAATTGAATAGCAAAACTTGAGATTCTTTAATATAATTTCAATTCTACATGTTTGTTTATATTCTAGCATTGTTTATCTTATATATAAAAATCAAATTCTGTTTATTTGTGTATGTTTTATAGACTCGAAAACTAAACAACCGATTGACTCCAAATTTTCAGGATATGTTTGTCTCGGTGTCTGTAATGTTTCTGTCTAAAAAAAAACCAGAGTCGATGCTCTGGAATGTGCTGTGCGGGTGGTAAAGTTGTATTGCCCGAACTAAATCAAGTGCCAGAGCCTTTATTGTCATTAGTTTCAGGTAAACCAAATGTAATCTATAGCACTCAAATTCATGAAATACTAATAAATGATGTTTTGGGACTTCATAGGAACGACGGCGAATTCGAAACATTTCTTGAGCAAAATACGGAAATACAATTCGTGTTCCCAAATGACATCCTTCGGTGCGAGTAAAGTAGTTCGACACAACTTTATGGCAACGTTTCGAGTGCAAGGCCGGAATATCATCACATGGGATCAATGTTACCAATCCCAGATGCAGAGCATAAATTTTTGCAAATTTACTTTATGGGACAAGCGGATGATAACGACCAAGTGCAACAACGTCAGCATTACAACTCCGGTACAAATCAACTGATTGTCGCCGAATTGCAAGTTATGTTTCATGCTAACAACCAATTAGTAAATACGTTCAAACAAGCTAAGGATGATCCACGATTGCGTTCAGATGATCACTTTATCGCAATTCATGCTGATAAAACTCCAGCTGGAGAACACCAACGACGTTTCAATGCGCCTACAATTGATAATGTAGCAATATTAATGGTTGGTGATCCAGTGGCATCACGTGACATAATAATTCGTCGCCGCAACGAGAGTATGAATAGAATATCTGAAACACATCGCTCATACGACGATTTATTTATTTATTTATGCCCCAAATGGAAAAACCAAGAACATTGTATATCCGCGAGCATTACAATAAGTTTGAATTATTCGTTAAACAGATACATACATACATTGCGCAATCGAAAGATGAGTTGATTGAATGTGTTTTTCCGAATTAGAGAAATCATGATTGGTTGAGAGAACGCGCCATTTAAGCACTGAAGAACATGCATATAACTTTATACGTAGCGAAGCACGTACCGGGCCGCTAGTTGTTTATATTCTAGCATAAACAATATGTATATTAAAATCATATATTAGAGTTTTCATTGACAATTATTGAATATTGGTTCAAGGGGTATTTTTTCTTTGTGCAGTTTGTGCGTCTCAGCTACGACAAGCCAGCACGTTGTTGTTTTGTTCAGTTTCCCTTTGTTACGCACGGTACAGTGTCAGACTTCCATGATAGGTGTTATATCCTTCAGACTAAAACACCCTTTTCTGTCATTAATATCATTAACATCACTACCATTATCGCCATTATCTTTATTATTATCATTATTTCCAATATTCCATTTTCAATTGCCCATCCATTGGCCCTCGCCACCCCCAATCGACCCAACGATTCGCTAAAACGGGAATTCGTTTATCTTCTATAGTATTTGAGCTATAGTCACCAGATTTAGTAGGAAGATAACTGTTTTTGCAGATTTCTTCGTTGCTTTTGCTGATCGGTGTTGGGTGGCCAAATCGGAGGCATTTTCTGCATCTCAGAGTCAATGGTATGTAAGGGCGGAGTCTAACTCTTTCATACCCAATTCTTATTGTTTCTGGCACAGTCTGTGCGGCGAATGTAATTATTATGAGTCCAGTTTCTACTAGAGCTTGTTCTTGTTTTTTTTTAGTATTTTTCGGATTTCGGTTATGTTTTGTGGTTTTAATTCGTTTAGTATTTCTGTTTCGTCGATGTTGCGTAGTTCGTTGCTGTATATTACTCCTTTTGAAAGGTTGAGGGATTTATGTTCAGAGGCTGTCACTTCCATATTTGCCATGTTTTTTAGTTTGAGTAGTTTTGTTGCTTGTGTGTTGTTTTTCGTTTTTACTAGTAAGAATCCGGCACGAGTTTTTTTTGCAAGAGTCAACTTCTCGTTTGACGGAGACACAGAAAAAGGAAAAATATCACACATAACAAAAATCTCTGCAAGCAGACCCAGCAAGATATATATGTATCAAAAGCACTTGCAAACAAATACTAACAAATATTTACCGTTCTTGTTTGTCGGTCAATGTGAAACAAAAATCCGCTTTCGCGCACGCTCACACATGTCATATCATCATATCAAAGATGCCCCGGCAGGTCACATGAACGCAAAAAATACATTTCGTACGTACATTTCAACGCTTCGTGGGAGTGGAGGCAATAACAGCGATTCTACTAAACGTTTTGAATGGTCAACCTTAATCTGGAGGGATTTGCAGAATATGTAACGTTTCTCATGTCCAAGTGGAAAGCAAAAGACGTGGAGGAAATTGCAGTGTCGGTAGCGTTGGCACACCTGGCGCAAATCGACAACAGCTTGTTACGCTGGGTATATACCACCAACGTTGCAATCCGCATTGAGTTACAACAGCAACTGCAGGCCCACGCTTTTAAGAAACTGTAACGTCTGTCTGTGCACGGCCCGCGTCACAAGATACTTATATTTGACATCAGCGACGCGTAATGAAAGTCGCCTAACATTTAAGGGGTATCCACAGATCGGCGCGCTTATTTACCACAACCTCACTTCACAGAAACAAATGTACCTTTAAGGCTTATTCCGTTAAATATAGCCTCCACTTTCTTGGGGTAGGCCGTTTCTCAATTAAACACAAAACGTGGCAACCGTCTTTGTCTTAACTAACTTTTCATGCGTTTGCCGTTTTTTAATTTTAACTACATATCTAACTGTCACCGTCGCGTCCGACCCGATTCAATATCCGCAACCACTTACTTGCCGATCTCGCACTTGGGCTGAGCGCGCCCTTTCCACCTTGTAGGATGCGACATATGGACCGTAGGTTGCGAGCGCGCGTGACCTCCGCTCTTCTTCCGCTGATCTGGCTCTTCGGCTTTTATGTTAAATTACGCTCTCTTATGTTATGCTAAGAATATTATCGTCGAAATTATGTGTACTAATACTTCATTTATCTTTAACTTATATACTAATAATACGTGTTTCTATATCATCACCTATACACATACTTATAAATACCACTTGTGAGGGAGCCTGCCATGGGCCTACCACGCGCAACACCAAAGCGGCAGCATTTCGGCGCCGATGACTAAAAACATATTGTTTGGCTATGCTCTTGGCAAGTTAAGAGCAAAAGCAGAGCAGAGCAATTTAATAATGTTATTGCCACTGTGAAGTTGAAAGTGCAATCACTGATTTAAATAAATCCGAATCGAATCGAAGCAGGCACTCGGCTTTTCAACCAAAAATCAAAAAATTTATTAATGAATAAATTATATACCATTTTAAATATTTCAAATATTTTTGTATCTTTCCTGATGGGATAATATGATGTATTTCTTAATACAGTTAAGAATATTAATTTAACTTTTTCCTATTTTGTTTTTCGACGGCTTTACCATCTAGTCTATTTAAGGGAGTCTATATTTATGTTAAGAAATAAAAGCATAAGTCCGTAACATACATACAAACATCAGAAAAACTTTCTTGGTGATATATACATTTAGGTTATTAGTTGTTTGCGGCTATCTGCAGTGTCATCACTCCTATATTTTCTATTAATGAATCTATTATTACTCTTTACCTTCGGTAGTGAGTATAAAATGAGCCAAATGAAAATATTGGTAAACTTGATGTCTGGTTTTTGGACTGTTTGTAAAAGAATCTAGTTAATGCTATTTTAAATTTCGCAGATGTATATGTTTGTGTGTTTACAATATAAGCTTTATATACATATGACAGAGACAGAGATAGATAGAGCGAGAGAGACAGAGAGAGAGAGAGCGAAATAGAGAAAGAGATAGTTGTATGTGCATTTAATGGGACGTTGGACTCTGAGCGCAGTCAAACATGCTAGCGCTGAATTGAGCGTAAAAGTGAGCGAAGTGAGTTATCTATTATATATTTTATTACATTTTAGCTTGAATATAGCCCATAATTTACCCCCTATTTTAGAATTATTGATGTTTTAACAACTATAGGCACGGGTATCTATTTCTGCCGGTTGAATACATGCAAAAAAAAAATGCAGCGTGCCGTGCTGCGCTGATCTCGACCTACGAACAAATTTAGAGTGCTGTCGTGGACCGACTGAAAAATTTCATATACATATTCATCTGAGTATGATTGTATTGGTGTAGCGGCAGAGAATAACTGTAAAATACAAATTTTAGAGTTGTGCCTCAATCTGCTTAATACAGTCCAAGTTGGAAGGGTAGTATAAACTTAATATGAACATTGTGCAATTGAATAGCAAAACTTGAGATTCTTTAATATAATTTCAATTCTACATGTTTGTTTATATTCTAGCATTGTTTATTGTTTATATTCTAGCATAAACAATATTTATATTAAAATCATATATTAGAGTTTTCATTGACAATTATTGAATATTGGTTCAAGGGGTATTTTTTCTTTGTGCAGTTTGTGCGTCTCAGCTACGACAAGCCAGCACGTTGTTGTTTTGTTCAGTTTCCCTTTGTTACGCACGGTACAGTGTCAGACTTCCATGATAGGTGTTATATCCTTCAGACTAAAACACCCTTTTTTGTCATTAATATCATTAACATCACTACCATTATCGCCATTATCTTTATTATTATCATTATTTCCAATATTCCATTTTCAATTGCCCATCCATTGGCCCTCGCCACCCCCAATCGACCCAACGATTCGCTAAAACGGGAATTCGTTTATCTTCTATAGTATTTGAGCTATAGTCACCAGATTTAGTAGGAAGATAACTGTTTTTGCAGATTTCTTCGTTGCTTTTGCTGATCGGTGTTGGGTGGCCAAATCGGAGGCATTTTCTGCATCTCAGAGTCAATGGTATGTAAGGGCGGAGTCTAACTCTTTCATACCCAATTCTTATTGTTTCTGGCACAGTCTGTGCGGCGAATGTAATTATTATGAGTCCAGTTTCTACTAGAGCTTGTTCTTGTTTTTTTTAGTATTTTTCGGATTTCGGTTATGTTTTGTGGTTTTAATTCGTTTAGTATTTCTGTTTCGTCGATGTTGCGTAGTTCGTTGCTGTATATTACTCCTTTTGAAAGGTTGAGGGATTTATGTTCAGAGGCTGTCACTTCCATATTTGCCATGTTTTTTAGTTTGAGTAGTTTTGTTGCTTGTGTGTTGTTTTTCGTTTTTACTAGTAAGAATCCGGCACGAGTTTTTTTTGCAAGAGTCAACTTCTCGTTTGACGGAGACACAGAAAAGGGAAAAATATCACACATAACAAAAATCTCTGCAAGCAGACCCAGCAAGATATATATGTATCAAAAGCACTTGCAAACAAATACTAACATATATTTATTTATTTAAATATCAAAGATGCCCCGGCAGGTCACATGAACGCAAAAAATACATTTCGTACGTACATTTCAACGCTTCGTGGGAGTGGAGGCAATAACAGCGATTCTACTAAACGTTTTGAATGGTCAACCTTAATCTGGAGGGATTTGCAGAATATGTAACGTTTCTCATGTCCAAGTGGAAAGCAAAAGACGTGGAGGAAATTGCAGTGTCGGTAGCGTTGGCACACCTGGCGCAAATCGACAACAGCTTGTTACGCTGGGTATATACCACCAACGTTGCAATCCGCATTGAGTTACAACAGCAACTGCAGGCCCACGCTTTTAAGAAACTGTAACGTCTGTCTGTGCACGGCCCGCGTCACAAGATACTTATATTTGACATCAGCGACGCGTAATGAAAGTCGCCTAACATTTAAGGGGTATCCACAGATCGGCGCGCTTATTTACCACAACCTCACTTCACAGAAACAAATGTACCTTTAAGGCTTATTCCGTTAAATATAGCCTCCACTTTCTTGGGGTAGGCCGTTTCTCAATTAAACACAATACGTGGCAACCGTCTTTGTCTTAACTAACTTTTCATGCGTTTGCCGTTTTTTAATTTTAACTACATATCTAACTGTCACCGTCGCGTCCGACCCGATTCAATATCCGCAACCACTTACTTGCCGATCTCGCACTTGGGCTGAGCGCGCCCTTTCCACCTTGTAGGATGCGACATATGGACCGTAGGTTGCGAGCGCGCGTGACCTCCGCTCTTCTTCCGCTGATCTGGCTCTTCGGCTTTTATGTTAAATTACGCTCTCTTATGTTATGCTAAGAATATTATCGTCGAAATTATGTGTACTAATACTTCATTTATCTTTAACTTATATACTAATAATACGTGTTTCTATATCATCACCTATACACATACTTATAAATACCACTTGTGAGGGAGCCTGCCATGGGCCTACCGCGCGCAACACCAAAGCGGCAGCATTTCGGCGCCGATGACTAGAGACATATTTTTTGGCTATGCTCTTGGCAAGTTAAGAGCAAAAGCAGAGCAGAGCAATTTAATAATGTTATTGCCACTGTGAAGTTGAAAGTGCAATCACTGATTTAAATAAATGCGAATCGAATCGAAGCTGGCACTCGGCTTTTCAACCAAAAATCAAAAAATTTATTAATGAATAAATTATATACCATTTTAAACATTTCAAATATTTTTTTATCTTTCCTGATGGGATAATATGATGTATTTCTTAATACAGTTAAGAATATTAATTTAACTTTTTCCTATTTTGTTTTTCGACGGCTTTACCATCTAGTCTATTTAAGGGAGTCTATATTTATGTTAAGAAATAAAAGCATAAGTCCGTAACATACATACAAACATCAGAAAAACTTTCTTGGTGATATATACATTTAGGTTATTAGTTGTTTGCGGCTATCTGCAGTGTCATCACTCCTATATTTTCTATTAATGAATCTATTATTACTCTTTACCTTCGGTAGTGAGTATAAAATGAGCCAAATGAAAATATTGGTAAACTTGATGTCTGGTTTTTGGACTGTTTGTAAAAGAATCTAGTTAATGCTATTTTAAATTTCGCAGATGTATATGTTTGTGTGTTTACAATATAAGCTTTATATACATATGACAGAGACAGAGATAGATAGAGCGAGAGAGACAGAGAGAGAGAGAGCGAAATAGAGAAAGAGATAGTTGTATGTGCATTTAATGGGACGTTGGACTCTGAGCGCAGTCAAACATGCTAGCGCTGAATTGAGCGTAAAAGTGAGCGAAGTGAGTTATCTATTATATATTTTATTACATTTTAGCTTGAATATAGCCCATAATTTACCCCCTATTTTAGAATTATTGATGTTTTAACAACTATAGGCACGTGTATCTATTTCTGCCGGTTGAATACATGCAAAAAAAAAAATGCAGCGTGCCGTGCTGCGCTGATCTCGACCTACGAACAAATTTAAAGTGCTGTCGTGGACCGACTGAAAAATTTCATATACATATTCATCTGAGTATGATTGTATTGGTGTAGCGGCAGAGAATAACTGTAAAATACAAATTTTAGAGTTGTGCCTCAATCTGCTTAATACAGTCCAAGTTGGAAGGGTAGTATAAACTTAATATGAACTTTGTGCAATTGAATAGCAAAACTTGAGATTCTTTAATATAATTTCAATTCTACATGTTTGTTTATATTCTAGCATTGTTTATTGTTTATATTCTAGCATAAACAATATTTATATTAAAATCATATATTAGAGTTTTCATTGACAATTATTGAATATTGGTTCAAGGGGTATTTTTTCTTTGTGCAGTTTGTGCGTCTCAGCTACGACAAGCCAGCACGTTGTTGTTTTGTTCAGTTTCCCTTTGTTACGCACGGTACAGTGTCAGACTTCCATGATAGGTGTTATATCCTTCAGACTAAAACACCCTTTTTTGTCATTAATATCATTAACATCACTACCATTATCGCCATTATCTTTATTATTATCATTATTTCCAATATTCCATTTTCAATTGCCCATCCATTGGCCCTCGCCACCCCCAATCGACCCAACGATTCGCTAAAACGGGAATTCGTTTATCTTCTATAGAATTTGAGCTATAGTCACCAGATTTAGTAGGAAGATAACTGTTTTTGCAGATTTCTTCGTTGCTTTTGCTGATCGGTGTTGGGTGGCCAAATCGGAGGCATTTTCTGCATCTCAGAGTCAATGGTATGTAAGGGCGGAGTCTAACTCTTTCATACCCAATTCTTATTGTTTCTGGCACAGTCTGTGCGGCGAATGTAATTATTATGAGTCCAGTTTCTACTAGAGCTTGTTCTTGTTTTTTTTAGTATTTTTCGGATTTCGGTTATGTTTTGTGGTTTTAATTCGTTTAGTATTTCTGTTTCGTCGATGTTGCGTAGTTCGTTGCTGTATATTACTCCTTTTGAAAGGTTGAGGGATTTATGTTCAGAGGCTGTCACTTCCATATTTGCCATGTTTTTTAGTTTGAGTAGTTTTGTTGCTTGTGTGTTGTTTTTCGTTTTTACTAGTAAGAATCCGGCACGAGTTTTTTTTGCAAGAGTCAACTTCTCGTTTGACGGAGACACAGAAAAAGGAAAAATATCACACATAACAAAAATCTCTGCAAGCAGACCCAGCAAGATATATATGTATCAAAAGCACTTGCAAACAAATACTAACAAATATTTACCGTTCTTGTTTGTCGGTCAATGTGAAACAAAAATCCGCTTTCGCGCACGCTCACACATGTCATATCATCATATCAAAGATGCCCCGGCAGGTCACATGAACGCAAAAAATACATTTCGTACGTACATTTCAACGCTTCGTGGGAGTGGAGGCAATAACAGCGATTCTACTAAACGTTTTGAATGGTCAACCTTAATCTGGAGGGATTTGCAGAATATGTAACGTTTCTCATGTCCAAGTGGAAAGCAAAAGACGTGGAGGAAATTGCAGTGTCGGTAGCGTTGGCACACCTGGCGCAAATCGACAACAGCTTGTTACGCTGGGTATATACCACCAACGTTGCAATCCGCATTGAGTTACAACAGCAACTGCAGGCCCACGCTTTTAAAAAACTGTAACGTCTGTCTGTGCACGGCCCGCGTCACAAGATACTTATATTTGACATCAGCGACGCGCTATGAAAGTCGCCTAACATTTAAGGGATATCCACAGATCGGCGCGCTTATTTACCACAACCTCACTTCACAAAAACAAATGTACTCTTAAGGCTTATTCCGTTTAATATAGCCTTCACTTTCTTGGGGTAGGCCGCTTCCCAATTAAACACAATACGTGGCAACCGTCTTTGTCTTAACTAACTTTTCATGCGTTTGCCGTTTTTTAATTTTAACTACATATCTAACTGTTACCGTCGCGTCCGACCCGATTCAATATCCGCAACCACTTACTTGCCGGTCTCGCACTTGGGCTGAGCGCCCCCTATGTAGGTTGCGACATATGGACCGTAGGTTGCGAGCGCGCGTGACCTCCGCTCTTCTTCCGCTGATCTGGCTCTTCGGCTTTTATGTTAAATTACGCTCTCTTATGTTATGCTAAGAATATTATCGTCGAAATTAGGTGTACTAATACTTCATTTATCTTTGACTTATTTACTAATAATACGTGTTTCTATATCATCACCTATACATATACTTATAACTACCACGTGTGAGGGAGCCTGCCATGGGCCTACCGCGCGCAACACCAAAGCGGCAGCATTTCGGCGCCGATGACTAGAGACATATTTTTTGGCTATGCTCTTGGCAAGTTAAGAGCAAAAGCAGAGCAGAGCAATTTAATAATGTTATTGCCACTGTAAAGTTGAAAGTGCAATCACTGATTTGAATAAATGCGAATCGAATCGAAGCTGGCACTCGGCTTTTCAACCGAAAATCAAAAAATTTATTAATGAATAAATTATATACCATTTTAAATATTTCAAATATTTTTGTATCTTTCCTGATGGGATAATATGATGTATTTTTTAATACAGTTAAGAATATTAATTTAACTTTTTCCTATTTTGTTTTTCGACGGCTTTACCATCTAGTCTATTTAAGGGAGTCTATATTTATGTTAAGAAATAAAAGCATAAGTCCGTAACATACATACAAACATCAGAAAAACTTTCTTGGTGATATATACATTTAGGTTATTAGTTGTTTGCGGCTATCTGCAGTGTCATCACTCCTATATTTTCTATTAATGAATCTATTATTACTCTTTACCTTCGGTAGTGAGTATAAAATGAGCCAAATGAAAATATTGGTAAACTTGATGTCTGGTTTATGGACTGTTTGTAAAAGAATTTAGTTAATGCTATTTTAAATTTCGCAGATGTATATGTTTGTGTGTTTACAATATAAGCTTTGTATACATATGACAGAGACAGAGATAGATAGAGCGAGAGAGACAGAGATAGAGAGAGAGCGAGATAGAGAAAGAGATAGTTGTATGTGCATTTAATGGGACGTTGGACTCTGAGCGCAGTCAAACATGCTAGCGCTGAATTGAGCGTAAAAGTGAGCGAAGTGAGTTATCTATTATATATTTTATTACATTTTAGCTTGAATATAGCCCATAATTTACCCCCTATTTTAGAATTATTGATGTTTTAACAACTATAGGCACGGGTATCTATTTCTGCCGGTTGAATACATGCAAAAAAAAAAATGCAGCGTGCCGTGCTGCGCTGATCTCGACCTACGAACAAATTTAGAGTGCTGTCGTGGACCGACTGAAAAATTTCATATACATATTCATCTGAGTATGATTGTATTGGTGTAGCGGCAGAGAATAACTGTAAAATACAAATTTTAGAGTTGTCCAAGTTGGAAGGGTAGTATAAACTTAATATGAACTTTGTGCAATTGAATAGCAAAACTTGAGATTCTTTAATATAATTTCAATTCTACATGTTAGTTTATATTCTAGCATTGTTTATCTTATATATAAAAATCAAATTCTGTTTATTTGTGTATGTTTTATAGACTCGAAAACTAAACAACCGATTGACTCCAAATTTTCAGGATATGTTTGTCTCGGTGTCTGTAATGTTTCTGTCTAAAAAAAAACCAGAGTCGATGCTCTGGAATGTGCTGTGCGGGTGGTAAAGTTGTATTGCCCGAACTAAATCAAGTGCCAGAGCCTTTATTGTCATTAGTTTCAGGTAAACCAAATGTAATCTATAGCACTCAAATTCATGAAATACTAATAAATGATGTTTTGGGACTTCATAGGAACGACGGCGAATTCGAAACATTTCTTGAGCAAAATACGGAAATACAATTCGTGTTCCCAAATGACATCCTTCGGTGCGAGTAAAGTAGTTCGACACAACTTTATGGCAACGTTTCGAGTGCAAGGCCAGAAATATCATCACATGGGATCAATGTTACCAATCCCAGATGCAGAGCATAAATTTTTGCAAATTTACTTTATGGGACAAGCGGATGATAACGACCAAGTGCAACAACGTCAGCATTACAACTCCGGTACAAATCAACTGATTGTCGCCGAATTGCAAGTTATGTTTCATGCTAACAACCAATTAGTAAATACGTTCAAACAAGCTAAGGATGATCCACGATTGCGTTCAGATGATCACTTTATCGCAATTCATGCTGATAAAACTCCAGCTGGAGAACACCAACGACGTTTCAATGCGCCTACAATTGATAATGTAGCAATATTAATGGTTGGTGATCCAGTGGCATCACGTGACATAATAATTCGTCGCCGCAACGAGAGTATGAATAGAATATCTGAAACACATCGCTCATACGACGATTTATTTATTTATTTATGCCCCAAATGGAAAAACCAAGAACATTGTATATCCGCGAGCATTACAATAAGTTTGAATTATTCGTTAAACAGATACATACATACATTGCGCAATCGAAAGTTGAGTTGATTGAATGTGTTTTTCCGAATTAGAGAAATCATGATTGGTTGAGAGAACGCGCCATTTAAGCACTGAAGAACATGCATATAACTTTATACGTAGCGAAGCACGTACCGGGCCGCTAGTTGTTTATATTCTAGCATAAACAATATGTATATTAAAATCATATATTAGAGTTTTCATTGACAATTATTGAATATTGGTTCAAGGGGTATTTTTTCTTTGTGCAGTTTGTGCGTCTCAGCTACGACAAGCCAGCACGTTGTTGTTTTGTTCAGTTTCCCTTTGTTACGCACGGTACAGTGTCAGACTTCCATGATAGGTGTTATATCCTTCAGACTAAAACACCCTTTTTTGTCATTAATATCATTAACATCACTACCATTATCGCCATTATCTTTATTATTATCATTATTTCCAATATTCCATTTTCAATTGCCCATCCATTGGCCCTCGCCACCCCCAATCGACCCAACGATTCGCTAAAACGGGAATTCGTTTATCTTCTATAGTATTTGAGCTATAGTCACCAGATTTAGTAGGAAGATAACTGTTTTTGCAGATTTCTTCGTTGCTTTTGCTGATCGGTGTTGGGTGGCCAAATCGGAGGCATTTTCTGCATCTCAGAGGCAATGGTATGTAAGGGCCGAGTCTAACTCTTTCATACCCAATTCTTATTGTTTCTGGCACAGTCTGTGCGGCGAATGTAATTATTATGAGTCCAGTTTCTACTAGAGCTTGTTCTTGTTTTTTTTAGTATTTTTCGGATTTCGGTTATGTTTTGTGGTTTTAATTCGTTTAGTATTTCTGTTTCATCGATGTTGCGTAGTTCGTTGCTGTATATTACTCCTTTTGAAAGGTTGAGGGATTTATGTTCAGAGGCTGTCACTTCCATATTTGCCATGTTTTTTAGTTTGAGTAGTTTTGTTGCTTGTGTGTTGTTTTTCGTTTTTACTAGTAAGAATCCGGCACGAGTTTTTTTTTGCAAGAGTCAACTTCTCGTTTGACGGAGACACAGAAAAGGGAAAAATATCACACATAACAAAAATCTCTGCAAGCAGACCCAGCAAGATATATATGTATCAAAAGCACTTGCAAACAAATACTAACAAATATTTACCGTTCTTGTTTGTCGGTCAATGTGAAACAAAAATCCGCTTTCGCGCACGCTCACACATATCATATCATCATATCAAAGATGCCCCGGCAGGTCACATGAACGCAAAAAATACATTTCGTACGTACATTTCAACGCTTCGTGGGAGTGGAGGCAATAACAGCGATTCTACTAAACGTTTTGAATGGTCAACCTTAATCTGGAGGGATTTGCAGAATATGTAACGTTTCTCATGTCCAAGTGGAAAGCAAAAGACGTGGAGGAAATTGCAGTGTCGGTAGCGTTGGCACACCTGGCGCAAATCGACAACAGCTTGTTACGCTGGGTATATACCACCAACGTTGCAATCCGCATTGAGTTACAACAGCAACTGCAGGCCCACGCTTTTAAGAAACTGTAACGTCTGTCTGTGCACGGCCCGCGTCACAAGATACTTATATTTGACATCAGCGACGCGCTATGAAAGTCGCCTAACATTTAAGGGATATCCACAGATCGGCGCCCTAATTTACCACAACCTCACTTCACAAAAACAAATGTACTCTTAAGGCTTATTCCGTTTAATATAGCCTCCACTTTCTTGGGGTAGGCCGCTTCTCAATTAAACACAATACGTGGCAACCGTCTTTATCTTAACTAACTTTTCATGCGTTTGCCGTTTTTTAATTTTAACTACATATCTAACTGTCACCGTCGCGTCCGACCCGATTCAATATCCGCAACCACTTACTTGCCGGTCTCGCACTTGGGCTGAGCGCCCCCTATGTAGGTTGCGACATATGGATCGTAGGTTGCGAGCGCGCGTGACCTCCGCTCTTCTTCCGCGGATCTGGCTCTTCGGCTTTTATGTTAAATTACGCTCTCTTATGTTATGCTAAGAATATTATCGTCGAAATTAGGTGTACTAATACTTCATTTATCTTTGACTTATTTACTAATAATACGTGTTTCTATATCATCACCTATACATATACTTATAACTACCACGTGTGAGGGAGCCTGCCATGGGCCTACCGCGCGCAACACCAAAGCGGCAGCATTTCGGCGCCGATGACTAGAGACATATTTTTTGGCTATGCTCTTGGCAAGTTAAGAGCAAAAGCAGAGCAGAGCAATTTAATAATGTTATTGCCACTGTGAAGTTGAAAGTGCAATCACTGATTTAAATAAATGCGAATCGAATCGAAGCTGGCACTCGGCTTTTCAACCAAAAATCAAAAAATTTATTAATGAATAAATTATATACCATTTTAAACATTTCAAATATTTTTGTATCTTTCCTGATGGGATAATATGATGTATTTCTTAATACAGTTAAGAATATTAATTTAACTTTTTCCTATTTTGTTTTTCGACGGCTTTACCATCTAGTCTATTTAAGGGAGTCTATATTTATGTTAAGAAATAAAAGCATAAGTCCGTAACATACATACAAACATCAGAAAAACTTTCTTGGTGATATATACATTTAGGTTATTAGTTGTTTGCGGCTATCTGCAGTGTCATCACTCCTATATTTTCTATTAATGAATCTATTATTACTCTTTACCTTCGGTAGTGAGTATAAAATGAGCCAAATGAAAATTTTGGTAAACTTGATGTCTGGTTTTTGGACTGTTTGTAAAAGAATCTAGTTAATGCTATTTTAAATTTCGCAGATGTATATGTTTGTGTGTTTACAATATAAGCTTTATATACATATGACAGAGACAGAGATAGATAGAGCGAGAGAGACAGAGAGAGAGAGAGAGCGAGATAGAGAAAGAGATAGTTGTATGTGCATTTAATGGGACGTTGGACTCTGAGCGCAGTCAAACATGCTAGCGCTGAATTGAGCGTAAAAGTGAGCGAAGTGAGTTATCTATTATATATTTTATTACATTTTAGCTTGAATATAGCCCATAATTTACCCCCTATTTTAGAATTATTGATGTTTTAACAACTATAGGCACGGGTATCTATTTCTGCCGGTTGAATACATGCAAAAAAAAAAAAAATGCAGCGTACCGTGCTGCGCTGATCTCGACCTACGAACAAATTTAGAGTGCTGTCGTGGACCGACTGAAAAATTTTATATACATATTCATCTGAGTATGATTGTATTGGTGTAGCGGCAGAGAATAACTGTAAAATACAAATTTTAGAGTTGTGCCTCAATCTGCTTAATACAGTCCAAGTTGGAAGGGTAGTATAAACTTAATATGAACTTTGTGCAATTGAATAGCAAAACTTGAGATTCTTTAATATAATTTCAATTCTACATGTTTGTTTATATTCTAGCATTGTTTATTGTTTATATTCTAGCATAAACAATATTTATATTAAAATCATATATTAGAGTTTTCATTGACAATTATTGAATATTGGTTCAAGGGGTATTTTTTCTTTGTGCAGTTTGTGCGTCTCAGCTACGACAAGCCAGCACGTTGTTGTTTTGTTCAGTTTCCCTTTGTTACGCACAGTACAGTGTCAGACTTCCATGATAGGTGTTACATCCTTCAGACTAAAACACCCTTTTTTGTCATTAATATCATTAACATCACTACCATTATCGCCATTATCTTTATTATTATCATTATTTCCAATATTCCATTTTCAATTGCCCATCCATTGGCCCTCGCCACCCCCAATCGACCCAACGATTCGCTAAAACGGGAATTCGTTTATCTTCTATAGTATTTGAGCTATAGTCACCAGATTTAGTAGGAAAATAACTGTTTTTGCAGATTTCTTCGTTGCTTTTGCTGATCGGTGTTGGGTGGCCAAATCGGAGGCATTTTCTGCATCTCAGAGGCAATGGTATGTAAGGGCGGAGTCTAACTCTTTCATACCCAATTCTTATTGTTTCTGGCACAGTCTGTGCGGCGAATGTAATTATTATGAGTCCAGTTTCTACTAGAGCTTGTTCTTGTTTTTTTTAGTATTTTTCGGATTTCGGTTATGTTTTGTGGTTTTAATTCGTTTAGTATTTCTGTTTCATCGATGTTGCGTAGTTCGTTGCTGTATATTACTCCTTTTGAAAGGTTGAGGGATTTATGTTCAGAGGCTGTCACTTCCATATTTGCCATGTTTTTTAGTTTGAGTAGTTTTGTTGCTTGTGTGTTGTTTTTCGTTTTTACTAGTAAGAATCCGGCACGAGTTTTTTTTTGCAAGAGTCAACTTCTCGTTTGACGGAGACACAGAAAAGGGAAAAATATCACACATAACAAAAATCTCTGCAAGCAGACCCAGCAAGATATATATGTATCAAAAGCACTTGCAAACAAATACTAACAAATATTTACCGTTCTTGTTTGTCGGTCAATGTGAAACAAAAATCCGCTTTCGCGCACGCTCACACATATCATATCATCATATCAAAGATGCCCCGGCAGGTCACATGAACGCAAAAAATACATTTCGTACGTACATTTCAACGCTTCGTGGGAGTGGAGGCAATAACAGCGATTCTACTAAACGTTTTGAATGGTCAACCTTAATCTGGAGGGATTTGCAGAATATGTAACGTTTCTCATGTCCAAGTGGAAAGCAAAAGACGTGGAGGAAATTGCAGTGTCGGTAGCGTTGGCACACCTGGCGCAAATCGACAACAGCTTGTTACGCTGGGTATATACCACCAACGTTGCAATCCGCATTGAGTTACAACAGCAACTGCAGGCCCACGCTTTTAAGAAACTGTAACGTCTGTCTGTGCACGGCCCGCGTCACAAGATACTTATATTTGACATCAGCGACGCGCTATGAAAGTCGCCTAACATTTAAGGGATATCCACAGATCGGCGCCCTAATTTACCACAACCTCACTTCACAAAAACAAATGTACTCTTAAGGCTTATTCCGTTTAATATAGCCTCCACTTTCTTGGGGTAGGCCGCTTCTCAATTAAACACAATACGTGGCAACCGTCTTTATCTTAACTAACTTTTCATGCGTTTGCCGTTTTTTAATTTTAACTACATATCTAACTGTCACCGTCGCGTCCGACCCGATTCAATATCCGCAACCACTTACTTGCCGGTCTCGCACTTGGGCTGAGCGCCCCCTATGTAGGTTGCGACATATGGATCGTAGGTTGCGAGCGCGCGTGACCTCCGCTCTTCTTCCGCGGATCTGGCTCTTCGGCTTTTATGTTAAATTACGCTCTCTTATGTTATGCTAAGAATATTATCGTCGAAATTAGGTGTACTAATACTTCATTTATCTTTGACTTATTTACTAATAATACGTGTTTCTATATCATCACCTATACATATACTTATAACTACCACGTGTGAGGGAGCCTGCCATGGGCCTACCGCGCGCAACACCAAAGCGGCAGCATTTCGGCGCCGATGACTAGAGACATATTTTTTGGCTATGCTCTTGGCAAGTTAAGAGCAAAAGCAGAGCAGAGCAATTTAATAATGTTATTGCCACTGTGAAGTTGAAAGTGCAATCACTGATTTAAATAAATGCGAATCGAATCGAAGCTGGCACTCGGCTTTTCAACCAAAAATCAAAAAATTTATTAATGAATAAATTATATACCATTTTAAACATTTCAAATATTTTTGTATCTTTCCTGATGGGATAATATGATGTATTTCTTAATACAGTTAAGAATATTAATTTAACTTTTTCCTATTTTGTTTTTCGACGGCTTTACCATCTAGTCTATTTAAGGGAGTCTATATTTATGTTAAGAAATAAAAGCATAAGTCCGTAACATACATACAAACATCAGAAAAACTTTCTTGGTGATATATACATTTAGGTTATTAGTTGTTTGCGGCTATCTGCAGTGTCATCACTCCTATATTTTCTATTAATGAATCTATTATTACTCTTTACCTTCGGTAGTGAGTATAAAATGAGCCAAATGAAAATTTTGGTAAACTTGATGTCTGGTTTTTGGACTGTTTGTAAAAGAATCTAGTTAATGCTATTTTAAATTTCGCAGATGTATATGTTTGTGTGTTTACAATATAAGCTTTATATACATATGACAGAGACAGAGATAGATAGAGCGAGAGAGACAGAGAGAGAGAGAGAGAGCGAGATAGAGAAAGAGATAGTTGTATGTGCATTTAATGGGACGTTGGACTCTGAGCGCAGTCAAACATGCTAGCGCTGAATTGAGCGTAAAAGTGAGCGAAGTGAGTTATCTATTATATATTTTATTACATTTTAGCTTGAATATAGCCCATAATTTACCCCCTATTTTAGAATTATTGATGTTTTAACAACTATAGGCACGGGTATCTATTTCTGCCGGTTGAATACATGCAAAAAAAAAAAAAATGCAGCGTACCGTGCTGCGCTGATCTCGACCTACGAACAAATTTAGAGTGCTGTCGTGGACCGACTGAAAAATTTTATATACATATTCATCTGAGTATGATTGTATTGGTGTAGCGGCAGAGAATAACTGTAAAATACAAATTTTAGAGTTGTGCCTCAATCTGCTTAATACAGTCCAAGTTGGAAGGGTAGTATAAACTTAATATGAACTTTGTGCAATTGAATAGCAAAACTTGAGATTCTTTAATATAATTTCAATTCTACATGTTTGTTTATATTCTAGCATTGTTTATTGTTTATATTCTAGCATAAACAATATTTATATTAAAATCATATATTAGAGTTTTCATTGACAATTATTGAATATTGGTTCAAGGGGTATTTTTTCTTTGTGCAGTTTGTGCGTCTCAGCTACGACAAGCCAGCACGTTGTTGTTTTGTTCAGTTTCCCTTTGTTACGCACAGTACAGTGTCAGACTTCCATGATAGGTGTTACATCCTTCAGACTAAAACACCCTTTTTTGTCATTAATATCATTAACATCACTACCATTATCGCCATTATCTTTATTATTATCATTATTTCCAATATTCCATTTTCAATTGCCCATCCATTGGCCCTGGCCACCCCCAATCGACCCAATGATTCGCTAAAACGGGAATTCGTTTATCTTCTATAGTATTTGAGCTATAGTCACCAGATTTAGTAGGAAAATAACTGTTTTTGCAGATTTCTTCGTTGCTTTTGCTGATCGGTGTTGGGTGGCCAAATCGGAGGCATTTTCTGCATCTCAGAGGCAATGGTATGTAAGGGCGGAGTCTAACTCTTTCATACCCAATTCTTATTGTTTCTGGCACAGTCTGTGCGGCGAATGTATTAATTATGAGTCCAGTTTCTACTAGAGCTTGTTCTTGTTTTTTTTAGTATTTTTCGGATTTCGGTTATGTTTTGTGGTTTTAATTCGTTTAGTATTTCTGTTTCGTCGATGTTGCGTAGTTCGTTGCTGTATATTACTCCTTTTGAAAGGTTGAGGGATTTATGTTCAGAGGCTGTCACTTCCATATTTGCCATGTTTTTTAGTTTGAGTAGTTTTGTTGCTTGTGTGTTGTTTTTCGTTTTTACTAGTAAGAATCCGGCACGAGTTTTTTTTTGCAAGAGTCAACTTCTCGTTTGACGGAGACACAGAAAAGGGAAAAATATCACACATAACAAAAATCTCTGCAAGCAGACCCAGCAAGATATATATGTATCAAAAGCACTTGCAAACAAATACTAACAAATATTTACCGTTCTTGTTTGTCGGTCAATGTGAAACAAAAATCCGCTTTCGCGCACGCTCACACATGTCATATCATCATATCAAAGATGCCCCGGCAGGTCACATGAACGCAAAAAATACATTTCGTACGTACATTTCAACGCTTCGTGGGAGTGGAGGCAATAACAGCGATTCTACTAAACGTTTTGAATGGTCAACCTTAATCTGGAGGGATTTGCAGAATATGTAACGTTTCTCATGTCCAAGTGGAAAGCAAAAGACGTGGAGGAAATTGCAGTGTCGGTAGCGTTGGCACACCTGGCGCAAATCGACAACAGCTTGTTATGCTGGGTATATACCACCAACGTTGCAATCCGCATTGAGTTACAACAGCAACTGCAGGCCCACGCTTTTAAGAAACTGTAACGTCTGTCTGTGCACGGCCCGCGTCACAAGATACTTATATTTGACATCAGCGACGCGTAATGAAAGTCGCCTAACATTTAAGGGGTATCCACAGATCGGCGCGCCTATTTACCACAACCTCACTTCACAGAAACAAATGTACCTTTAAGGCTTATTCCGTTAAATATAGCCTCCACTTTCTTGGGGTAGGCCGTTTCTCAATTAAACACAATACGTGGCAACCGTCTTTGTCTTAACTAACTTTTCATGCGTTTGCCGTTTTTTAATTTTAACTACATATCTAACTGTTACCGTCGCGTCCGACCCGATTCAATATCCGCAACCACTTACTTGCCGGTCTCGCACTTGGGCTGAGCGCCCCCTTTGTAGGTTGCGACATGTGGATCGTAGGTTGCGATCGCGCGTGACCTCTGCTCTTCTTCCGCTGATCTGGCTCTTCGGCTTTTATGTTAGATTACGCTCTCTTATGTTATGCTAAGAATATTATCGTCGAAATTATGTGTACTAATACTTCATTTATCTTTAACTTATATACTAATAATACGTGTTTCTGTATCATCACCTATACATGTACTTATAACTACCACGTGTGAGGGAGCCTGCCATGGGCCTACCACGCGCAACACCAAAGCGGCAGCATTTCGGCATGCTTTTGGCAAGTTAAGAGCAAAAGCAGAGCAGAGCAATTTAATAATGTTATTGACACTGTGAAGTTGAAAGTTGCAATCACTGATTTAAATAAATCCGAATCGAATCGAAGCTGGCACTCGGCTTTTCAACCGAAAATCAAAAAAACTTTAAAATTACGTATAAATTGTATACCATTTTAAATGTTTCAAATATTTTTGTATCTTTCCTGATGGGATAATATGATGTATTTCTTAATACAGTTAAGAATATTAATTTAACTTTTTCCTATTTTGTTTTTCGACGGCTTTACCATCTAGTCTATTTAAGGGAGTCTATATTTATGTTAAGAAATAAAAGCATAAGTTCGTAACATACATACAAACATCAGAAAAACTTTCTTGGTGATATATACATTTAGGTTTTTAGTTGTTTGCGGCTATCTGCAGTGTCATCACTCCTATATTTTCTATTAATGAATCTGACTCCATTTCTCGTCATAATTAAACTAATAACACTATCCAACGTCATTTTTGTGTCAGACAGTCCACTTACTTTTCTTATAGATTTCAGCCTCTTAAACACGAAAATTACAATAAAAATTTGTTTTAAATATAAAATGTTTTTTAAATTTTTGTTTTTTATACAGAATTCAAAACAAATTTTGACACCCCAGAAGACAAAAACTTTAACAACTTAACTTTTTAGCAGCGAAAATGGCCGTGTATCTTAGTTTTGAAGGCAATTCCGTGGGTGTTACCAGTTATTTTGTCAATAAATTTAGTGCCTCTGGCTGGCCGTCAGCCAGTTGGAGAAACAAGGGGAATAACACGCGCTGTGGGGGAATGCATTCATATCGCCATTATGAGTGCGCGTCCGTGCGGTGCGTGCCGTCCTTGGAACTCACAACTGGTAGTGCGACTACACTCTCCACGCGAGGGCGGCTGGAAGCAGGCCTTTGGTAAGGTCATGTCTCTGC
>JAWNNU010001115.1:0-324480 GCA_035044585.1 Scaptomyza polygonia
CTTATTTCGAAAAAACGACATCTATTGATAACTTTTAAAACTAAATTTTCGAATAGCGTTTTTCCAATCTCATTTGATATGCAAGTGAGACCGGTTTGAGATTGAAAGTGAGTGAGACAAACTTATGTGAAAAATTTATGATTTTAATCTTATCGACTACGTGTCCTTATCAACAAGGGGAACAGTTATCCATAGTTTAAAAAAACTTCGTATAGGATAGTTTAAATTCGAAATTTGAATTGTCATGCTTCTAGACTCTCTGAAATCGACGCCCTAATACAGACAGATGGACATGACTATATCGACCCATCAGCTGATGCTGGTATAAAACATAAATGCCGGAAAGGCTGCCTTCTGCTGATACAAACATTTGCACAAAATCCTTATAACCTTTTAACTCATTTTATGGGTTCAAGGTGTTTAGAGTCAACCAAGATCATATTCATTCGCTTTTGTTTGATTTCAATACTTAAATTTAAATTTATTTTTAAAGTCGTTGCTGTATAATTTCAGAATAGCTTCTGGGTGGGCTTGCTTTGGAGTAGCCTTCTATTGCTTCCCGTTCTCTTTTTTGCTCACCGCTTGATGTGTCTTTACAAGAAAATTAATCCAAGCTCAGTTATCGAAGATGGGTAAGTAACTTATTTATATAATTGTATTACAGTCAGCGCTTTATCGTTTTGTCCACAGCTGCCCAAACTGCACAGGGGAACAAGTAAGGGTGCCATTAAATGATTAGAGACCTGCTATGCGGAAATAACAATTATGCTCGTGGAAGTGTTACTGACAAGTAATACAAAAAAAGAATAAAAAGGTTTGATACGGTGTGGAAGTTTTTTTTTTCAATAAAGGAAAGCCGACTCCACTTCTTAACAAGGCATGCAAATTGTAAGCTTCAAGTCTTTAGTGCGGTTAGTGCAGATAGAATTCATTATGCTTAATAAATCCAAACTGTTCTGTATAATAAAACCGCTCAATACGTAAGCTAAAAGAAAATTGTATTATGTAACCAATTTAATCAAATTTGAATGAAAGACATTACACATTATTGAGTTATTTTATTGATTTTGTTCAATTGTGGATGTTGCGTAAATGAATAAATCCGAAGGTTTTCCGACGCGTGTGCAGGCCACATAGAGCTGCCCATGTGAAAAGCATTGATTCTCTCAGTTAAATCCACATACTTGCAACGATTGTCCTTGTGCTTTGTTGATAGTCATTGCGAAAGCGTTTCGCACTGGGAACAGCAAATGCTTCAATTCGAATATCAGGATCATTAAGATATGTGACAGCAGTACTTCTTTACCAGTCTTTTCCAGTCAAAAAGGTTGCATCGATTACATTGTTAATTTTCTTTACTGATATCCTTGCAAAGTCGTGGTGGATTTATGTTTCGAAGAAGAATGATGGCGTGCCAATTTTCAAAATTCAATTGGAAAATCTGCTTCTCGCTTTAGCGCCATAATTTTACAGTTACGACGTGAATTTATTAGATGTCAATCAGTAATACGAATCTCAGAACGTATCCAATCCAATTGAACCGACATTTAACAATCGAATTTAAATTTTAATATTGACGGTGAAAAAATCTGGTTTCGACAAGTTTTGAAATTTGTTTTAGCTCTACTCACGAGGAACAGAGTACATTTTTATTGTAGATACAGAAGGTAAAGAGCCTATTGGGTTTGTGCAATGTCCGTCACGGTGTCTGTCCGTCTGAGTGTCCGTATTTGCGCATCTTTTTTACACACCCTTTAAGCTAGAGACTTGAAACTTTGCAAATGTCGTTATCTATGGCATAGTAAATTAAATTGTCAAGATTGGGGTTTATTGCTGGTCATAAATACTTTTTCATGTTTTTAATTCTATGTCACTAGCCATCAATTTTGCCAACTCAACTTCCATACAGTTATTCAAAGTTGCACACAAATTCCGAAAGTGTATTCAGTAGTGCATGTGTCGGTTGCCGCCGACATAGAAACAGGAAATATAGCAGAAATAACAAAAATCTCGGCAAGCGACCCAGCAATAAATTTATGTATCAAATACGTACTTACAAACATTTACCGTTTTTTGTTGTCGTACGATTGAGGACTAGCGCAAGGGCAAGTGAAACAAAAACGCCTGCAGCATGCTATTCGCTTCCGCGGTCGCTCGTACCTACTGAAGCGAAGGCAAAACCCGGCAAAACCAAGAGAAGTTCCCAAGCATGAGACGCTCTTAGCAATTGCACCGTATATATATTAGACAGTCTCTGGCAAGGGATAGTGAGACAAAAATCTGCTTTCGCGCCTGCTCACACTTGTGCGAAGCATACAAGGGGTCTACCTCCGGCACCTTGAGACGCGAAAGCTCTAAAAGCTCTTGTTAGCAATTGCATAGTCTATATCTTAGACTGTCTGTGGTTAGACTCAATAAATTTGAAACGAAGAAAGCTATTTAGCATCCCCATTTGCACCAGACAATTTTTAAGGCAGCGTACACCCCTGCCGAATCCGCACCCCATTGCAGTCGGTTGCGTCCAACTGCAACTTTTCTACTTGTTTGAATGGCCTACTGTCATATATCTTAATTTAATTTTGAAACAAAAAAGGTGGCACCTGGTTACATATGTATATGTATGCACATGTGTACATACATACATATTATATACATACTAGCTAACCCGGTGCGCTTTGCTGCCCCAAAAACACGCACCCGACTGACATTGTCCTGTCTTAACAATAACTATTTAATTCGTTTGTTTATTATTCAATACTTTATGATATACAATGTTCTTGGTTTTGGTCGTTCGAAATCAAAGTAATCCGTGGAAACAAAACGTCTTCGCTTTATAGTTTCCATTCAAAATTGTGCAAGTTGGTTACCATTACAAAGACGTGGCTGGCTTATATTCTGCAATATAATGATTACTGATTCGATTTTTAATTGCAGATTATGAGGTGGTAATCCAGTTAACTCCAGCGAATTTAAAAATTCTGATGGACAGTTGACAACATCATCTTGGTTAAAAACAGAGTCAATCGATTTATATGTCATTAATGCGCCAGCTATTTTGTTTTGAATCTAAAAATTTATTTCGTTGACATCCACGTTTTTTGAAGCTAATGTAACTCTTTCGCTCAACCATTCATGATCTGGGAAGACATTCACGGTAAGTTCGGTCTTATTTTCAGTCAAGTGACAAAAATTGGTAGGACGTATGATGTATCCAGACGATCAGTCAACAGGTATTTTACCATTACCAATATCGAGCAATTGTTTGGAAAAATCTTCTCCAGATTGGTCGTTCTGCTATTCGACGCGCATGTCTATATTTATTTTAAGCGTTTTAACGTCTTTCCATAAAATTGATGAAGGTCATCAGCTGTCCAGTTCAATCGTTCACTAAGTACTTACATTAGCTTTTCGTCCCCACACCAAGCTGGTCTCACGACCGCACGGAGGACTCCCATCTTAAGCTTGGAGGCTAGAGAACTGCTCACCCACAAAAGGTGCCTCAGAAGACAATATATTGCGACAGGAGATCTTAGCGTTAAGCAGCAATATTCAAGCATCACAAATAGACTACACCGTTTGCTAGCAAAGAACCGACAAGCAAACGTGGATTCCCTGCTAGAGGGTGCTGGCCCGGACAATAACAGTGACTTCTCAATTTGGATACGACGGCATTGACAACCGTGCTGCGAAATATTTGCCACACAAAGGAGTTTTAGCCCTTGTCAAAATATTTAATGCCATGCTAAGACTAGGGGACTTCCCAAAGCAATGGAAGCGTGCGCGTATTGTTATGATCCCCAAAGCCGGAAAGTCACCAATACAGATAGATTCTTACCGCCCAATCAGCCTGCTATCAGCCTTCTCAAAGGTTTTTGAGCGTAATTTGCTAGCTCGTTTTATGGAACTGCCACAGGTAGTAGACTTCGTTCCACAACACCAATTTGGCTTCAGGAAGTCCCATGGTTGCCCTGAACAAATCCATTGCATTGTCAATCACCGCAGATATCCCATTACCCGTCAACAACAGCGATGAAGCCTCCCCGGCTCAGCTGCTCCTGGCCACTTACGCCGATGACACCGCTATGCACGCGTCTCACTCATCACTGCAAACTGCCTCCAACGCGGTCCAGGAATGGCTGCATGCAATTGAGGGATGGATTGCCAAATGAAATATGGCCATTAACTGCTCTAAATCAGCGTGTGTGACTTTTTCTTTGCGGCACGGAACTTGCACAGGTCCTATTTTTGAAGGTAATGCTATTAACAGCGTCACATCCCACTGCTACCTTGGAGTCAATCTGGATCGGAAACTGACTTGGAGAGCCCACGTTACGGCAGTAAAAACAGCTCATCTGGCTCTTCCATCCAAGTAAGCTTCAAATGGCAACTAAGGCTCTTTTGACAAAAGCCATTTAAGCCCCAACTTGGACCTACGCCATCCACGTGTGGGAAACTGCTGCCCACCCAAATCCTTTGGCGAATGATCTCGCTGACCCTATCTCCCTCCGACGTCTGAAGAGAACCATCCCAGTGATCTCCCTATCCAGTGGTATCCTAATCCTATTTAATACCTAGTTATACTATTGTTAAGGCATCATAATACGATTCCATACTACTTTTTAAGCTACCCATTATTAGGTTATGTACAGAAGATACTGAACGATTCCTTTTGACATATAAAAAATTGAAATTAGAGAAAAAAAAAAGCTTTTCGTATGCATATTTTTGATGCTCATTTATAAGGGGAACGCTTCTTAGAACGTTTCTTTTAATCCCTCAGAATCGTATTGGGTTTCGCGTCACAACTCTTGATTAAATGCGTCATGGCATTGGGTGATATGGCGTTAACTGATTTCACTTTGGTTTCTCGCTCGCGCAACACAATCAAGGAGCTTCATTCATAAATTTGTCCAATATCAACGATTTTATGTAGGGGTATAGGGGTTAAACGCAACATTTCGATGACCACGATTCCATTGAATTTCATTCCTCTCTTCACGTTGTTTGTCAGTTTGACGTGCTTTTATATATCTTTGACTCGCAGCATTGCGAGTTTTGTGACTTGTACGGGTGTTTGTATGTACGTCTTATTGCTGGCATTTTCTAAAGATTTCATTTTGGTCTCGGCACGGATTTTTAAATGAACCGACTTTTCACACAAGGATTCAAATTTATAAATATATCATATCATGTCAATAGCTATCTTCATACCAAATTTGGTGACTCTAGCTCAAAGTTAGTAAATTATGGTGGATGTGGCTGGGGGAGGTATAGTTGGGCGCGGCATCAAAATTTTTGCTGCAGATCTGTGTATGATGTCAATTGCTATCCTCCTACCAAATTCGGTGACTCTAGCTCAAAGTTAGTAGAATATGGTGGAAGGAGGGCTGGCGGCGGTATGGGTGGGAGTCGAGTCCAAATTTTGTGGGTTTCTTCATCACCAATCTTGGCACAAAATTTGGTGGCTTTAGCTTAAAAACTGTATAAGATATGGGCATTTTTGGTTTTTTGGGGCTGGGGACGTAATGGTTGGACGTGGCTCCAAAATTTTTGATGCAGTTTTTTGGAAATTGTAAGTTGCTATCTTCTCCCCAAATTTGTTAGTTCTAGCTGTAAGAAATTATGAAATAGCAGGATTTATCGATATTGAGCTATCGAATTTATCGATTTGCCGGCCCCCTAGTTATCGTAGAACTCCAATCTTAACACTTTAATTTACTATGCCATAGATAAAAAGATTTACAAAGCTTCGAGTGTGTGGAAAAAAGTTGCGTTCATACAGACGGACAGACACCATGACGGACATTGCACAAAACCAATATACTCTTTGCCTTCGGTATCGAGTATAAAAAAGGGAAATCGGTCCAGCCGTTTACGCGTGATGCTAGTTCCAGGAAAATAGGGTTTCATTTTTATATATGTAAAAAGATAGATAGATAAATACGAATATTATGTTAGTTCAGACATACATATGTTTAATTATTTGGTTGAAAAGTCAAAAAGTACATAATGCTATCAGGCTCAGAAAATGTCTGATAAATAGCAAAAGAATAATAAAGTTATGATCATTTTGCACAATTATAGTTTATGTTTAGTCATTTTAAGTGAAGAAAGTCAAAATTTAGCAAAAGTTTTATTCAATCTGCCAGCCTTTTTTGCAATAACATACACAGCAATGTGTATATGCTTGTTTTACATATGTTCATATAACGAAAAATATACATTAATGCACATTTCTCAATAACTAGCTGACAGATTTTGATGATAAGCTCAGCAAAATAAGGAGGAAAGCATGCCTTTTATTCCAAACTACCGTGCAACTTGGGAAAAAATGCATAGCTAGCAATGGAATAATGTACCAGCCAGCTTTTCTGCTGTGAACAAATGCAAATAACCACCACTATATCACCCAGCTTTATGTTGCGCAATTGTACAGTTCATGTAGGAACTACCAGCTCGATAGACTCTTTACGTGAACTATTTAAGGATACTTATTAATTAATTTTCTTAAAAACTAATGAGTGTTAGAACTTACGAGCGATGTGTTAACAGCCGTTTGTATATGTTTCAGTGCTATATTAGCATAAAAAAGAAAAGAATAGTTTATTGAATTTAGTTTTCCTTTTTCCAGTTTCTCTGTCTATTTTTTTATTCTACTTTACTTTATTCCGAGTTTTCGGCAACTGACCTTTACAAATGCATCGCTGAATACACTTTCGTAATTTGTGTACATATTTGCATTATTGTATACCAAGGGCTGTTAGAAAGTGTCATAAAGGAAAAACTGGGAAGAGTATGTATGATGAGCAGCAGCAAAAGTGATATTTAACTGCCTTGGAAGATAAAAAGAGAGAGAAGTCTTTATTGTTGATTTGGTTGTTTTAAGTTAGAACTTCTAAAGGCCTGTAGTCACATACACCGTAAACAGAAACAAAAATATCGATTACACAAAGAATTGACCAGCGTCAAGATATCTGCGTTTGTAGAAAACAGGTGATCGTCTGTTAACAGCAACAGAATAAAGTCAAAAGTACTTGTTTCGGTTTCAGTTGCTAATGTGCTGAATTCGATTACTATTGCTAACAATTGAAAAATACCGATGTTTCTGTTGCAGTTTCTATCGCAGTCGCAAATGTACTGAATTCTGTTTCTGTTTCGGTTTAAGGCCTGTAGTCACATACACCGTAAACAGAAACCGAAACAGAAACAAAAATATCGATTACACAAAGAATTGACCAGCGTCAAGTTATCTGCGTTTGTAGAAAACAGGTGATCGTCTGTTAACAGCAACAGAATAAAGTCAAAAGTACTTGTTTCGGTTTCAGTTGCTAATGTGCTGAATTCGATTACTATTGCTAACAATTGAAAAATACCGATGTTTCTGTTGCAGTTTCTATCGCAGTCGCAAATGTACTGAATTCTGTTTCTGTTTCGGTTTACGGTGTATGTGACAACAGGCCTTTACGGTGTATGTGACAACAGGCCTTAACTCAACAAAACCACCTGCTGCTGACTTCTGTTATTTCGCTCATCACATTTAAGTACGATTAAAACACACAATCAAAGAAACATACTAACAAATAAATACAGGAGAAGTGCTTGCAGAAGCCTGTTTATTTTTGCAATAAATAAGATTCTATGACCTTTTGATACCTGTCCTACCCCACAGAACACTTGGACTAGCAACTGATATTCACCTAGCGAACCAAGTATCTTGAGCTAAAAACTAGGCTTCAAATATCAGTTTTGCTATTGCTGATCATACATACTCTTCCCAATTTTTACCCTATGACACTTTCTAACAACCATTGGCGTACAGTTATGTAAAGATGTACACAAATTACGAAAGTGTATTCAGTAGTGCATTGGTACATATTTCAATGTAAGCGCGCGTTTGCCGCCGACACAGAAAAAGGAAAAATATCAAAAATAACAAAAACCTCGATAAGCAGGCACAGCAAGAAATATATGTTTCAAACGCACTTTCATACAATATGTACCAACAACTTTTCACCGTTCTTGCTGTCCGCTGACCCGCCGCCTCTCATTTAATCGACGGGCCGCTGCACGCAAAAGGGAAACTGAACAAATCAACAACGTGCTGGCTTGTCGTAGCTGAGACGCACAAACTGCACAAAGAAAAAATACCCCTTGAACCAATATTCAATAATTTTCAATTAAAACTCTAATATTTGATTTTAATATATGTATTATTTATGCTAGAATATAAACAATAAACAATGCTAGAATATAAACAAACATGTAGAATTGAAATTATATTAAAGAATGTCAAGTTTTGTTATTCAATTGCATAAAGTTCATATTAAGTTTATACTACCCTTCCAATTTGGACACATCGTTAGCAAGACTTTGTATATTACAGTTATTCTCTGCCGCTACACGAATACAATCATACTCAGATGAATATGTATATGAAATTTTGCAGTCGGTCCGCGACGGCACTCTAAATTTGTTCGTCAGTCCAGCACGGCACTCTAAATTTGTTCATCGGTCGAGCACATTACAGCGCGGCACGCTGCATTGTTTGCATGTATTATGAAATGGCAGAAATGGGTAGCCGTGATTATAGATGTTAACACATCAAAAACTGGATGAAAAAAGTTGTAAGATTTAATATTTTTAAAGCTGGAATATGCCAAACGTTGAAAAAAAAACAATAAACAGTTTATCTTTTAACATTCTGCATTTATTTTTATTAGCTTTCATGCTGAAAAACGTATAAAAACACCATAGTTCATAAGTTAAGATTCATGAACTAAGTTCCGTAATTCGTTGCTAGCTTGACACAAATGATGCCACTGGGTTACCACGAGACTCAACAGCTGGCTGTAGAGCAACATCTGTTAATATCAGTTTTTAAGATATATACATCTTCATACATTATCTTGTAAATAACTATAAAATTTGATAATGTTTCAACCTGAAAAACATGGTCTAGGGGTCGAGTTTCGCTTGACTATGTTTTCCACACTTCGAGGGTGAGGTTGCAAAGTCCCCGAAGAGAAGCTTAAAGAATATCTTAGGGGAACAGAAATAGTTAGTAATGCTGGAAAAAACGATGACGGTTATATTGGTGAGTATCGGGAAAAAAAGAGCTAAAAGCAAATATAGAATATATTTCCTATTCATGAACATTCCAAATTGCCATATTTTAGAAAATAAGAAATTATTTTAATAGAAATATAACCCTTGAATTAAGACTTAGTATTTAATATGTTTAAAGGATCTGGAATGGATTGCTCGGTTATACCCCTAGCACATCACAAGCATTATTCGCTCGTACAGACAGTTGATTTCTTTTACCCGCTTGTTGACGATCCAGAAATAATGGGTCGCATTGCCTTTGCCAATGTTTTGAGTGATGTTTACGCTGTGGGAGTTACGGATATTGATAAGATCGAGATGCTCGTGAGTGCACCCTCGAGCTTTACCGAGAAGCAACGAGATATTGTTATACCACTAATCATAAAGGGTTTCCAAAGAGCGTCTAGTGAGAGCGGTTGCATTGGCAATGTTACTATCAGAATTATTGTCATCAATCCTTGGTGTATTGTGGGTGGCATTGCTACATCTGTTTGCCGAAAACAGGACATAATATTGTAAGTCGACTGCGATCCAAGACTTGAGTAGATTGACAATATTATATTATTATTATAAGACCATCGAATGGAAAAGCTGGTGATAAATTAGTGTTAACGAAACCCCTTGGAACCCAGCTGGCGACCAATGCGTACATTTGGCAGATGGAGAAGAATGAGAAATATGAAACGATCTTAACAGCTTTCACAGACGACGACATACTCGAAACCTTTCAAATTGCAATTAAATCAATGACATATTTGAATCGAAATGGTAAAGATTCGAAAAGTTGTGCACACAGACTTGAATTAATTATAAATATTTTGTTTTAAGCTGCACTCCTAATGCACAAATATGAAGCGCATGCGGCAACTGATGTGACCGGATTTGGATTGTTGGGTCATGCTCAGAATCTAGCTGAGTTTCAGAAGCAATCGCTTTTATTTAAAATTCATAAATTGCCAGTCATTAAAAATGTTATAAAATTTGGTAAATTAGTTAGCCAAAGCACAAAACTAAGTGCCGGCAAGGCCGTGGAAACATCCGGTGGACTTCTTATTTGCCTAAATCCAAAAGCAGCAAAAGAATTCTGCTTCGAATTTGAAAAACTTACGAATGGTGCACAGAAGGCTTTTGTTATCGGTGAAGTTGTCGCAACAAATAAATCAGCAGCAACGCTAGCTGAAAATGTCGAGTATATCGAGGTAACATTGTAGGAACGCGCATCTTATTAGTTGTAATTAGTCAAAATTAAGTGTTCAATTTATGACTAGTATTTCGCAAAGGCTCTTAGGCTTGGAAATATTATGAAATCGTTTTAATGTAAGTAACATACATAAAATATTTGACATTTACTTTGACTTGGTAAAGCTATTATTTTCAAAACATAAAACATCTGTGCTAGATTCAAATAAATGTCCGTGTATTCACTTTTTAATTAAACAGACCAAAGCAAAGTGTATACCGGCAACGAGTATATACCTATCAGAGCGGAGTTCAAAGCCAGCCACTTAACAGAAAATCTCCTGAACTAAATATAGCTCGTGGGAAAATAAATTTGCTCGTTGAATTCAATTGGTGCATGGTGCATGGGGATATAGCGTCACAATGGAGACGGTGATGACTTTTAAAGCTTTTGTTTTGATTGCAAAGTGTGCGATGCTTGTGTCGAAACTAAGATGTTGTTACAAAATGTTATAAAATGAATTGAATGGAATAGAATACTTCTACAAAATTGTATGAGTGAATGTGGTGCTCTGGCAACGTACTCAGTAGCACAACATTCAAACGTCGGGCCGCGAATCAAATAAATGAAAATTTATATTCGAGTAGTACTGAATGTATTCGAATATGAAGTCTGCGATGTATGTATGTTTAGGCCCACCCAAACGTTGATTTCTTTCTTAAAGACTCGTTGCAAGACTGAACGAAAAGTTTGCTTACGCATTGAGAATCATCGGCATAGCCATACGTTGCTTAAGTGCTTTGTCTCTTCTTCTTATATTGCAATGTAAACAAACCATATGGCATTAGCGGTGGAACATTGTTGCCATGTGCTCTTTGTTTATGCCATTGAAAATAAATGTTAACAATTAATGTAATACCATGTTAAAAAGATATTATAGATATTTTTATAGATCTAAAGCATTATATCAATGTGTTTATAAACAATAAAACGATGATATAACAATTTTGTTAAATAATTTCCATAGAATAAAAAATCAGCGACAACTCTGTATTGCTCAGCATTCATGCATGTTTTCACTCCAGTCAAACCATGCATTCAGTCTTAACAGCATTCGTTAAAAAAATAACTCAACGAATTCTTGCGTAAGCATCGTTTGGGCACATACTCGGCGTAGCATATGTTCAAACTTTGCGTGCCGCGAGTCTTTAAGGAAGAAATCAACGTTTGGTTGGGCCTTTTGTGTATGTGCATATGCCATTAGGTCATAAATCGATTGTCAGCGGCGCGAAAATATCACCAATAATGTGTGCACTGAGCGAAATGATAAGGCCCACCCAAACGTTGATTTCTTTCTTAAAGACTCGTTGCAAGACTGAACGAAAAGTTTGCTTAAGCATTGAGAATCATCGGCATAGCCATACGTTGCTTAAGTGCTTTGTCTCTTCTTCTTATATTGCAATGTAAACAAACCATATGGCATTAACGGTGGAACATTGTTGCCATGTGCTCTTTGTTTATGCCATTGAAAATAAATGTTAACAATTAATGTAATACCATGTTAAAAACATATTATAGATATTTTTATAGATCTAAAGCATTATATCAATGTGTTTATAAACAATAAAATGATGATAGAACAATTTTGTTAAATAATTTCCATAGAATAAAAAATCAGCGACAACTCTGTATTGCTCAGCATTCATGCATGTTTTCACTTCAGTCAAACCATGCATTCAGTCTTAACAGCATTCGTTAAAAAAATAACTCAACGAACTCTTGCGTAAGCATCGTTTGGGTCGATACTCGGCGTATCATATGTTCAAACTTTGCGTGCCGCGAGTCTTTAAGAAAGAAATCAACGTTTGGTTGGGCCTATACATGTACAAAAATAAGAAATTTCAATTTGGCAGGGCATCGTTCACTAATATGCGTATGCAGGCATTCTCTTAGAAGCAGGTCTTCAGTTTTTTTATAAGTGCACACAAGGAACCCTCTTTTTTTAAAACCCTCAGCCCGAGCAGCTTGTGCGTCAGTCTGGCGCCGTGGATACATATATACGTAGTTTCTCCAGGAAACTGTTCCGTTTTCTACTCATAGTATTCAACTTGAATGTCATGAATGTTGATGAATATTAGTATCGACATATGCTACTATTCATATTCACTCATACAATGTTTTGTCTGCCACTCATTCTATTTTATTAAACTCGAATACATTGTATTACATTACAGTTGTGAATGGACCCATGCAGCTCTCTAGTATATACTCGTAGTTCTTTTTTAACCGGCATAGCTCTGTTAGGTCAGCCGTGGGATTTATTAATCGAACAGTGTTTGCCAATAATCGATACCATATCGCAAGCGAAGTTGCAATACATCGATAATTTTACTTATGCATTTTATAGTTCCAACACGCAAATTTTTTGTGCCGAAAAAAATTTAGCAAACCAGACAAAATAAATTGTGTAGCGGTCACAAAGAATACAATCGGCTACCGTGTACATAATTTCGCTTAAATATTTCTACACAGCGTTCAAACAGGTATCACAGATCATGGCGTCGCATCAATATCACCAAATTGCAAATTTGCTAGAAAAAGTATGTATTAAAAAAAATAAGCATTAAAAAACCCTAAGTTAAGGTAAGGAAAGGTAATTAACTTAATTCTTAACGCTATGCGCCACAGATGACATCCACTGACAAGGACTTCAGATTTATGGCAACAAATGATTTAATGACTGAACTGCAAAAGGACAGTATTATACTTGATGATGAATCGGAAAAAAAGGTGGTACGCATGGTTCTTAAACTGCTCGAGGACAAAAACGGTGAAGTGCAGAACTTGGCCGTTAAGTGTTTGGGTCCTTTGGTCAACAAGGTGAAAGAGAATCAAGTGGAGACAATTGTTGACTCACTATGCGGCAACATGATGTCAAATGTGGAGCAGCTGCGCGACATCTCAAGCATTGGCCTAAAAACTGTGATTGCTGAACTGCCACAGTCTTCCAACTCGTTGGCACCGAATGTCTGTCAGCGAATAACCGGCAAATTGAGCATTGCAATTGAAAAGGTGGCACACTAACCAAATTACACTTATATGTACGACCAAGCAATACTAATCATCAATTATGGCTATTCCTGCAGGAGGATGTCTCTGTAAAGTTGGAATCATTGGACATATTGTCGGATCTGTTATCTCGCTTTGGCGAGTTTCTCGTTCCGTTCCATAGCACCATATTAAAGGCATTGATGCCCCAGCTGGCATCACCACGTCAGGCTGTCCGGAAACGTACAATTGTCGCGCTCTCTGTGCTATTGATACAGGCAAACAGCAATGCCTACAATGGTGTTGTAGATCACCTGCTTGAGGGTCTCGAAAACCCACAAAATCCAGGTGCCATTCGTACTTACATTCAATGTTTGGCTTCCATATGGTAATTAATTGACTGCCTTAAGAAATTGTGAAGTAGTTTCACTTGATCTTTCTTTTATACAAACTCAGCCGTCAAGCTGGACATCGGCTGTGTAATCATATTGACCGCTCTATGTTGCTCCTAAAGCAATATAGCCAGCGGGATGATGATGAGCTACGTGAATTCTGTCTACAGGCCTGTGAGGCGTTTGTGTTGCGTTGCCCAGACGCTATAAATCCACACATTCCCATGGTAAATACTCGAATCGATCTCTTTTTGATATTGATCTGCAGATATGATTGAAATATGTTGCTATTTTTTAATTAGATTCTCGAACTATGCCTCAAGTACGTTACATACGATCCAAATTACAACTATGAGGCCGATGATGGTGACACAGGTATTGCCATGGACACCGAGGAGGATGAATACGTAGATAGCGAGGAATATAGCGATGACGATGACATGAGCTGGAAAGTGCGTCGAGCTGCAGCTAAATGTTTGGAAGTTTTAATTGCAACGCGTCACGAATTACTTGAAGAATTCTATCGCACGTTGAGTCCAGCATTGATAGCTCGTTTCAAAGAGCGTGAGGAAAACGTTAAGTCCGATATATTTCATGCATATGTTGCATTACTGAGGAACACACGTCCCGCTGAAAATATGGCACACGATCCCGATTCCATGGATCAAGTTCCGGGACCCACTCTTTTGCTGGTTGAACAACTGCCGCAAATAATCAAAGCCATACAGCCGCTTATGCGCGAAAAATCTATGAAGACGCGTCAGGATTGCTTTCTGTTGCTGCGCGAACTATTGAATTCTCTGCCCGGTGCACTAGGTCCACATCTGGAAAGCATTGTGCCCGGCATAAGCCATTCTTTGAATGACAAGAGCTCGACTAGCAATATGAAAATTGAGTCGTTGGGTTTTCTTTGTTCCCTTCTGCAGGGGCACCAGCCGCATGTATTTCATCCGCATATACCGCTTTTGGTGCCGCTCGTTGTGACATCTGTATTTGATCCATTCTACAAGATCGCCACCGAGGCACTGCTCGTATTGCAGCAGCTCGTTAAGGTTGTCCGTCCATTAGGAGCGACTTCTCATAAATCAGATTTCGATGTGACACCCTTTGTGGGGCAGGTTTATGCGTGCACCCTACAAAAATTAAAAGTAACCGATGTCGATCAAGAGGTTAAGGAGCGAGCCATCGCCTGCATGGGGCAAATCATAGCCAATATGGGAGATCTGCTCAAAAACGAACTGGACGTTTGTTTGCCCATCTTTATGGAACGCCTAAAGAACGAAGTTACCCGCTTGAGCAGCGTCAAAGCACTCACAATGATTGCAGCGTCACCTTTGCGCATCGATCTCTCGCCCATATTGCACGATGTGCTGCCAACTTTGGGCACATTCTTGCGTAAAAATCATCGCGCACTAAAGCTGCACTCCCTGGACCTAATCAACAAAATTGTCATCAATTATTCATCGAATTTTGAGCCTAGTGTGCTGCAGTCAGCGATTGTTGGAATTCCCGGACTTATCTCAGACTCCGATCTGCATGTTGCTCAATACTCATTAACTTTGCTAAGCACAACAGCTCGTCGGCAGCCTCAAGCCCTAGTTGGTATACATGAAAAGTTGTTGCCATCTGTGTTAATATTGGTTCGCTCGCCATTGTTACAAGTGGGTCTAATTAAACTAGAAAATTGATTTCAATGTGCTAAATGTCTTCTATCGACTCTTTTTTTTATAGGGTACTGCATTGCAATGCACTTTGGATCTATTTCAAGCGCTCGTGCAGGCTCAGCTGTCAGGATTGGATTATCATTCGTTAGTGTCCAAGCTTATGGAACCGGTGTTAAATATTAGCGATGGCGCAACAAGGCAACCAACTGAACAATTGCAGCTGCATAAGCAAGCATATCATTCTTCAGCCAAGTGTATTGCGGCCTTGACACAACAGTGTCCACAGGTAGCGACACCATTGGCTACTCAACTGATGGCTGAGCTGCAAAAGCGCAGCAACAAGGATACTCAGATTATCTTTTGCCTTTTGACAATTGGTGAAATTGGCAGACACTTCGATCTTAGTTCCATACAAGTACTGCCACAGACAATCATTGAATGCTTTGGCGCCACATCAGAGGATGTGAAGGCAGCTGCATCGCATGCACTGGGCGCTGTCTCTGTGGGCAGCTTGAAGACATATTTGCCACTGATTTTAAAGGAGATTGAGGCGCAGCCCAAGCGACAGTATTTGCTGCTTCACTCGCTCAAGGAGGTTATTTCATCGCTGTCGGTCTCACCAAATGGCCTGGCTCAATTGTTGCCATCGGTGCCTTCGATATGGACGCAACTATTTAAGCACTGTGAGTGCTCAGAGGAAGGATCACGCAATGTTGTGGCCGAATGCCTTGGCAAACTGGTGCTTGTCAATCCGGAAGAACTGTTGCCCCAATTACAACTAGCATTGCGCTCCGAGAGCGCCACAATGCGCACCGTTGTTGTGTCTTCGGTTAAGTTTACCATCTCGGATCAGCCGCAGCCAATTGATTTGCTGCTCAAGCAGAGCATTGGTGAGTTTCTCTTCGCGTTGCGCGATCCAGAGCCGCAAGTGCGTCGCGTCGCCTTGGTTGCGTTTAATTCGGCTGTGCATAATAAGCCAAGTTTGGTACGCGATTTACTACCAACACTCTTGCCATGGCTGTATTCCGAGACAAAGGTCAAAAACGAGCTGATTCGTGAAGTTGAAATGGGACCCTTCAAGCATACTGTGGACGATGGCCTCGATATACGAAAAGCGGCATTTGAATGCATGTATACACTGCTCGAGCAGGGACTGGAACGTGTGGATGTTATGCAGTTCATGGATCATGTGCAGGCTGGCCTATGTGATCATTATGACATCAAAATGCTGACGTACCTAATGACAGCGCGTCTGGCTGTTTTATGTCCCGACAAGGTTTTGCTACGTATGTTAAAATAATCATAATGTAATTGCTTTCAAATAATGTTTTTTAACAGGATTAGATCAGTTCGTTCAACAACTACGCGACACGTGCACCCACAAGGTAAAGGCAAATTCGGTCAAGCAAGAGTACGAGAAGCAGGATGAACTAAAACGTTCGGCCCTACGAGCTGTATCTGCACTCTCGCAAATACCCAAAGCAAGTGAGTTAACAGATCCATCCCTCCATTACAATGCGTATTGCTAAGGATTTGTGTATTTTTGCAGATAAAAATCAGCAGTTACTAGACTTTTTAAAGTCAATCAAGGAAACGCCGGAGCTGTGTAAAATCTATGAATATGTGCAGAAGGATTCCATCACTGGCAATTCAGAAATTGCTATGGACCAGACTTAGTTGTGTTATAAGCGGCGCTGTTCTATGGTATATTAATTTTATTGATAATAATGTAATTGTATCTTTTATCTGATACAGCCATTAGTTTTTTTAAACTAAGCGATAATAAAATCAATTTAAAAAGTATATATCGCTTATGCCATAACACCCAAAGCAAGTGCTTGCAATCTGTAAAACTATATGGCTATTTAAAACGCTTTTTTAAAACCGCAATGAGATTCATTCTAATATGCGTACGTATTTACAGATTGTTGGCTAGGGTTGTTTTGCATATGTGTTGCATAAAATCAATTAGCATTTAAATAAAATCTTTCATGTAAACTGCATTTTGTATTTTGCAAAAATTTTGAACTTCTTTATCTGCGTATGGTACACTATTAACCATTTTACAATTTTAATGCCAGATTTTTGTTTTTCGATGGGTTTAGACTGTCTGTTTGGATTTCTTCTTTCCGGTTCCGGCGTCAGTAGTAATGACCTTTCCTGACGCTGGATCGCTGGATGCAGGGCCGCTGTCTGATACCGTCTCTGGGGGATGTTCAAGCACGTGGTCAATTATGCCTAGGGTTTTGGCCTCCTCTGGCGTCATGAAGTGATCACGCTCCATGCGAGCACACATCTCGCCGTAGTCGTTCTTGGCATGCTTAACATATATATTCGTTAATTGCCGTTTAATCTTAATTATTTCCTCAGCATGTATTAGTATATCTGTTGCCTGGCCCTATATATAAACCATTTAAGCAACAATTAATTTCATTCATAAGGTATTGTTAATTTGCAACTTACCTGAGCGCCCCCCGATGGCTGATGGATCATGATACGCGCGTTTGGCAACGAGTAACGCATACCGGGTGCACCTGCCGCCAACAGAAGTGAGCCCATTGAGCATGCTTGACCAACGCACCACGTAGCTATCGGTGGCTTCACATACTGCATCGTGTCGTAGATAGCAAGACCTGCAGTCACAACGCCTCCGGGCGAATTGATATACAAATGGATGGGCTTGTTGACGTTCTCCGACTGAAGGAACAGTAACTGGGCAACCACTGTCGAACTGATGTCGTCCGTAATGTTGCCCATAAGGCAAATGATTCGCTCTTTTAGAAGACGAGAGAATATATCGTAGGCGCGTTCACCACGTCCCGTCTGTTCCACCACCATGGGTATTAGATTTATGCCCCTCACCGAAAGCGGCTGTATACTATATTTTGACTAAAGAACCGAAAGCATTTAAATATTAATTATGAACTTGAAAGCTTGGCATACTTACTTGCAAACTCCGAAGCAACCGATTGCCGGCGTTCTTCAACATTTTACCTGGTGGTGTTTGATTTGATCAAATTGAAGGGCTAAATACCGCAAAACAGCTGTTTTGGTTTTTGGTCAATGCCGAGATGTATGTGCCCCTAGACAGTAAAAATCATAGCTTGAACAAAAAATTTGTTAAACAAAGTGCTAAGCTCAAAGTATTTCGTAAGCACTACAAAAAAAAAAAAAAACAAGTGAAAAGAAATTACATACGTATGTGATACAACTTAAAACAACACAAAACTGTCACAACTTTCGTTTTGTTGTCGATAGGAACTATCGATTACAATACGCGTGGAAGCAGCTGAGCGCAATAATAAATACTTGTTAATTTTTAAATTATTTTTAAATAATTTAAAAATTTCCCATGATTTTGCAAGCTTTATTTTTGTTTGATAATACGAACAGTGATATGATTTACTTAAATAGGTGCATAAACATTTTGAAAAGAACTGTAAGCAATTACAACAACATGCACACACATATGCATACATACAAATGTGTATGTACATATTTTTGTATGAATGTTGGTGGTTGAATGTCGCGCGCTATATTTTTTTATTTTATTGGTGCCGCAAGTTTGATCGTTTAAGCTAATAGTATGTGTGCATGTGAGTTTGCGTTTGTATTGAACTAGAATTCACGGAGCTAAGATCAAGGTAATTGCATCTTCCGAACTGCTACTCCAGTTTCATTCAGCAATTTACTTTAAAGCCGATTGGAAGTGTTTTCAAGAGCGATTCATATATTTGATCAATGCTATAGAATAAAAAAAAATAATTATTAACACAAAATTATTTGCACAGTGAATATAATTTATTGAAACATGCTGAAAAAAGGGCTCCTTGAAATATACATTTTAATTGTAGGTTACGATTAAGAATTCGAACTTTTTAATGAAACTTAAATTCAAATATTTAATAAAAAACTATTGATATTATAGATTATATCCTGCGTAAGCACAGCTCAAGATTATGAAGGTAGCAAGTTAAACATTAACTGAACTTAATTACACAAAAATAATGAATCTTTTCCAATATGTATACTACTTTCAGTTGCCGATGTTCAATGCACTTTTTCGAACGCTGTCTCCACGGTTGAAGATTTAATAACAGCAACGCTTAAGAGACCCGTAGGTTTTAAGGGGTTGCCCCTTTTTGCTGATGACCGCAATGGGCTTAAAGAAAAAAAACCCCATTGCTTAATCTCCAAAGATACAAGCGATAAAGATGAGCGCACATATAATCTTCGAATAACCGATTTTACACGTTGTGGGGTATTAAAAAGAAATGTATGCATAACCTAACTGCAGAAAAAAAACCGTTAACATTTACTTTATAGTATAAACATAAATATTTTTAAGGGAATTGTTCATGTGCGTGTTTGGTTTCCACAATTTCCTGGAGTCGTTATGCAATCGGATCAAGAGCTAATCATTATGTGCAAGCCACCAGAGCCAACAGTAATTGAAAACAAGGCAGCGGGATTTGCGGGATCATTGTAAATAAATTGAAAAAAAAAACTAAACTAATACATAATATATTTAAATTTTATGTTTTCTTTTTATAGTCCACATGGAGCACGAGTGTCTGGTGTCGTTGAGGAGATGCCAAATCGATTGGAATACGAAGTAGCATTGTATAGAGAGGCGCCGCCAGTGGCGCGTGTAAGTGGTGCCAACAGTCCCGTTAGCTCATCGAACGATCCACATTTGCCGAACAATAATGAACAGACTGTAGATCAGGCGGTGCCTCTGGGTACCAAGCTACAATTGCGCGCACGCATTAGTCAGTCGGTTTGGAAGTATGTCAAGTTAATGGAGGTTAACGTCTCTCCCGATTCAGGTAACAAAGTATAATAGAGAAACGCGTTGTAGAAACGAGTATATTCATTGTTAATATTAATAATTAAGCATCAAACACGATTTTTTGCGTATACTAGAAATGTAATAAATATAAACTAAATTATAAAAAATGCTAGAAATTGATTGCAAATTAATAAGATCAAAGTTACAAACTTACTTAAATACTTCATATTAATTTAGCTGTAAAACTTTGTTTTAAGTTGAGCCAATTAACAACGTTTCATATTTGATTATTCATTCATGTTGTATATTTAATTTGTTTTTTTTTTTCGCTTAGAAAATCCAAGTGCAGCTGGTTCTGTATCTTTGGTTCACAATGGCTGCCGCAATCGAGAGTTGGCCACAATTATTCCCCATCAGCCAGCCAAATACCGCGATAGACCAAACGAGGTGTTTCTGGACTTTGAGGCTTTTCTGCTTAGCTCCATGAAGGAGAAGGCCACATTGTGGATTCACTCACAAATCAAAGCATGCATCGATATGGCAGATTGTACACCTGACTTTTGTGTGGATTTTTACGAACCATCGGGTCTTGGTGGGAAGCGGAGGCGGCGGCGACAAACAGCAATGTTGCAGCGTGAACGACCTAATGGTGTGAATCAAACATTTTCTACTTCGGAGTTCAAACGTTTTGAAAAGAACATTGAGTATACCGTTATAATGCCGGGACAATCGGATAAAAAGGTTAACTTCCTAGACGATATAATGCAACAATGTCGTGGCGCCCTACTCATTAGCTCGTTTTTTGTCTTCATAGTGACTTTTTGCTGTGCAGTCGTGAGTGCAATTGTTAATAGCATGTCAGATATATATAAGTTAATAATCTCTCTCTCTTTCTCTCTCCGTCTTCCTCTTTTTATCTGCCACTCAATTTTCGTACAGAGCTGCATGATAGCATTACACGTACATGGTGAAAAAAAACGAAGATCACAGCCGTTCACCTCTAACTTCAACACTGGCTATGCAGGTCGAGCGGTGGTTCAATAAATTAAGCGATAATCACATAGTCATCATCATCATTATTAGTTTACGAAGCCGTTCAGCATTTACTTATAGAATTAATGTACAATCATAATGAACATACATACGCATTTATCACGTACCTTACCAATTCATACATACATTCACATACATTTACATTTAGATAGTGTCATTGATCAAACTCCATAGATACTTTGAGTTTTCTGTTGACAAACAAAATATAAAGTTTCAAAATTTTTAGAAAGTGTTTTGTATTGACAAAATTTATAGCTCTACAGAAAAAATAGGCACATTTTTATACTCGATACCGAAGGTAAAGAGTATATCGGGTTTGTGCAATGTCCGTCATGATGTCTGTCCGTCTGTCCGTTCGTATGTTCGCAAATGAATTATTAATTCTTCTATAGGTACACTTGGGGCCCCCAAACCTCTTGTTGTTGTGCCTATCAACAAATTTATAATCGTGTCTAGGCTAGCATCCGACACTTCGTTGGAAGATGTGAGTGCCTATGTTAAAAGTAAAATAGACTCCCCTTTTATTAATGTTGAAAAGTTTAAGTTTAAACATGCCCGGAGCATATCTTCTAGGAGTGTTGATATTTTCAAAAATATCAATATCGATATTATTTCGATACTAAAAAATATTATTTTTAATGATATATGTTCAGAAAATAATATCGATATTATCGATGATATTTCTATCTAGGTACAATTTAAAAATAGTTGTCCAGCAAAAACTTTGTTTCATACTAAGCCGGGGTGCTTTTTTCAAAATAAAAAGTTGTTTATTTTCCAGAAATTTTATGCTTAAAGTTACATTTTACATGTTTAAATTAAATGACACTACCAAAACTCCGAGCTGTAAGATTTTAAAAACACTCGCTGCTTTATATGTTCGGCAGTCATTTTACTGCGAGAGCCGCACACCACAACTTTAATGGCAGATGCCATCCGTTCCGAAGCAACAGAACTTCCCGGAGCAATTAAATATTTAATGCTTCGACAAGTTTGGCATATTTTCACATTGGCTGAACCAATACTTAATAGGATCCTTTCCCCGTTCTATTGGCTGTGTACTTAAATATAGCTTCATTTCTTTATTGTATTGCGATTCTGGCTCGATATGCGACGCTAAAAGCACTTCATGTTCGCTACAAAGCGATTCTGTATTACTTGTGGGAACTACCAATCCAGTGGTAGGTTGTTGGAGCTTTAAAAATACGTTTTTTATATATTAATACATTTGGTATAACAGATTTTGTCACTGCTTACCTGGCTTTCATTGCTCAACATCTCAAATGTTAAGTCATTCACAGCCTCAGCAACGACCACAGGTGAGCAAAAATGCATTTTTTTAAATCGAGGTTCGAGTAGTGTTGATTTTGCGAGATACTTTGATTGCTCCAGCGGATCTAATCGATTTCTGGCACTTGAAATAATGATTTCTTTAGCTAGCTCGCCCTGCTTTGTGTTGATCTCAATTCTGTCCAGCCGTTTTTTGATCAAAGATGCTAGCGGAATTGTCAGGCTCACCATGATATACGTTTCGCCATTAATATTTTCGGTGGCCTCTTTATATGGCATTAGCAAATTTGTTATATCCCTTGTTGTATTTAGTTCGTGTGCTGTTAATATTTCGTCTAATTTATTAAAATAGGTTTTTGGCTCCATGATGAAATAAAAACTTTTGACGCGGGAATAAAAAGCAACGGTAAAATATACTGCTTAATTATATCGCCGAAAAATATCGATTTTGATAATATCAAAGTGCAAAAATATCGCTTCAAAATATATTATCAAAGAAATATATTATCGATATTTCGATATATCGATATATATTCAACAAGCCTAATATCTTCCTTCAAGCTGAGTGTTCCGCCCGAACTTTTCGCAACAATTTGTTCAGAAAAGTTTTGGCCGCCAAAGCTCGTGGTAAAGGAGTATGTTAATCGGCGAAACAACGTTAATAATGGCATTAGAATCAGTAGTGCACCGCCTGTTATCCAACCTGTTGCCTCAACTTCGACGGTAAAAAACTAATAAAAGTAGTTAGCTTGGCCTATCAAAATGTTCGAGGCCTTAACACTAAACTTTCTGAACTTTATGTAAACAGCTTGTCCTTTGATTCACAAATAGTTGCATTCACAGAAACCTGGTTAAAACCTAATATATCTGATTATTCCGTTTTGCCTAATAAGTATAACCTGTACAGATGCGATCGCACCTCCCGCAAGGGGGGCAGTGTTCTCATTGCTGTTGATTCTTGTATTTCCTCTGAACAGATTCATTCCCATGATTGTCCGGGTATAGAGTTTCTTTGTGCTAAAATATTATGTAGCGGCCGCTCATTGTATATTACTTGCTCATATATTCCTCCCAATTCTGATAATAACATTTACATATCCCATCTGAATGCCCTGCAACTTGTTGCGTCGTTGTTGGCGGATATTGATCAACTTATAGTGGTTGGTGATTTTAATTTGCCACATGTTGTATGGTCTGTGAATGACACATCTTCGGCGCAATTACCGGCCACTTCTGATGATTTTATCGAGGGCCTTTTAGAGTTAGGCCTATCACAAGTTAACAGGGTGCAGAACAGTAGTAATAAAATGTTAGATTTGATATTCGTTTCTGATTGTAGTAATGTTAGTAGAGTATCCCCTCTAGTGCTTCCTGAAGATACCTACCATCAAACTTTAGAACTTTCCTTTGAACTTTTTAACCTTGTACCAGCATCTAAAAATTCTTTAAAAACCCGATGTTTTCGTAAAACTAACTTTAAAAAATTGAATGATCTTCTTCAACACACTAATTGGTCTCACCTTTATTCTTGTAGTGATAAAGAAACTGCCATCACCTTTTTTACAGGACCTTGAATTCGCATTTGGATATCTGTGTTCCCCTCACTGTTCCTTCAAGTGAAAATAAACTACCTTGGTTTACGAGGGAACTCTCAAAATTAAAAAACGTGAAAACAAGATCCTATAAAAAATTTAAAAAATCTGGAAATACCATAGATTTATCCTCGTATATAATTGCAAAGTCAAATTTTATTTCTGTAAACACTTTTTGTTACAACAATTATCTCTAACTTTTCCCGTGATCCAAAACAGTTTTATAAATTTGTTAACTCAAAACGTAAATCTTCTTGCTTGCCATCCTCGGTTTACCTTGATAATTCAAAAGCAAATTCAGATCAGGCAGTGGCCGATCTATTTGCTAAGTATTTTCAATCAGTATACTCATCGAGTTCATATAGTTACAATAATTCCTATCCTTTTCAAGTCCAAGCGTCAAACTGCATTTATGTCCCCGTTATAGCTGAGTGTACGCTACTAGGCGACCTTAACTCTATCAAACCCGGCTTTTTGCCCGGTCCAGATGGAGTGCCAGGTTGTTTACTTAGATACTGTGCGGATTCACTTTGTAAACCTTTACATAAATTATTTAACTTATCGGTTGACTCAGCTGTGTTTCCTGGTATATGGAAGGAATCTTTTATTATTCCACTTTATAAAAATTCTTCTAAGTCTAACGTTAAAAACTATAGGGGAATATCTAAGCTATCTGCCATTCCGAAAGTCTTTGAAAAAATTATTTGCTCCCAATTGCAGCACTTATGTAGTTCAATTCTATCCCCATATCAACACGGTTTTGTTAGGCGAAGATCTACTACCACCAACCTTCTTGAGTTTACCTCACTAGTTATCAAAGGGTTTCAGGACAAAATGCAAACTGACGTCGTTTACACAGATTTTAGTAAGGCATTTGATTCTGTTAGTCATTCTTTGCTGCTTCAAAAATTAAATATTATAGGATTTCCAGCAAAACTCCTGTCGTGGCTTTCTGAGTACTTGTGTGGCCGAACACAAAAAGTAGTTTTTAAATCTTCTGTATCTAAACCTATTTTTGTTACCTCAGGTGTCCCTCAGGGGAGTCACCTAGGACCATTGCTATTTAATCTCTTTATTAACGATCTTCCTGCTGTTGTTACTAATTCTCGTGTATTTATGTTTGCTGATGATGTAAAGCTATGTTTCACCTATAATGATGATTCTCTTAGTAACTTACTACAGTCGGACTTGGGAGCACTGTCGGCTTGGTGCCGTTATAACTTACTTAATTTAAATTGTTCAAAATGTAAAATCATGACTTTTTGTAGAGGTACCCCTCATACTGCTCACTACGTGCTTGATGCTTCACCACTTGTACGCGTTTTTGAAATTAAAGATTTAGGCATCATTCTTGATAGCAAATTAAAATTTGATTCTCACATATCGTCGATGGTCAATAAGGCCATAAACGTTCTTGGCTTCATCAAGCGGTGGTCAAAAGAGTTTGATGACCCCTACACCACTAAAACGCTATATACATCCCTAGTACGTCCCATCCTGGAGTATGGATCTTGTGTGTGGTCCCCGCAATACGGGATTCACCAGGATAGAATTGAATCTGTGCAGAGGAAATTTCTTCTGTTTGCGCTCAGATGTTTTAACTGGGTTCCTGGAATAGACCTTCCCCCCTATTCAAGTAGACTTCTTTTAATTAATCTTCCTTCCCTGTTGAACCGTAGAATTATGCATGGTGTAGTATTTGTCAATAATCTACTTAATGGTGAAATCGACTCATCAGTTCTTCTAAGTCGAATAAAATTAAATGTTCCCATTAGATCCACACGTAACTTTTTACCCCTCAGCCTCGATCGTTGCTCGAGCAACTATTTAATTCATGAACCATTTCGTGTATTATGTTCTGACTACAACAAACTTTATTCTCTTGTCTCTCTGGAGACCTCGACTACAGTACTAAAACGATCTATCCTTTCTGCCTTATCTAATCGTAACAACTAATCACTAATCTACCACTGGTCTGATTGGGTTTTTCTGGGTTTTTCCCAATCCACGCAACAAATGTTGGGCCACTTATTTTCTTGTTGAATTTCCCAGAGCTTTAACGTTAACTTTATAATTATTTCAACCTTAATTTACTTTCAGCACTTCACATAATTTTAAATTTTACTTTAAACTTAATTATTTTCATTATGATTATTTTAATTAGTTTTATTCTCATGTCAGCTGTTCATAGCTGACAATAAATAAATAAATAAATAAATCTTTGGGGGTCGTCAATTGCTATGTTTTTCTACCAAATTTGGTGACTCTTGCTCAAAGGGGGCAGAATGGGTGGGTGGAGCTCCAAAACTTTGATGCGGTTTCTTAAGGGCGTTAACAGTTATCTTTCTCAAAAATTTGGTGACTCTAGCTTGCACACTATGGAAGATACATGCATTCTCGTTTTAACCGAAGCATTGGGGTAGTTGGAGACGGCTTGAGCAGAATGGATGGGCGCGGCATCCAAAGTTTTTATGAATTTGTTCGGGGGTCGTTATTACCTATTTTGGTATCAAATTTGATAATTCTACCTCAAAAACTGTTGAAGATATAGGCACTTTTGATTTTAAACTGCGGGGGGCTGGGAGGGCGTGCTTTCAAAATATTTCATAAAGTTTTTTGGGGGTTGTTAGAAGCTATCTTCTCCCCCAATTTAGTAGTTCTAGCTGAAAGGGCGTGCAAAATAGGTGGACTTATCGAATTTGAGTTATCGCATTTATTGATTTGCCGGCCCCCTAGTTATCTTAGAACGCCAATCTTAACACTTTAATTTACTATGCCATATATAAAGACATTTGCAAAGTTTCAAGTCATTAGCTTGAAGGGTGTGGAAAAAAGAAGGACAGACACCATGACAGACATTGCACAAACCCAATGTACTCTTTAGCTTCGGCACCGAGTATAAAAAGTAACTTTCAGAAAAGCAAAAATTGTGAAGCATAGTTTTAGGGCGGATTTTAAAGAACATCGAACTAAAAAGTAACAATATACATATATAGGTTAAAAAACAAGAATAAGCTTTAAACAACACTGATCGATAAATGCTCGAAAATGCTGTAGTGAAAAAATAATAAAGTTTTTCGATCATAATTGTTTTAAGCCTATTTTAAAAACTGTTTATATATATTTAGTTCGATGTTCTTTCAAAGGGTTTTTTTAATTTATGGTATATTTATTTTTGTTTTAAATGTTATCTATTCAAGCAGAGTTTCGAGTAGAGACTAAGTGGCAGCAAATGGACAACAATAAAACCGTCAAGATGTCACAGACTTTGCTAGTTACGGCAAAACCGCTAAGCTGCAAATGCCAATGCCAAAGCCATGGCCAAAAATCGACTTTAATTGATTCACGTAAAGCCAAGTTGAGCAGCAGCCACGGTGCCATTAGCAGATGTGGCCCCTTCCAATTTATTTGGTATATTCAGTAAAGCAGTTTTGGCAATTTATATGTATGTAATCTTTGTAAGCACACATGCATACACACTCAAAAACGCCTGTGTTCTATATAAAAATTCAATGTTTTTCGGCGACGCACACGTACATATGAAAGTTTTTATATACATACATATGTAAATATATGAATGTACTACGTATGGACACAAATCGGGTATGTTTTTTTGACGTAGAATACGTCTTACGTTTCGGTATGAGTGTGCTATCCAAAAAAGTTGTTGTTGTAATATGGTTGCTTCACAAAATCGCTCATTGCTCATGAACTAATGAATAGATTTTCCTCAAATTAATTTATTTTTAAAGCCAAGGCTTCAACCTTTATTTTAAGCTATATATATATATGAAGTGATTACATTTTCTATTAATAAAATGAGACCGAAAACATGCTAATTTTGCTTCATTTTGAAGACTTTAAATTGCTCTAGCAATCTCAATAATCAATCAATTAATCTGAGTTTTTCGAATTTAAGTTGAGATGAGGTAAACAAACATAACAAATTTATAATAATTTTGCCAAATATATAACTTTTTAAGGCAAAAAATCAGTGCAAAAATCACTACTTTTTTTTCAATTGCACATTGCTCAAAAATCAGAGAATCGATTAAAACTTGTTTTAATACAAAGTAGACTTGATTTCCTTTCGTTTGATGTACATGCGGTCATGACTGATAGCTTCTAAATGTTGAAATTTCATTAAGATATTCGGGCATAATTAAATTTTCATACATAAATTCTTCCGTGCCACGGGTGAACAAGCTCAGCTTAAGCGTCAGCCACAAACAATTATAACACAATAAAATATGTTTACCCCAATTCTGAAATTTGCGTGCAAGTTTTCGATATCATGTTTTATTGTTTGTGTTGCACATTTAATTATGCTTTTGCACGAAAACAATAAATATGCCCGTGCAAAAATATCATATAAACTATCGTGAGTTAAACTATCGATAATTCGTCTTTACGGTGGCAGCCCTGATTTTCGCATCTTGTGAACAGTTACTGTGAATTAAGTTAATTTAATTTAATTTAAATGAATATTGAACAATGCCGCCTTGACACCGAGGTGGACATGCTCATCGTAGGTAATTTTAATTTAGAAATGACAAATGATTGTTCATTTGCAGAATTTATGGATGAAAAATTCAAATTAAAGTATATTAAAAATGCAGCAACCACCTTAGCTCTAACCAATATAGATTTAGTATTTGCTAGAAATTTAAGTGTATCATTAATGAATTACATATAATACTTTTCCTTTCACAAACCTGTCATATCAAAAGTAACATTTCAAACATAAAAAAAAAATACAATTTTAGATTTAATTATGCACAAATTTTGATGTAATAAATTATGTAAATATATATTTCTATTTCAAGTCAATGTTTGTTAAATTTATATCAGAGATGCTAACCAGTATTGCAGTAAAAAGGAAAAATTTAGCCAAATGAAAACAAACACAATTAAAAATAAAATAAAACATCTATGTGGTTGTTGTTAATAGGCTACCGCTTCATAATTTTTGTTGCACAAGGACAGACGTATTCTACGGCTAACCTATGCGCCCGTGTGATCTGACACAGGCTGTCAATTTTTTTATTTATGTACATACACATGTATTTTAGTTGCCTTTGCTTTCACGTCCAATATAAAGTTAAACTTAGCAAAAACTAAAAGTAGCTTAGTATTAAGAAACGTGCGCTTTAAGCTTGTAGGTAAATAAAAAACTTTTTTTTTTAAAGTTAAATGTAGTTTTAACATATAATACTTACTGCTTAAATAACATTTTCTAACTAAGCATTCGAGTCTTCCGTGTTATTGATGTGTTAACATATATAGGCACGGGTACCCATTCCTGCCATTTGATAATACATGCAAACAATCCAGCGTGCCGCTCTGCATGGTGGGATGTGACGCTGTTAATAGCATTACCTTCAAAAGTAAGACCTGTGCAAGTTCCGTGCCGCAAAGAAAAAGTCACACACGCTGATTTAGAGCAGTTAATGGCTATATTCCATTTGGCAATCCATCGCTCAATTGCATGCAGCCATTCCTGGACCGCATTGGAGGCAGTTTGCAGTGATGAGTGAGACGCGAGCATAGCGGTGTCATCGGCGTAAGTGGCCAGGAGCAGCTGAGCCGGGGAGGCTTCATCGCTGTTGTTGACGGGTAAAGGGATATCTGCGGTGTACAGAGTGTACAAGAATGGTCCAAGCACACTTCCCTGTGGAACGCCTGCATGTATCTGTTCCAGGCAGGACTGAGAATCTCGTACTGCAACGTGAAAAGTCCGATCAGTGATAAAGGATTTCAGGATGGCGTAATGGTGTGCAGGGAGGAGACCTTTCATCTTGAATAAAAGACCCTTATGCCACACCTTATCAAACGCTTGTTTCACGTCTAAAAATACACCGACAGTGTATAGCATATGCTCAAAGCCGTGTGTCACCTGATTAACGATGCGATGGATTTGTTCAGGGCAACCATGGGACTTCCTGAAGCCAAATTGGTGTTGTGGAACGAAGTCTACTACCTGTGGCAGTTCCATTAAACGAGCTAGCAAAATACGCTCAAAAACCTTTGAGAAGGCTGATAGCAGGCTGATTGGGCTTCTCGATTGGAGACGTCCGTTATATTGAAGGGCTTGAAGGTGGAGGACAAGTGCGAAGCGAAAGCGCACGCTTTTTCATTATCCGTCCTAAGCCAGTGGCCACTGTGATTCAGTACGGGTGATGTGAATAACGGCTGTCTCTTGATACCTCTCGTAAGCCTCCAAATTGAGAAGGCACTGTTATTATCCGGGCCAGCACCCTCTAGCAGGGTATCCAGGTTTGTTTGTCGGTTCTTTGCTAGCAAACGGTGTAGTCTATTTGTGATGCTTGAATATTGCTGCTTAACGCTAAGATCTCCTGTCGCAATATATTGTCTTCTGAGGCGCCTTTTGTGGGTGAGCAGTTCTCTAGCCTCCAAACTTAAGATGGGAGTCCTCCGTGCGGTCGTGAGACCAGCTTGGTGTGGGGTAGGTGTAGCCCGCCGAGCTGCTTCAACGATTGTTGATGCGAAGTAGTCAACATACGCTTCCAGTCTACTGCAAGTGTCAATGGGAATGTTGAGTTCTACGGTGGCCTCGATATGTTCCTTAAAAACTTGAGTGTTTGCATGCGGAGGCAGCAATTTAGAGACACCTTTTAATGATTGGGCGTCTTCATCTAGCTCAAAGAGCAAGGGCAGGTGGTCGGATGACAGCTCTGTCAGCACTTGTACCTTGATTTGCTGCTGTCTGAAACCTTTGGAGATCCCAAAATCGATTGCACTTGGAGTGGCACCAGCACGATAGGGGTAGCAAGTAGCTTCTCCCGTTGCGACGATGTCAATTCCTTCTTCCGCCAGTGCAGAAAACAGCACCCTGCCTCTAGTACACATCCTGTAGTTTCCAAACCATCTGTGTTTAGCGTTCCAATCACCTGCCGCAAGAAACTTTGTGCCGAATTGAGTGATGATCGGCGCAACGACAGCCTCCGTCCACCTGAAGGCAGGAGGGCAGTATACTGAGGCAATATTAAAGTTTGCTCTGCTTGAAGTCAGCTGGATAACTGTTGCCTGAATATGATTTTCCGACATAGTGGAGAAAGTTTGATGGGAGATGGTTGATCTAACAAGGATCGCCGCACCTCCATGTTGGGTGTCATCCGGATGATTGGCAGTATGTAGGGTGAAGCCGAATACCCTGAAAGTGGACCGGGAGAAGAAGTGGGTTTCCGACAAAAGAAGGATGTCGATGTCGTGAAGCTCAATAAAGGCGATGATCTCATTGGTCTTCGAGGAGGCCCCATTGGCATTCCAGGCTGCTATCTTAAGTGGACCCATTTTGAACAGCAGAAGGGAAGGTGCGTGTCTGCAGAAGCAGTTGCATTAAGGATTCCACTAGCGACATCATCCTGTCAAGCCTAGTAAAAAGTTGCTCCAGCTTGGAATCCAGGTTGGCGCTTGCAATAGGAACACTGGCGGCAGGGGGGCTCTCTGCCTTTTTTAAAGGCTGAACAACGGGCTGGTTGCCTCTGACGATGCTTGCAAATGATGGCATTCTAGCGCTGTAAGCGGGTGGACTAAGTAGATGCGTGCTCTTTGCGGGACCAGTATCGGAGGGTTCGTTGGCCTTGCGTTGGTGCTTCCGGGTAGAAGCTTGTTGAATGTACTTTTTGCAACCTTTAAAATTAGCTGCATGTGGCGTGGCGCAATGATAGCAGCATCTGGCATCATCTTGTTTCAGCTTGCACTCCAGGGTGGCGTGATTATCTCCACATTCTCTGCAAATATAGTGCCGAGAACAGTATGCCTTGGTGTGACCGTAGCCTTGACACCTTTGGCATTGTACAGGCTCAGATCGCTTTTGGGGTTTTTCCCAGGTCACTCTATGCCTGCAGACAACAAGAATGTTCTTAACAAGCTTATTGTTGTCCGCCTTTTTGAGATCAATGAACCTCATATTAAGAGGGAGTGAGGTCTCCTTATTGCGCGGAGTATGTACTCGAACAACGATATGGTCTTCCTTCTGTAGGGACGCTATGATGTCCTCCGATGGAACTCCGTGGTGGATGTTCCGCATTACAATACGGTAAGGCCGGTCTTCCGGTAGCTGGTGGTGATGGAACAAAGTTCCTTTATCCAGAAAGTGCCGGGCCATCAGCCTGTAGGTATCTGAATTGCTGCATTGAACAGCACAGTCTCCTGAATTCAGTGCCTTGATCGTGTAGGAGTCTCCTACAAGGGCGTCCAGCTCGCTGCGAAATGCAGTAAAATTTACCACATTGGGAAACATCATTCTGGGTATCTTTGAGTGAGAGCTTGGTTTCGGGGCGGCGGAGGCAGATTGGTTAACACCTGCCAACTGTTGGTTTGGACTCGCTTTCCTTGCAGCACGAATATGGGCAGTTTTCGACAAACTGGGCTCGTCATCGTCACTCGAAGATACAACGCCAATGTCCATATCTTCTTCGTCACTTAGGGCTTGGAAACGGTTTGTAGAATTTATCACAGGTCCTTTCTTTACCATTTTAGAGGAGACGACCGCACCTGCTTTCTTTTTAATTCCTCCTTTACCTTTTTTAAATGAGGCATCCTGCCAGGCGGTAGCAGATTGGGGCTTTGCTATTGAGCTGACGAGTGCACTGCTGTGAGACGTGCTGGCAGAAGTAGAACATACATTGCCACTCAAAGAGGAAACTTCACTTGGCCAGCTCGTGAGCAATTTCTCACGACTCTCTTTTGGGCCCACGCCAGCAGTTTGCTTCATCGACACATAGTCGATAGATTTCTGCTGTGGACCATTATTTTCCATTTCTCCAATAAATGTTTGACGACATGAACTAACTAGAAGGGAAGGTTCTAGCAGTTGATCGCCTCTTGATTTTAAGTTGACTCGTTGCCGCTGCTTAGTAGTCAGCTGCTTTAGAATGAGTCCAGATTTAACAGCGCGCCTAGTAGTAGGCATCTATTTTCCAAGGTCCTAGTCTAGACTTCAACCTAAGGATAGTTCTCAAAGCTACTATCGAGCTCTTGAACCAGATCGAAGCGTCTCGAACTTTTGGAAAAATATTTTTGTGTGACGTGGCCGCTGACCAGCGGAGTCCCGTGTTGGGCAAATCCTCACTTTATTAAATAACTTCACTTGATCACTAGTAGTGACTTGAGGGTCACTATTCACAATTTATGCCACTATTGTGGGCTTGTCTTTGATAATTTTCGGCGAAAAAGTAATATTTACTGCTCGCTTTTCACAAACACGTGCTGTTCAGTTGGAGTGTGACCAGCTACTAGGATATACACCAAACTGGACAAGTGAAATTTTCCAAATTAAAAAAATACAGAATACATACCCTACTACACATGTACATATTGAAAGACTATGAGGGCACCGAAGTGAAAGGCGGTTTTTATAAAGAGTAACTAACAAAAACAAAGTAACCACACACTTATCTAGTTGAGAAAATAATAGAACTGATATTTGACTGCCTTGGAAGACAAAATCTTGTTGTTTTATTGTTTTATTTTACTCAAGCGCAATAATGGGGGAAGAAAAATAGTTTTGTGGACAAATGCTTGCAGAAGCCTAGTTTGTAGCTCAATATACTTGGTTGGCTAGGTGCATATCAGTTGCTAGTCCAAGTGTTTTGTGGGGTAGGACAGGTATCAAAAGGTCATAGAATACGCAAGTTTTCGTTCATATCCAAGAATTTTATTTATTGCAAAAATAAACAGGCTTCTGCAAATACTTCTCCTGTATTTATTTGTTGGTATGTATGTATGTATGTTTCTTTGTTTGTGTGTTTAAATCGTAGTTAAATGTTATGAAATAACAGAAGTCAGCAGCAGGTGGTTTTGTTGAGTTAGAAGTTCTAACTTAAAACAACCAAATCAACAATAAAGACTTCTCTCTCTTTTTGTCTTCCAAGGCAGTCAAATAACACTTTTGCTGCTGCTCATCATACATACTCTTCCCAGTTTTTCCTTTATGACACTTTCTAACAGCCCTTGGTATACAATAATGCAAATATGTACACAAATTACGAAAGTGTATTCAGCGATGCATTTGTAAAGGTCAGTTGCCGAAAACTCGGAATAAAGTAAAGTAGAATAAAAAAATAAAAAAACAGAGAAACTGGAGAAAGAAAAACTAAATTCAATAAACTATTATTTTCTTTTTTATGCTAATATATAGCAATCAAACAGGTACAAACGGCTGTTAACACATCGCTCGTGAGTTCTAACACTCATTAGTTTTTTTTTTTTTTAAAAACATTTGTCTTTACCTTTCATAAGAAAATTGCACACAAAATACTGCCAGAGAAATAGAAATAGTAACATTTTGTCAAATTTTTAATCGATGTTTTATGCACACCGCAAGTAAAGTAAGTAGTTATTGATAGTTCTGTTTGGTTTAACAAGACATGTGTTTAATGCGGCCAAAGCTTGCGAGAAACTTAATAAAAATCAGTTTATCAAGTAGGTAAAACTTTAATGGGATAAGAAGTTAAGACGCTCCCGTGTCCTGTTAAATGAATCAAATGAATGAAAATTTATTTTGACTATTTCATAGGGTAGTCGAGCGTGAATAGAGCATTTACCTCAAACAACCAACTTTGTAATCGGCAACAAGAACAGAAATCCCAGCAGGCAGAGGCTGGCAATGAAAGGACAACCTGAGAGCCAACTTATCAGCCAGCTGCATAAATTTCCATTTAGACAAATGTGACAAACGGAAATTGCAATCGGCGCTGTGCAATGCTCTCAACATCATTTCAGCTTCCTGCAGCAGCAGCAGCAGCACGGGTGCGATCTACAGTGGGTAATAGCAAATTTCAAGAGGCAGCTTAAAACAAAATTTATTTTTCTATTAAATTAAAGCTTAAGGGAATAAAACTTTTTAAATAATTTTCCAACATCTTATAATAATTAAAAACTAGAAAATCATTCAACAAAAAAAATGCTGCAGCTTATTTCAATCACTTAATAAATAACACTACTTTAACAGAGTAGTTGATTGAACAACACAAATATGTACTTGGTTTGACATTGGTACGACTACCACGGAAAAGTCTTTTACATTTTGGATTAAAATATATCCTGTGACCCTCATAAATAGCAAAGCTTCTATTGCTTTCGTAAAACTGACTTTACTAAATTGAATGATTTGCTTCAGCATACTAATTGGTCTCAACTTTATTCTTGTAGTGATATAGAAACTGCCATTGACATTTTTTACAGGACTTTGAATTCGCATTTGGATATCTGTTTTCCCCTCACTGTTCCTTCAAGTGAAAATAAACCATCTTGGTTTACGAGGGAACTATCAAAATTAAAAAACGTGAAAACAAGATACTATAAAAAATTTAAAAAATCTGGAAATACTATAGATTTATCCTCGTATATAATTGCAAAGTCAAATTTTATTTCTGTAAACACTTTTTGTTATAACAATTATCTAATTCGTTGCAGATCAAAATCTTCGCGCGATCCGAAACAGTTTTATTAATTTCTTAACACAAAACGTAAATCTTTATGCTTGCCATCCTCGGTTTACCTTGATAATACAAAAGCAAGTTCTGATCAAGCAGTGGCTGATCTATTTGCGGAGTATTTTTAATCAGTATACTCTACGAGTTTGTATAGTCGGAATAATTCCTATCCTTTTCAAGTGCAAACGTCAAATTGCATATATATCCCAGTTATAACTGAGTGTACGCTGCTATGTGACCTTAACTCCATCAAACCAGGCTTCTTGCCTGGTCCAGATGGAGTGCCAGGTTGTATACTTAGATACTGTGCGGATTTACTTTGTAAACCTTTACATAAATTATTTAACTTATCGGTTGACTCAGCTGTGTTACCTGGTATATGGAAAGAATCTTTTATTATTCCACTTCATAAAAATTCTTCTAAGTCTAACGTTAAAAACCATAGGGGTATATCCAAGTTGTCTGCCATTCCAAAACTCTTTGAAGAAATTATATGCTGTCAATTCCAGCACTTATGTTGTTCAATTTTATCCCCTTATCAACACGGTTTTGTTAGGCGAAGATCTACTACCACTAACCTTCTTGAGTTCACCTCAATTGTTATCAAAGGGTTTCAGGCTAAAATGCAGACTGACGTCGTTTATACAGATTTTAGTAAGGCATTCGATTCCATAAGTCATTCTTTGCTGCTCGAAAAATATAATATTATTGGATTTCCAGCGAAACTCTTGTCGTGGCTTTCTGAGTACTTGCGTGGCCGAACACAAAAAGTGGTTTTTAAATCTTCTGTATCCTAATCTATTTTTGTTACCTCCGGTGTCCCTCAGGGGAGTCACCTAGGACCATTGCTATTTAATCTCTTTATTAACGATCTTCCTGCTGCTATTATTAATTCTCGTGTATTTATGTATGCTGATGATGTAAAGCTATGTTTCACCTATAATGATGATTCTCTATGTAACCTACTGCAGTCGGACTTGGGTGCACTGTCGGCTTGGTGCCGTTATAACTTACTTAATTTAAATTGTTCAAAATGTAAAATCATGACTTTTTGTAGAGGTACCCCTCATACTGCTCACTACGTGCTTGATGCTTCACCACATGTCCGCGTTTTTGAAATTAAAGATTTAGGCATCATTCTTGATAGCAAATTAAAATTTGATTCTCACATATCGTCGATGGTCAATAAGGCCATAAACGTTCTTGGCTTCATCAAGCGGTGGTCAAAAGAGTTTGATGATCCCTACACCACTAAAACACTATATATGTACATCCCTAGTACGTCCCATCCTGGAGTATGGATCTTGTATGTGGTCCCCGCAATACGGGATTCACCAGGATAGAATTGAGTCTGTGCAGAGGAAATTTCTTCTATTTGCGCTTAGATGTTTTAACTGGGTTCCTGGAATAGACTTACTCCCCTATTCAAGTATACTTCTTTTAATCAATCTTCCTTCCCTGTTGAACCGTGGAATTATGCATTGTGTAGTATTTATCACTAATCTACATAATGGTGAAATCGACACATCAGTTCTTCTAAGTCGAATAAATTTAAACACGTAACTTTTTACCCCTCAGCCTCGATCGTTGCTCGAGCAACTATTTAATTCATGAACCATTTCGTGTATTATGTTCTGACAATAACAAGCTGTATTCTCTTGTCTTTCTGAAAACCTCGACTCCAGTACTAAAACGATCTATCCTTTCTGCCTTATCTAATCGTAACCACCAATCACTAGCCTACCACTGGTCTGATTGGGTTTTTCTGGGTTTTTCCCAATCCACGCAACAAATGTTGGGCCACTTATTTTCTTGTTGAATTTCCCAGAGCTTTAACGTTAACTTTATAATTATTTCAACCTTAATTTACTTTCAGAACTACATATAATTTTAAATTTTTACTTTAAACTTAATTATTTTTATTATAATTATTTTAAATTAATTTTATTTTCATATCATATATCATATTGCTCATAGCTGACAATAAATAAATAAAACAAGTAGAAACGTTGCAGTCGGACGCACCCGACTGCGGTATACTCGATACCAGTAGTAAAACAGATTAAAAGAGGGCTGATTGCAATGGTGTGTGGATACGGCAGGGGTATACGCTGCCTCAAAGATTGTCTGGTGCAGATGGGGATGCCAAAAAGCTATCCTCCTACCAAATTTGGTGACTCTAGCTCAAAGTTAGAAGAATATGGTGGATGGTAGGCTGGGGGAGGTATGGGAGGGGCGTGGCATTAAAATTTTAGCTGAAGATCTGTGTATGATGTCAATTGCTATCTTCCTTCCAAATTTGGTGACTCTAGCTCAAAGTTAGAAGAATATGGTGGATGGTAGGCTGGGGGCGGTATGGGGGGGGGCGTGGCATCCAAAGTTTTGCTGCAGATCTATTTATGATGTTAATTGCTATCCTCATACCAAATTTGGTGACTCTAGCTCAAATTTAGTAGAATATGGTGGAAGGGGAGCTGGGGGCGGTATGGGTGGGGGGCGCCATCCACATTTTTAGGGTTTCTTCATTACCTATCTTGGCACCAAATTTGGCGGCTCTAGCTCAAAAAACGTGGAAAATATAGGCGTTTTTGATTTCAAAATAGAGTGGGCTCGGGAACGGGTGGGGGGGGGGGCGTAGGTCCAAAACTTTGATGCTTATTTTTGGGGATCGTTAATAGCTATCTTCCTACCAAATTTGACTCTAGCTTTAACGCTTTGGAAAATACACGCATTCCCGTTTTTAGTGAAGCATTGGGGTGGTTTGGGGCAGCTTGGGCAGTATGGATTGGCGTGGCATCCAAAGTTTTTATGCATTTTTTTTGGGGATCGTCAATACCTATCTTTGCACCAAGTTTGATGGCTCTAGCTCAAAAACTGTAGAAGAATTTTTAGTTTTAAACTGCGGGGGGGCTGGGGGCGGAATGGGTGAGCGTGGCTCCTAAATTTTTGATGCAGTGTTTTGGGGATTAATAGTAGCTATTTTCTCCCCAAATTTGGTAGTCTTAGATGTAAGGGCTTGCGAAATAGCTGGATCTATCGATTTTGCGTCATCGAGTTTATCGATTTGCCAGCCCCCTAGTTTTTGTAGAGCTCCAATCTTGATACTTTAATTTACTATGCCATAGATAAAGCGATTTGCAAAGTTTGAAGTCTCTAACTTGAAGGGTGTGGGAAAAAGTTGCGAACATACTGACGGACAGACACCATGACGGACATTGCACAAACACAATATACTCTTTACCTTCGGTATCGAGTATAAAAACTAATGAGTGTTAGAACTCACGAGCGATGTGTTAACAGCTGTTTGTACCTGTTTGATTGCTATATATTAGCATAAACAAGTAGAAACGTTGCAGTCGGACGCACCCGACTGCGGTATACTCGATACCAGTAGTAAAACAGATTAAAAGAGAGCTGATTGCAATGGTGTGTGGATACGGCAGGGGTGTATGCTGCTGCAGGGCTGTATGCTGCCTCAAAGATTGTCTGGTGCAGATGGGGATGCCAAAAAGATATCTTCCTTCCAAATTTGGTGATTCTAGCTCAAAGTTAGAAGAATATGATGGATGGTAGGCTGGGGGAGGTATGGGAGGGGCGTGGCATTAAAATTTTAGCTGAAGATCTGTGTATGATGTCAATTGCTATCCTCATACCAAATTTGGTGACTCTAGCTCAAAAATAGTAAAATTTGGGGGAAGGGGGGATGGGGTTGGTAAGGGGGGGGCGTGGCATCCAAACTTTTGCTGCAGATCTATTTATGATGTCAATAGCTATTCTCAAACCGAATTTGGTGACTCTAGCTCAAAGTTAGTAGAATTTGGTAGAAGGGGGGCTGGGTGCTGGTATGGGGGGGCGTGGCGTCCAAAGTTTTGCTGCAGATCTGTTTATGATGTTAATTGCTATCCTCATACCAAATTTGGTGGCTCTAGCTCAAAGTTAGTAGAATATGGTGGAAGGGGGGCTGGGGGCGGTATGGGTGGAGGGCGCCATCAACTTTTTTTGGGTTTCTTCATCACCTATCTTGGCACCAAATTTGGCGGCTCTAGCTCAAAAAATGTGGAAAATATAGGCGTTTTTGATTTCAAAATGCAGGGGGCTCGGGATCAGGGGGGGCGTGGCTCCAAAACTTTCATGCAGTTTTTTGGGGATTGTTATTAGCTATCTTCCTACCAAATTTGGTGACTCTAGCCTTAACGCTTTGGAAAATACACGCATTCCCGTTTTTAGTGAAGCATTGGGGCGGTTTGGGGCAGCTTGGTCAGTATGGATTGGCGTGGCATCCAAAGTTTTTATGCATTTATTTTGTGGCTATAATCACCTATTTTGGCACAAAATTTGGTGGCTCTAACTCAAAAACTGTAAAAGATATAAGCATTTCTGTTTTTAAACTGCGAGGGGGGGCTGGGGGCGGAATGGGTGGGTGGGGCTCCAAAACTTTGATGCAGTTTTTGGGGGGTCGTTACCAGTTATCTACCTACCAAATTTTGTGACTCTAGCTCAAACACTAAGGAAGATACACGCACTACCGTTTTTAGCGAAGCGTTGGGGTGGTTGAGGCCGGATAGGGCAGTATAGATGGGCGTGGCATCCAAAGTTTTTATGAATTGGGTTCGGAATCGGGGACACCTATCTTGGTACCAAATTTGGTGGGTCTAGCTCAAAAACTGTAGAAGATATGGGCATTTTTAGTGTTAAACTGCGGGGGGGGCTGGGGGCGGTATGGGTGGGCGTGGCTCCAAAATTTTTGATGCAGTTTTTTGGGAATTATAAATAGCTATTTTCTCCCCAAATTTGGTAGTTCTAGCTGTAAGGGCTTGCGAAATAGCTGGATCTATCGATTTCGCGTTATCGAGTTTATCGATTTGCCAGCCCCCTAGTTATCGTAGAACTCTAATCTTGACACTTTAATTTACTATGCCATAGATAAAGAGATTTGCAAAGTTTGAAGTCTCTAACTTGAAGGGTGTGGAAAAAAGTTGCGAACATACGGACGGACAGACGGACAGACGGACAGACACCATGACGGACATTGCACAAACCCAATATACTCTTTACCTTCGGTATCGAGTATAAAAAGAAAAGAATAGTTTATTGAATTTAGTTTTCCTTTCTCCAGTTTCTCTGTTATTTTTTTTTTATTCTACTTTACTTTATTCCGAGTTTTCGGCAACTGACCTTCTTCCAATGCAGTCAAATATCAGTTTTGCTATTGCTGATCATACATACTCTTCCCAATTTTTACCCTATGACATTTTCTAATAACCATTGGCGTGCAGTTATGTAAAGATGAACACAAATTACGAACGTGTATTCAGTAGTGCATTGGTACATATTTCAATGTAAAAGGAAAAATATCAAAAATAAAAAAAACCTCGATAAGCAGGCACAGCAAGAAATATATGTTTCAAACGCACTTTCATACAATATGTATCAACAACTTTTTACCGTTCTTGCTGTCCGCTGACCCGCCGCCTCTCCTTTAATCAACGGGCCGCTGAACTCAAAGGGAAACTGAACAAAACAACAACGTGCTGGTTTGTCGTAGCTGAGACGCACAAGCTGCACAAAGAAAAAATACCCCTTGAACCAATATTCAATAATTGTCAATTAAAACTCTAATATTTGATTTTAATATATATATTGTTTATGCTAGAATATAAACAATAAACAATGCTAGAATATAAACAAACATGTAGAATTGAAATTATATTAAAGAATCTCAAGTTTTGCTATTCAATTGCACAAAGTTCATATTAAGTTTATACTACCCTTCCAACTTGGACACATCGTTAGCAAGACTTTGTATTTTACAGTTGTTCTCTGCCGCTACACCAATACAATCATACTCAAATGAATATGTATATGAGCGGCACGCAGAATTTGCCCACCATGCAGAGCGGCACGCTGGATTGTTTGCATGTATTATCAAATGGCAGGAATAGGTACCCGTGCCTATAGATGTTAACACATCAATAAATAAATAAATAAATGAATTTTCAAAATCGGTTCTGTAGATCCAGAGATTGCCTTCTACAACCCCACAGACTTACTTATTTGCTCAGACTATCTGCCATCCACCGCATTCTTCTAAGTCTTTTCGTTTCTATGACCGATTTACCAGCGCTTCGCCTATCCGACTTTTTGACATGAATATGTCTAAGGGCTGGGGTACACTCTATGAAAAAAAAAATAAATTGACAGCCTGTGTCAGATCACACGGGCGCATAGGTTAGCCGTAGAATACGTCTGTCCTTGTGCAACAAAAATTATGAAGCGGTAGCCTAATAACAACAACCACATAGATGTTTTATTTTATTTTTAATTGTGTTTGTTGTCATTTGGCTAATTTTTTCCTTTTTACTGCAATACTGGTTAGCATCTCTGATATAAATTTAGCAAACATTGACTTGAAATAGAAATATATATTTACATAATTTATTACTTCAAAATTTGTGCATAATTAAATCTAAAATTGTATTTTTGTTTTATGTTTGAAATGTGACTTTTGATATGACAGGTTTGTGAAAGGAAAAGTATGATATGTAATTTATTAATGATACACTTAAATTTCTAGCAATACTAAATCTATATTGGTTAGAGCTCAGGTGGTTGCTGCATTTTTAATATACTTTAATTTGAATTTTTCTTCCATAAATTCTGCAAATGAACAATCATTTGTCTTTTCTAAATTTAAATCACCTACGATGAGCATGTCCACCTCGGTGTCAACTGTGAAATTCTTGTCTATTAGTGCAGTGAGGTGAGAATATTTCATCAAAGCAGAAAAAAGCATTTGTTGCTTGTTGTTTTGAGAAACATTTGGATGAAAGTACACAGAGCCAAGAATAAATTTTTTTTGATTATTAATTTTAATTTCAGACAGACAAATGTCGCCTACATCGCTATCGACCAGTTGCCTGTTTGAAATATCGATTGGAGTACAATATGTTAACATGGTACTTTTTGCATGGATTGCTACTCCAGATGCACGACGACGTTGCTGTAAATTATTAAAATGCGAAATTAATTGTTCAATATTCATTTAAATTAAATTAAATTAACTTAATTCACAGTAACTGTTCACAAGATGCGAAAATCAGGGCTGCCACCGTAAAGACGAATTATCGATAGTTTAACTCACGATAGTTTATATGATATTTTTGCACGGGTATATTTATTGTTTTGGTGCAAAAGCATAATTAAATGTGCAACACGTACAATAAAACATGATTTCGAAAACTTGCACGCAAATTTCAGAATTGGGGTAAACATATTTTATTGTGTTATAATTGTTTGGGGCTGACGCTTAAGCTGAGCTTGTTCACCCCTGGCACGGAAGAATTTATGTATGAAAATTTAATTATGCCCGAATATCTTATTGAAATTTCCACATTTAGAAGCTATCAGTCATGACCGCATGTATATCAAACGAAAGGAAATCAAGTCTACTTTGTATTAAAACAAGTTTTAATCGATTCTCTGATTTTTGAGCAATGTGCAATTGAAAAAAAAGTAGTGATTTTTGCACTGATTTTTTGCCTTAAAAAGTTATATATTTGGCAAAATTATTATAAATTTGTTATGTTTGTTTACCTCATCTCAACTTAAATTCGAAAAACTCAGATTAATTGATTGATTATTGAGATTGCTAGAGCAATTTAAAGTCTTCAAAATGAAGCAAAATTTTGCATGTTTTTGGTCTCATTTTTACAATAGAAAATGTAATCACTTCATATATATATATAGCTTAAAATAAAGGTTGAAGCCTTAGCTTTAAAATGAAATTAATTTGAGGAAAATCTATTCATTAGTTCATGAGCAATGAGCGATTTTGTGAAGCAACCATATTACAACAACAACTTTTTTGGATAGCACACTCATACCGAAACGTAAGACGTATTCTACGTCAAAAAGAAGGCGTAAAAAGCTCTTTTGACTAAAAAGCTTTCAAGTCAGACCTTTAAGCTTTACAGATGTCATTTTGACAAAGAGCGTTTAGAAAATGTACAACAAAATCTAAATAATTTGAAAACATTGTGCTATTTAGTGAATTTTACATATCGTATTACATATCTGGTTACAATGAATAATATGAACAGGTAACCATATTTATTTTATATGACAATAAATGCATTAAACATAACATAAACATCCGTTTAATTACCGAAATAGAAACGCACAAAATGTTGACAACATTGTTCCTGTTGCTACTAACCGACAAACTAATATAAACGTAAATACGCGAAATAGGTGGTAAATATGGTTTGTTTTATATCAAAACTTATCTATAAAAGTATCTCATAGAAAAATTACTTTGCATAGTGTAACCAATCAGTTAATAAGTTAGGTTGAACACATTTAAAACAAAACATAGGCACACACAGTAGACATTTCGAAATCAAGTTGTTATAATTAATTCAGTAAAAAATTTAACAAAAAGCACAGATATTTTGCCATATGAAAAGAATCATCAACAAAATTAATGGCTAGTTTAGGCTCAATTCGTTAGAGTGTGATTTTACATGGCTTCCCGTGATGTTCGGGCTTCCAAGGCTCGTCGGTCATTCTTTACCCATGATGATGAAGATGCTGAAAATAAACTAACTGATGAGCAACGTCGTCGGCGTAGAATTAAAAAACTTATATTTTATGTTGTCAAGCTAACGGTATTCATTGGCTTATGGCTGTTCTTTACAACATTGTTGATCATGACAGGTATCCATAAGAAGAACGAGAAAATCATTATGCTTATACCACACCAACCGGTTGAAGCTGAAATCGAGGAAAAACCGAGTCGCAATGAGATCTGCGTTGAATTTAGGGGCAACATAGATATAGATCTAACTCAAAATCCAAAAACGGCTAGCGAAACCCAAAGTTATTTTCTAGTTACTGTTGAAAGCTTCAATTCGGTGTCTAACAAAACAGAATGGAAATCGAAAGAGTGGAAAGTTTTTGTCTTGGATGCTAGCAAACAGAAACTAACAACTGTTAAAAATAACTTTGAATTGCCGGACAGTAAAGAGACTAATTCAGATTCCGATTCTCAACTACAATTGTCATTCCAAAATCCTAGTGATCAGGCAATTTGTGTCGTCTTATGGATTAATACTAGCCCAATGAATTTGACAGCCGGTGTTGTGTCTGCTACTGTCCTACTTGTTATACTGTATGTGCTCATTATTTTTGACGTCACTGATCGAACATTCGCAGCACTCCTAATGGCAACAACAGCGATTGGAGTAATATGTTTGATTGGGGAACGACCTTCGCTGCACCACGTCATTTCGTGGATCGATATGGAAACCCTAATGCTGCTCTTCAGCATGATGATAATGTTGGCAGTTCTGGCAGAGACTGGTGTCTTTGAATACTTTTCGGTTGTTGCCTATCGCATCTCCAAAGGGCAACCATGGACACTTCTTTTCCTGATCTGCATGCTGACCGTCGTTCTCTCCGCATTTCTGGACAATGTTACCATCGTAATGCTTATGGTGCCTATCGTGATACGACTGTGTGAAAGCATGGGACTACGCCCTACTACCGTGCTAATTTGTGTGGTTATCTTTTCAAATATCGGCGGAGCTTTGACGCCAGTGGGTGATCCCCCAAATGTGATCATAGCATCCAATCCGTATGTTATCGCTGCTGGCGTAAATTTTGTTGTCTTCCTCGTTCACATGTTGGCCGGCGTGGTCTTCAGCATTCTCAGTGCTTGGGGTGTTTTATACCTAATGCTGCGCAAGGGATTATTCAAAGGCAGCTCGGATCAAATGCGCGATTCAATAAGAAATATGCAGAAAAATATGGCCAAGATAAAAGATCCGACACCCAGCGAGGAGAATCTGCGTCGCGAAATCCTAGAACGCATTGAGAATCTCAAAGAGCAGTACCGACGCAGGCCAGATGAGCCCTCTTTTGGTCCCCAGCCGGCGGCCAACTTTATAGAGACGCTTGCCGAGATGCAAGCCAAATACAAGGTGCATAACAAGCCATTGTTAATTAAATGCTGCATTGCCCTCGGATTTGCAATATTGCTCTTCTGCATGCATTCGGTGCCGTTTATGGCTGGTGTCACCCTCGCCTGGGCCGCGTTCTTGGCCGCTTTGCTTCTACTTATCTTGGCGGACAAAGAGGATCTGAATTCTGTGCTGGAGCATGTGGAGTGGCCAACACTAATCTTCTTCGCATCACTCTTTGTGTTCATTGAGGCGTGCGCCGAACTTGGCCTAATTGATTGGGTGGGCGATCAAACGATTCGAATTATATTGGGTGTGGGAGCCCAACATCGGACTATAGCTGCGGTTATGATGGTCCTGTGGATCAGTGCCATCTTTTCGGCCTTTGTCGATAACATACCCATTGTGACAATGATGCTTAAGCTGGCTATAAAGCTATCGCTCAACGATGATCTCCAAATACCGTTGTTGCCCATGGTTTGGGCCCTCTCATTTGGTGTCTGCTTTGGCGGGAATGCAACATTGATTGCTGCCGCATCGAATGTGGTTGCAGCGGGAATTGCCAGCCAGTACGGCTATGAGGTGACATTTCTTGAATTCTTTAAATATGGCGCGACAATCACGATTGTCAGCGATTTAATAGCCACAATCTATCTACTCATTGCACATGGTGCATTACAATGGCATTGACTGGAAATTTTTAATGAAAAAACAAATTGACGCAAAAATCTTCAAATGCATGCAATAATCATAAGTCAATTGCTGGCTTATTAATCGAAGGAGTTTTTCTTATGGAACAGAAGGAACGCTAGGAACAGTTTAAGGTTCACATCCTTGCTGTCTGCTGCACTGCCTCGTCAAACGATATGTTTTTCCACGTCAGGCCGGACATTTGAGCCGCCGTTGCTTCTTTGACATTCATTGTAAATTGCAAATGAATTATGGGATGCCATTTTACATTGACACCTGCCATGCAAAATTGTGGATGACAAGCAACTGATTAGGACTTAAAATAGTTCTGAAGAATGCGTCAAAGGCTTGAGAGTAAATTTTAACAAAGACAAGTCTGTGGAGCCCTTTCGTAAGAAAAGTCAATATTTATAGACAAAAATAACAATATTTTTACAACCAGTTTTAGCCATGTGCCCTTAAAATTTAAGTTATATAATATAAATAAATGTATGAGTGTATTATGGTTTTGTGCAAGTGAATGTTACAGCAACAAGAATTCATATAATAGAGCGTTCAAATGCAAAAATTCTGATATAGAGTTGGGAAGTCGTTTAGCAGCTACCACGCTCTCAGAGAGAAATATCGCAGACTTGTTTTACTTAAGTCGTGAGCAAGGCATACTTAAGTATGCCTTGGTCGTGAGCCTCGAGCATATCGCGTCAGTCTGCTTGCTGGTTTCGCAGAGACATGAGCCATACTGTATGTGTGCGCATAGCTTGTTTGTTTCTCTTCTTGTGTCCCTTTTCTTTGTATACCTGCTTGCGCATGGTGAAACAATTATAATTGTTTCACCATGTGCTTGCGTATCGCTTTTGCCGCTATCCCTGGAGCATGATACAATTATTATGGTAGTGTCATGCGAGCAACGCTCTCTTTTTTCTGGTACCAATCGACAGTCGCAAAGTGCTTGTCGTTGTGGTAAGACGTCCGTGCGGACGAATTTTGTTCTGTTTGTTATGTTTGTTCATGTGTTTTTTTTAGTTTAGATTTTTACTTGTGCCGTTTACATTGCCCAACGAAGTGAAAAATTTTATTTTAAGATAAGAATACATTTTCGGATCAAAAACCTTAATACTAAATTAAAAATACAAAAACAAAAACAAAACATAATATAAAATAAAAAACTATTAAAAATACTACTTTAAAATAATAATAATAAATGTTTTTTATTTGAATATGAATATTTATTTTAATTTAAATGTCACAACAAAGCAACCAAAATGTATCGGCCGTATACATACAACCCATGATACAATTAATATGGTAGTGTCATGCGGGCAAGCCAGTACCAACTGATTTGAACATGTGAGTGCGAGGGAGACAGCCATGAAGCTCTCTTTATTTTACTCTCTTGAGTCTGTTAAAGGGCTGTTTTGCAAGTGCGATAAAGTAAGGTATAGAAAATGTTTTTTTGTATGTATACGGCCGATACATTTCGGTTGCTTTGCTGTGAAATTTAAATTAAAACAAATATTCATATTCAAATAAAAAACATTTATTATTATTAATATGAAGTAGTATTTTTAATAGTTTTTTATTTTTAATTATGTTTTGTTTTTGTTTTTGTATTTTTAATTTAGTATTAAGGTTTTTGATACGAAAATGTATTCTTATCTTAAAATAAAATTTTTTACTTCGTTGGGCAATGTAAACACACATGAACAGAAATAACAAACAGAACAAAATTCGTCCGCACGGACGTCTTACCACAACGACAAGCACTTTGCGACTGTCGATTGGTACCAGAAAAAGAGAGCGTTGCTCGCATGACACTACCATATTAATTGTATCATGATACAACCAAAACACTTTTTATACCTAACTCTGTCGCACTAACAAAACAACCCCTTAAAAGAGTCAAGAGAGTAAAATAAAGAGAGCAACTTGACTGTCTCCCTCGCTCTCACATGTTCAAATCAGTTGGTACTTGGTTGCTCGCATGACACTACCATATTAATTGTATCATGCCCTGGAGCAGCAACGCACTAGTGCGTTTACCCAAATTACATATTCATAAAAATATATATTTCACAATTTTAGAAAATTTTGTGACAAGAACAAGAGAAATGAAGTGCGGATTTCGTGGATGATGGCTGTTATGTTTACATTATGAGTTTATGGTATGTAAGTACCTGCTGCTTCCCATAATGGAAGGGTGGTATCGACTTATATGAACCTTGTGCAACTCTATAGCTAAACGTGAGAAACTTCATTGACAATGATTGAATATTGGTATAGAGGGTATTTTTTCATACAGCAGCGTGAGCGTCTCAGTAACGAGAAGCCAGGAGGTTGTTGTTTTGTTTCAGTTGCGCTTTGCGTTCAGCGGCTCGTCGATTAAAGGAGAGGCAAAGGGTCAGCGGAAAGCATGAACGTACAGTAGTTTGTTAGTACATATTTGTATTTGAATACACTTTCGTAATTTGTGTACATCTTTGCATAATTGTTTGGCAAGGGTTGTTAGAAAGTGTCATAGGGTAAAAATTGGGAAGAGTATGAATGATCAGCAGCAGCAGAACTGATATTTGACTGCCTTCGAAGTCAAAGTCTTGTGTTTGTTTTTACCCAAGCGCATTAATGAGGGATGAAAAAGAGTTGTGAGGAACAAGTGTTTGCCACAAGGCTGGGCTTCTTTTTCTTTAAGTAAATATGGTTCTTAGATATGAATGAAAGTTTGCCTGCCTAAAGTATTTTGTGACCTTTTGATACCTGTCCCACCCCACAAAACACTTGCACTAGCAATTGTTATGCACCTTGCCAACCAAGTTTCTTGAGCTAAATGTGAGAGGACGAATCAATTGTACAATATTGAAATTGAATTAAAATACGTATATTTTATTAGTATAGAAACATAATTGCTTTTAATTAAATTGTCCTCATTCATGACGATCGCAGCAGGTCAATGAATGACAATGCCAATGCTACGCATACAATTATACATGCATATGAATTCACAAAAGGACACACAGACATGCTTATGAAACCTAGTCGAAATGAAATAACAAAAATCATTTCAAAGCCCAAGTCCACCAAAACTGCAAACAAAACAAACGCACATTTGCACACACAAATATATATGTATATGTAAATGTAATAGTGCGCGATCGCTGCGCGCAGTAGCTTCTGAAATTGGCTGCGATCGCACTCACACACACAGTACGGCTGGGCTGGCTGTGCACTATGGTCCAGCTGACCACTTTTTTTATCCAAAATTAATAACTCGCGAACGAAGCAAGATATTTTGATTTGTTTTTTTGCATTTGATATATATAATCAATAGGAAGTTTATTTACAAGAAATATGGGTATCAAAAAAAAAAAATTTCAAATTCCGAATTTTCTGGATTAATTTGCCCATCTATACCTATATGTTTTTAAGCATCGTTCACTTCGTTTTCCAGTTCTATGCTCCATTGCAACCCAAAATTATCATCATCATCATATTCAATCGACTCGTACTCTTCTAATGGGGTACCTGCGCTCGATAAAAGTCCAAAACTGCGCTTGGGAGATTTAATTTTTTTTTGGCTTTGAATCCTTCTCTCTAAATTTACTGAGGAAATAATAGGATCAGAGGTATCCATTGCTCGGTGAAAGACGTCTGTTAAATTTTTTTCCCGACTGGACTTCCGTGCGTGAAATAATCGATCTGTTTTGTAAAATTTATTTCTGGATTCGGCTCCCTCCTCTCCAAAATATCCCACAGGAAGAACAGTGCTTTCGATAATATCGAAAGAATGCACCAGAATCTTGTGCACTGTTGCAGTCATTGGTAACCATGGATATTTATCAATTATCAACTCTGCAGTTTTAAAACAGAATTTTTTAAATTTTTCAACATTTATTGGCAACTGGTATGAGAGACATATCAGCACAGTCCTTAAGTTGCTTATTAGCTTCTCTTCAATGTCAGTTATATTTGAAAATATTTTCGGTTCACTGAAAGCACGCAAAGCTGTATTGCCATCATTGGTGCTGCCAAATCCACCAGTTTTTGGTCTATCGACCTTTAGAGAAAGTCGTTCCCAAAACAAGTCTTGAATAACCATTTTTCTGTTGTGGACTTCAATTTTGTCTTTTTCATTGCATATTCTCCATTTTTTGATATTACACTTGTATCCGGCATCTAAAATGAATTCAAACATGCGAATCCAACAGTGCAATGGGCTTAATCCGTATTTCAAATTACAAAGAACGGGAAAAAAAAAACAAACAACTCCGCATTGCTGAATTTGAGGTTATGATCTATTAATGCAAATTAAAAGAGAACCAAGTGAAACCAAGTCAACTTGAAACATGCATAAGAACAGGAATTTGTTAATCTACTACACGCAATTTGTCGCAAGGCCGGAATAGGTCGGAATCGTTTTATATACCTTTTTAAAAATTGGATTTAATCACAAATCGACACATGTAAGACGACACGCTTTAACATAAAATTACGAAGACACCACAGCTACTACAAACAAGACACATTACAAAGTACAAAGTACAAACCCCAACGAAAAGATTGCATAGCTAAACTCGGTTTTAAACAGTTTTTTTTATCACTTTCAAGATGTTGAGAATCGTTATTAAATTTGCACACTTCAAAACACGTGCTTTCACAAAAACTACCGCCAGGTTTAACAGCTGATTTCGCGAAAGTGCCGCCATCTACGGGAATTTCTGGTACGCAGATGTGTTGGTTACTCTTTTTCTAATCTAGAATGATCTAAAGTAATTCATTTTTTTAACTGTTAAAAAATAGGTTTTGGCCAAAAAAAGTGGTCGGCTGGACCATAGTGCTGTGCTACGGCAGCTCATGTCGTAGCGCAGCCAGCAAGCCGAATGACATCGAATTCGCCCACAATTCACGAAGCAACAATCGGCAGTCCGCCGAGAGAGTAAAATCGCCAGATTCCAGAAATGTTCGGTTGGTTGGAATATGGCTGTTTGAACCCTCTATAAGTGTAAAATCTTGTTGGTGCTGGCTTGTCGTAGCTGAGACTAGAGGTGGGCACGGGCTGGGCTTTTATCGGGTACCCGTGGGCACCCGCACCCACGGGCTGAAAAATCATATTTCGGGTTGGGTGCGGGCGGGTGCGGGTTAGTCCGTTCAACCCGCTTTTACCCGAAATAAAATTATGTGGCCAGATTATTTAAATATATTTCTATGTTTTACTTTCTTTTGTCCAAATTTATCTTGTGTTTCATTCGGCACACTTTCTACAACCTACTTAGTACATTAAGTTGGGTGCGCAATATAATTATCGCGTCCCTTATAACTACTCGATCCTCGATCAAGCAACCTTCACATTCATCGGTTGTGTATCGATCTATAGTACAACCACCTTATCAGCCTACTACAATTAGTAAATATATTGGTAAATATTCTGGTAAATACTTAAAAGTTTCCATTTTTTGTAATGTAAACTCTCTATTTATTCGTAAAACGATTAACGATTATATTTATAATAAATGGTTCCTTTCTTGGTTGCACGCAATTGCGTGCGCTTGACATCAGGGGAACCGGAAAAGAGAGCGAAATCAGTTAAGTGTGGCCAAACCACACTTAACACTTAAAAACTTAACACTTAAAACTAACATCGGTACTTAAATACTATCTTACAATATATCGATACACTAACATAAAATAGGCAGGTTTAACATAAATACAATTATAAAAATACTTTACAACTCGGCCGTCCTGACAACGGAATCGACCTCGATTCCACGTACAAGGCTCAGAGCCATACCAGACGGTGGGTATTGCCTGCGGTCAAACGTCAAAAGCACAATTTTCATCAGGAGTAAGCCAACATTTTAATTTTGATGACTCCAGCACACCGTCATACGGAAGTTGTGTGAGCTGGGAGCCTTCGACATCCCGGATGACATACCGATCATTCGGAAGTTTCTTATGGATGACATAGGGACCACGGAATCGCTTAATGAGTTTTTTGTTTACACCAGCCGTCGTATCAACATTTTTGATAACGACAAAATCACCTTCTTCAAAATTAACAGCCGGTCGATGATATTTATTAAAGTACTCTGTGTTATACTCTTGAGATTTGACAATGTTCTGCAAAGCAATCTTACGGGCATCTACTAGGGACACTTCATCAATCAATCTATCATCTAAATGCTCAGTCAGCTCATCTACAACAGCGCCACGCTGTTCGACACCAAAAAGAAGGACGGAGGGTGTAAATTTAGTTGTGGAATGGATTGAATTATTTAAGGCGAACTCAATTTTCGGAAGTTGTTCCACCCAATTGGCATGATCCAATGGTTCAGCCAATTTACCCAGCATGGGACCTAAGACACGGTTGACGCGTTCCACTTGACCATTAGCACGAGGTGAGGCAGTTGCATTCTGGACATGGACGATATGACGGGACTGCAGAAAATCAGCAAACTCAGCGGAAGTGAAGCACGTACCTCGATCACTAACAATTCGACGGGGTCGACTGAAGTTTGGAAAATACTGCGTCTCTAGAGTGTGACATGCTTCTCGGGAACTCGTAGTAGCGGCAGGGTACAATTTAACAAACTTCGTAAAGGCATCAATAACGACTAGCAGATATTTTTTCCTGGACTGTATTGACGGAAGGGGTCCTAAGTGGTCAATATGAAGAGTATCAAACGGCAGAGGAATTTTCGGAATACAATGCAAGGTAGCGTTATTATTATTAGCGGAAGCAGAATAATAAATGCACTTGAGACAGTTTTTAATAAAATTATTAACGTAAGATTTCATATAGGGAAACCAATAATGTTTTTTAATCTGCGTACAACATTTCTCAGTGGACAAATGACCTAGCTTTTCGTGCGCGGTTCGTATGACACTATTAATCATTTCGGCAGGGACATAAAGTTGAAGTACGTCGGTTGGTGATCGGCGATACACAACACCATCTTGTAATTCAAACCCAGCCATCTCTTGGTTCTCCAAGACACTCCGAAGTTTGACAATTTCTGGATCACGGTTTTGCGTCAGTTGTAGTTGGAAATCCAGGTTCAAGTCATCCACATATGCCGAAGTGTCTAGCCTACTAAGTGCATCAACATGGGGCATAGAGATGCCGGACCGATGTACAATAGTATAATTATAATTTTCCAATAATAATGCCCAGCGGGCAATTTTCGCGGAAGATCCACCGTTCTTCAGTGTTAACGCTAACGAATTACAATCTGTAATTATCTTAAAAGGTATAAACTTCAGGTATGTCTCAAAACGCTTTAAGGCATATACAATGGCCAGGGTTTCTAATTCATAGCTATGCAATTTGGATTCTGGGGCGGAAGCGGTCTTTGAAAAATAGCACACAGGATGAAACTTATCATCAGTTTGTTTCTGCAGCAGCATTGCTCCAAAACCGGCGGAACTAGCATCACAATGTAATTCGGTTTCTGACTTCGGGTTATAAATAGACAACACAGGTGACTCTATCAGTTTGGACTGCAGTGTTCGGAAGGATTCAAGACACTCATCAGAGAAAACATAAGGGGCATCTTTTTTCAGCAGACGCGACATCGGATAGGCAATTTTGGCAAAGTTGGGTACAAAACGGCGGAAGTACGAAAAAAGACCCAGACAGCGTTCCAATTCTTTCCTATCCCGAGGTTCTGGCAGACTCTCTATGGCTTGAAGATGAGCTGGTTTCGGGGTGATACCGGAAGAGTTTGCTAAATACCCCAAATATTCTAACTCTTTGTGCGCAAAACGACACTTTGACAATTTAAGTTGTAGCCCATTCACTCGTAAGGTATAAAGTGTCTCCTTAAGCACTTGCAGATGGGTTTCAAAATCAGTCGACGCAATTAAGATGTCGTCCATATAAATCACTAGTTGGCCTCTATTGATTAAGTCCTTCAGCACAAAGTACACAAATCTAGCGAAAACTGGGGGGCCATTGCATAGTCCAAACGGCATGCGAATGTACTCAAATTGTCCGTCGGGTGTTACAAAGGCAGTGTATTTTATCGAATCAGGGTGCATCTTAACATGGTGAAATCCACTTTCTAAATCTAGTACAGTAAAGAACGATTTACCCCCCAGGTGTTCGATGCAATCCTCTAACAGCGGAATAGGGAAGTGGTCACGGACTGTAATTTTGTTCAGCGGTCGATAATCAACACATTTTCTTAAGGTATTATCTTTTTTTCTCACGGGCACTATAGCGGAAGCGTAAGGAGAACTACTATGACGGATAATGCCAGCCTCTAATAAATCATCACATATCTGGCGCACTTCGTTGCGCTCGTGATGGGATAGTCGGCGGGGACGGCAGAAAATGGGGGTCTGACTTGTCAATTCAATTTTCATCTCGTAATTAGTAGGTTTAATCAGTTCTGCAGGGATATCAACATAAGAGGCGGAAATAACAGACTGCAGCTTTGCAGCTTGTTCTGACGACAGGGTAGACTCTATATTAAATTCATCTTCATTAACAACAGGTAACTCAATTGCATTAATAGCCGCTAGGGCATCACTCAGCGAATGTTCAGACATGACGGAATTATTTATCTCAGTGGTACACGATTGTGATTCGGCAGGCATAGACTCATTTTCATTAAGCGACCGTGTTGGCTCTTTTGGGATTACCGTGCGTTTGACATCTGTTCTACACAAATCAAGTGAATTAAGGACAGCAGTGAGTTTCATGTTACAATTTACTTGCGGTTTATTAAAGGTTAACAATTGACTCTTTGAGTATCTTATTTTAAATTTACATAAGTTAATACTCATTTTCTCAAAGAAATCTCTGCCCAAAATCATTGGCAGATCTGTGGCACTGTTAGGCAGTACATCACATTTGATTAATACTGTTCGATTAAATAGGTGGACGGCACATGGGACTTTTCCCAGAGACACCAGTTGACGGTTTCCTAAACCACGGCAGTTCAACGGTGTTCGTTTGAATTTAAATACGGAAGGCACCTCGGATTGTCGAATAAAACTTTTAGGACTACCCGAGTCAAGGAGAGAGAAAATCTTTATAAACTCACTGCTTTTCACTTGATTTGACACAAAGGCAACACTCACCATCTGTAGATGTTCAATTTTATCAACTAACGTATCCCTGCAACTCGTATGGGTGACGTCGTCAGCAGCGGCAGCACTGGAAGCGATGACCTTCGCAATTTTAAACGGGCAGTTCCTATAAATATGGTCAATGTTTCCACACTTAAAACATGAGTTGGCTGGTCTCAGAGGTTTCGGGCACTGGGATTTGTAATGTCCAAACGAGGAACAGTTGTAGCACCGCACATCTTTCGCGGCAGGGACGGCAGTTATAGACTGCGGTGGGACACTAGTAGCGGCAGGTTGTCGAGGCAGAGACTGGGTAACGGCAGCCACTTGTCTACCCGCAGTAGATTGGACTCGACGTCTTTCGTACCTCTCCAGGAGCGTCTTCAGGTCGTACACGGTCCTGGCTGCATACAGCATGCCCACTGCCGACGAGTTGTCTCGGAGTCCATCAATGATGAGATCCACCAACTCAGCCTCCGGAATTGTGGCATTCATGGCGATCTCCTGCATCTCGATGGCATACCGAAGGTATCCCTCTCCAGGCTTAAGACGTCGGTTCCGCAGGGCTGCGTACACTTCTTCTGTGCTCTTTGATCTTCCGAACTCATTTATTAAGATTTCCTTTAGCTCTTCATAGCTGCGCACAGTGAGTGTACGCAAGAGGACTGCCGCCGTGCCTTCCAACAGCCGACGACATGCAACAAATCGCAAACGGTCATCCAGTTGGAGTATTTCACAGGCGTCCTCCAAGTCGCTGATCCACTTGTTTACATCGTAAGCGTTGTCTGCCGAAAACCGCGGTACCATGGACTCGATCACACTAATGTCTGTTACCCGCTGACTGGGGACGCCAGGAGACACATCGATCTGCTGTTCCAAACTTGCAATTTGCTTTTGCAATTCCAAGACTTCCTTTTGTTTACGTAAGTAAGCTAAATGCTCATCCAGGTTCAAAGACACGGGAAGCGGGGTGACCGCCAGAACAGCAGACGGCAAGACAGCAGCCGGCACAGTTGACAGCAACATTGACTCCGAAACGGCAGACAGCGAGGCGGCAGCAGGAGCATATGACTGCAGAGTTGACGCTGAAACGGCAGACAGCGAGGTGGCGGCAGTAGCATATGACGGCAAGGTTGACGCTGAATCGGCAGGCAGCGACGCAGCAGCAGGAGCATATGACGGCAGAGTTGAGGCTGAATCGGCTGGCAGCGACACAGCAGCAGGAGCATATGACTGCAGAGTTGAGGCTGAAACGGCAGACAGCGAGGTGGCGGCAGTAGCATATGACGGCAAGGTTGACGCTGAATCGGCAGGCAGCGACGCAGCAGCAGGAGCATATGACGGCAGAGTTGAGGCTGAAACGGCAGACAGCGAGGTGGCGGCAGTAGCATATGACAGCAGAGTTGGCGCTGTAACGGCATGCAGCGAGTCGGCAGCAGAACTGGTCGACGGCAAAGTTGACTCTGGGACGGCAGGCAGCGAGGCGGCAGCAGAATTTGACAATTCTGACACTAGTTTGCGTATTTGTATTATCGTTGACAGCGGCGGCACTTCCACATTGTGTGCCTTCAGCAGTTTTATCATTTCATCCTTATTCAGGCCCATTGTTGTAAATTGGGCGTTAAATATTTATTGGGCGTTGGGCGTATCCCACTTCTGAGCTGTAAACTCTCTATTTATTCGTAAAACGATTAACGATTATATTTATAATAAATGGTTCCTTTCTTGGTTGCACGCAATTGCGTGCGCTTGACATCAGGGGAACCGGAAAAGAGAGCGAAATCAGTTAAGTGTGGCCAAACCACACTTAACACTTAAAAACTTAACACTTAAAACTAACATCGGTACTTAAATACTATCTTACAATATATCGATACACTAACATAAAATAGGCAGGTTTAACATAAATACAATTATAAAAATACTTTACAGTAACTTTGGCTGTTCACCAGAACGCTTCGATAAGAATCACTTTTCTGATTCAGCAAAAATCAAATTTTCCTTTGTGTACACGTTCGATTTATTAATAATAATATTAAAAATAAAAAATTAAGGTTTTGAAAAAAGTTCTAAATTTTTCGGGCGGGCGGGTTGGTTACGGGTATGATTTTTTTTTTTTTGCCATCGGGTGCGGTTAAAGATTGGCGCTGCGGACCATGGGCGGAGTCGGGTCGGGCGCGAAAAATTAGGCCCATGCCCATCTCAGCCTGAGACGCACAAGCTGCACAAAGAAAAAATACCCCTTGAACCAATATTCAATAATTGTCAATAAAAACTCTAATATTTGATTTTAATATATGTATTATTTATGCTAGAATATAAACAATAAACAATGCTAGAATATAAACAAACATGTAGAATTGAAATTATATTAAAGAATGTCAAGTTTTGTTATTCAATTGAACAAAGTTCATATTAAGTTTATCCTACCCTTCCAACTTGGACACATCGTTAGCAAGACTTTGTATTTTACAGTTGTTCTCTGCCGCTACACCAATACAATCATACTCAGATGATTATGTATATGAAATTTCGCAGTCGGTCCACGACGGCACTCTAAATATGTTCGTCGGTCGAGCACGTTATAGCGCGGCACGCTGCATTGCTTGCATGTGTTATCAAATGGCAGAAATGGGTACCCGTGCCTATAGATGTGGTTATTGTAGGGCCTTGGGACTTACTCCGTTCCTGGGCTGTTGAATGTACTTAAAAGGTTAAAAAAGAGTACACAAGAAGAATAGCAACAAGAAAGTTGTGTGTTTCATTTATACGGCAATTAAATGGCTAAACGACTGCCTCTTAACTGTGAGCACTCGAAATTATGGCGTTTTAAATTAGGCATTACGCCTTTAAGACGCCTACGCGTTGTAAGTAACACATAAATAAAAAACAACAATTTGCCAATTAAGTGAAAAGTTTGGCTTGCTTGCTTTCTTGTGGCTGGCGCTGACGGGAGCCGACAGTTCCTTGGCCCTTTGTTATTGCCATTGCCATTGCGTGCCTGGCAAACATTTTGTGGCCATTTGCGTGGTCAAATATAGTGTATGCTATTCAGCTTTGAACTGCATGTATTATGCAGATTTTCTGTTAGTTGGATGTTATTGTTGGCTAACATTTTCTGTTTGGCAAAGCCGTCTCCCTTTTACAATGTATATAAGTATATTATGTTTATACTCGATACCGAAGGTAAAGAGTATATTGGGTTTGTGCAATGTCCGTCATGGTATCTGCGGTTTTCTGCCATTCTGTAGTTGTTCAGTTTTCACACTTGGTAAAACTATTTTGTAGTCTAAATTGGAGGTGTAGGTTGTTATGTTGGTGAGCTTCACTCGGTTTGCCGATTAGAGGACTAACAATGTCTGAAAAATTAAAAATTATGTGCCTGAACTTTTGATGCTATTGTTTCGCTAAAAACGGGTAGTAGCTGTTGGGCTGAGTGTGGCTCATTTGTGGCCACATGGTGACACACACTGTACCCGGGGGGGGGGGGGGGGGGGGGGGGGGGGGTGTTTCCTTGATGTTCCAAAATGAATCATCAAACTTTGATGGCAATCATGGTGCTGCTGTAGAGCCGGCTGTGTGCATGTTTCCTGGTGAATAATTATTACACTTTATATTTGGGTGGCAGTGAACACAACAACAATGTTGCCTGCTGCCCCTTGTGTCCTGACACTGCACCCCTCCAAATTCTATGACTTTAACTGATTAACCAAATTCAGATAAGAATATAATTGACATCATACACAGATCTCTAGCTAAAATTTAAATGCCAAGCCCCCCCCCCCCCCCATCCTTCCCCCACTCCTCTCTGTCTCTCTCGTTCCTCTCATCTCATCTGCAAGGTAGGCAGCGTACCCCTGCAGCAGCATACACCCCTGCCGTATCCACACACCATTGCAATCAGCTCTCTCTTTTAATCTGTTTTACTACTGGTATCGAGTATACCGCAGTCGGGTGCGTCCGACTGCAACGTTTCTACTTGTTTTGTTTTTAATTTGGTCTTCAGAGGTGCGAAATTGACTTATATTAGAACACCACATTGAAACCACAATATTTTATTTTCATGCATTCATGCTTTGATTTATTTTATGTATACAAGTATGTATATATATGGTAACTATATATTTGTCTGTTTGCTTTTTAACATTAATTAAGTCAATGTATTACATAATTAGTTGAAATTTATTTTAATTTAGTAATTCATATATATAGTAAAAATTTTTTTTTTATTTCACGGAAGAGAAGAATTTGATGGATCACATAAGAAGGTTTTGTCAAACTTCCGTCTAATATCATATGAAGTGAATAAATTATGCAAAGAATTCAAGTAACCCATTTTTAATTTTAATTTAAAGCTTATTTAAATATCAAATATCTTAACATGTGCATAATATTTTTTATTTATTCTCTGATACCAAAGGTAAAGGTTATTTTAGTTATGTGCAATGTCCGTTATGATGTCTTTGCGTAAAATCGACACCGTTAAAGCTAGAAACTTGAAACTTTTCAAATATCTTGGTCCATGGGTGCGTCCGACAAAATTTCAACCATAATATTTTATGCCCAATGGGAGGCTGGGAAATCAATAAAATTGACAACTAAGATTCGATAAAACCATTAATTTCATACTCATAAACTCACATCTAGAGTGACCAAAATTGATGAAAAGATACCTACTTGACTACATCTTCCACAGCTTTTGAGCTAGAGCTACCTTATTTAAAGACAGGATAGGTGTTGACGTCCCCCAAAAAACCACATCAAAAATATTAAGACCACGCCTTCCCCTTCCGCCGCTACACAATCTAAATTTGAAATGCTCATATCTTCCATAGCTTTTGAGCTAGAGCCACCAAATTTTGTGGCAATTATAGCTTTACTCCTACCCCCCCTTACAAACAGACACTTTACCACCTGCTTTTAAATACTGGTATCAGAGTTATTCGCGGTCGGTTGTGTCCGACTGCAACGTTTTCATATGGTTTTCTTAAGTATTGGTTTCATTTGTTCGTTGGCTTTTGCTTAGGTTATACTACTTTGAATCATTTGAGATTCGCATCGTCTAACATTTAGGTATCATCTCATTATCGTTTTTGATTAAGGCTGAAGACAGAGTATTAAAATGGTATTGCTTAAGATTAAAAGTTGTTTATAAAATATATATATGTATCATATATCAAAGTATAGTTATTTATCGTGTAGCTAAAATTTTTAGGGCGCAGAAATTACAGTTTTTATTTTTACATATCCCCGCCTCACTACTGAGTGAGTCGGCAAATTTGTTCAGTTTCATTGAGCTATCAATCTAATTAACAGTACACAGTTTTTAAGTTCTACAGTTCGTACATAGTTAAAAATTGTTTTCTTATATTTCTTGTAACTCGAATAATGCCAACGCTTAATAGACTTAACGAACTAAACTACTCAAATCGATCTATATATAAGTATAGTTTGTAAATATGCATGCTTATAGAAATATTTTATTTGTTCGTTTGTATAATTTCTAAATTGCATTTATGAACGTCAGTATGGTATGTATATTTTATTTATAGTATTTTGTGCTTTTTATTGTATGTATATATATTGCAAATTATGTACGCATTTCGTCATATATGTATATGTTTGGTATATATATTTTTCATTTCTAATTTTAAACAATTTTGTGGTAATTGGTCCTTAGTATACACTACATAGAACGCGTTTAAGCAATCGAGCTATTTAAAAAATTCTATAGCATACACTTGAGCGCGCAGGCAAAAATGACACAACGCCGCATTCATGGCTTCCAGCAAAATTCGCTTCCCAACGACACCAACTGACCGGCCCACTTTCTAACCCGCCCTGTATCTCCACCACACGCATACAGACAGACATTTTTGTCATCCACTTTGAGCAAACACCTTTTTGTGTCAACAGAAACACAGGGACCACGTTCAAAGGGCAGCTGCTGCCGTTTTCATGCCGCCCACAGCTGTGACCGCCTTTTTTTTTGTGTCTATAACTAAAACGCTTGCACCCTTAGCCTGGACATGTTTCTTCAGAGGTGTGTGTGTGAGTTGCACGTTCCTTTTGTGCGCTTGTTTATTGCAAACTTCATTGCGTTTTACCGACATTTTTCTTTTTAAACATAAACAAAATGATTAAATTTACAAAAAAATTAGCCGCCTAGGCCGCATATACTAAAGTATCAACCAGATATTAATTTAGGCTGGCCTTGCAAAGTTTTTACGCTCATACAGCCGAAGCACACACACGTTCTGTGTATAGCTTGAAGATTGCTCCTACCCGGCATAAACATGTTTAAATAAAAATGAAAATGTATGTGAATTTGTATGAGTTTACGACATTTTGGTGACTGGTCGCATTTTAAACTGCAAAATAAAACATAGAGATGTTTCAATCTTGTTTTATAACTCTTGAATATATGAATAATTTTTATTTGGTCCACATTTGGGTAACAAGAACAAACACCTCCGAGAAACAAATATGTTTGAAAAATATTTTTAATGCATGTGTGAAACTCACAATAACGTATTTTTAACAATATAATACAAGCCAGAAGTTTCAAGTAGCTTTAATGGTTGAGTGGTTTGTGAGGTATAAAAATCCAAATAAAGTTTCAAAAGCATTAAATACGAATTTGCTGCGTGTGCTTAAAGTCGGTTTCAGTGATTATAACTAGCAGACGCCACAATTGTTATGCCAGACTGTAAATTAATTAATTGAGTGTGTGTTCGGTGTGTGAGAAATACCTAATGGAAACTGATCCTTTTGGGCATATAATGCGTTTCCTATGCGTTTTGCTGGAATAGCGGGAATCAATTGCGTTGCAATATAATTATTTGATTTTGTTGTTTTTTTTTCCAACAGTCGCACTCGAATTTTTGTATTTTGTTTTTCTTGTTTTTTTTTTTTTAACATGTATCGCAGCTATTTTTGACATTTTCGTTTTTTTGTTTTTTTTTTTTTTGTATCTTATCTCATTTCTTTATCGTAAGAATAGTTCACTTAAGTATTTTTACTAAGTATCCTAAACTATTATTTGATTCTGCTTTCTACTATTATTAACGCTACATTCACTACGCTCATTTATAAATATATAATAATAAATATATTTTTTGCATGCCTTCTTTGCGAAGTGTTTGCAAATAACATGAACGAAATGTTTAATACAACTATAAAGTATTTAAAATTATTATTGCGCTACTTAAACTGTAAATAGTATGGGTGATTTTATTTAATTAAATTATTCCTTATATTGGCAATTATTTCGGTTTTCTTACTATTTCATGAAAATTTAATTTAATTGATATATTTCTGTTTGACCGGGCTTCGGACAGCCCAGAGCTATTTAACTATCCACTTTTCCAAAGGTTTTTTTATTTCATTATTCCAATTGTTAATGTCGCAGTCCGTTGTGTTTGATTTATTGCTGCATTTTTATTTCGAGCCATTTAACTGAAATCCACAGCAAAATCAAATTTTGGCAATTTTAATGCGATTACACGGGATCAACAGAGACCAAAATTATATTTTTAAAAATATTTTTGTTAAATGAGCAAAATGTTTCACTTCATTTGCTAGCAATATATATTTCGTTTGAAGGCCAATAACTGTTTTTTTTTTTTGCAGCTCATAAATTCTTTTGAAAAACGATATAGCTCTAGCCTGATATCAGAAAATGCCATTTGAATTGCTTTTCAAATGTTTGTAAATTGATTTATGATAGTCATTTCCTCCACAGTTCGCTGTGACCTCCTCACTTCTTCTCCTACATACATATAACGGACATAGCCACAGGCGTTGGTCAGCAATCATTTGTTTGGCATCAATCCACCTGATGACCTTTACACTTTAATAAATACAACAAATAATATTATTTTTTGTTGAATAACCTATTCAGGAATAAATGCAGCAAGTGCATAAAAAATCAAAAAAATAAATATAAATATGTGGCTTTTACGACGTATGTTTCTTTTTTGTCTGACATACCTTGATGTGTCGACAATATTGAAGCTTTGTGTCTGTGTGTGTGTGTGTGTGTGCGAGTTATGCTTTTCACAACCATGTTGATTTTATGCTTTATTTGCATTCTTTTTTATTGTGCACATTTACTTGGCATTGCTGTTGAGCTTATTATTCTTGTCTTGAAAGTCGCTTGCTTAATTTTTTACACCGATCAAATTGTGATCGATCTCAAGTCCGATAATCGATAATTGAATATCTTTAAAGATCAAAGGAAATTTGTAGCATTTGTTTAGCTTCATTCGAATTCATTACAGCTTTGGCGTGTCGGTATGTCTATGTCAAACTTTAGGTGTCTGTATATGTATGTATGTGTTCATATTAAATAACATTTTATATCAAAAGTTTCGCGTGCAAGCTTCGCATTCAATTCAATGCTTCTCGCTGCTGTTATCAAAAAATGTTTGTTGCTGTTGTTGTTGATATTGTTGCTGTTGGTTTTTTATTGCTGTTGCCCATCGCCGCCACTGCCCAGGCCAGCTTTGGTTTCCGGCGGTACCTATTGTAAACATGGAGAGCAAGTTTTATGAGTAAGTTTCGAATTAAATTTGACTTCTATCTGATACGGGCAGAGACATATTATGTAAATAAAAGACACATTCAAAGCATAAGCGACATTTAGGTTAAAGTAGCAAGTGTGTAAGTGTGTGTGGGTGCGACAGCTAGTGTGTGTGTTTACGTAGAGAAAAGATAAACATCAACACATAAAGAATAGACATTAAATTGCTGGGAAAACAGAACAAGCCCCAAAATACACACACAAACATACTTAATACACTTCGTCACTTTAATTTATGAAAAATAATGTAAGAATTTTAAAGTGAGGTAAGCAAAATTGGAGGAAGAAACACTTAAGTACAAAAATTCCCAAGAAATAGTAGCAAGAAATAACACATAGAAAAACTAAAGTATATGTTGCTTAACGAATAAAAATAAAACTAAATCAAGTGAAAAAGTCTAAGTCAGGCGCATTCGACTGCGAAGAACTCTGATACCAGTATCAAAATATGTGGGAAACAATAAGTAGAATTAAGACAGGTGGGATGGGCCAGGCCCTTAAAAGTTTTTTGATGCTAGCTTTTTACCAAATTCATTGACTCTTGACTGTTGACTGCACTAAAACTGTGAAGGATGCTGGCACACCTGTAATTTAAAGGTGGTGAGGAGTGGGTGTGTGTGTGAAAATATAAGCGTTTTATCAATTTGCACGTTGAGGTGTATCGAATCGTTATCGATTCGTTCCCAGCCCGTAAAAGTGCGTAACCGGTCAGTATATTCCTAAAGTTTCAAGTTGCTAGCTTTAATGGATTTCAAGAATCGCGCTTTTATACATTCAGACAGACGCCATGACGGACATTCCATGTACCCAATATACTCTTACCTTTGGAATCAGAGTATACAACCATGTATGCAGAATAAATCAATAAAAACTTGACAAGACGCGAAACGATAACTTAAAAAGAAAATTATTATTATTATTAGATCACATTTGATTTTTCGTTTTTATACCCTGAACCCATAAAATGGCTAAAGGGTATAATGGTTTTGTGTAAGAGTATTTAATAGGCAGAAGGAAGCATCTCCGACCCCATAAAGTATATATATTCTTGATCAGTAATGTCCGTCTGTCCGTCCGTCTGTATGAACGCGTAGGTCTCAGAGACTACTAGAGCTAGAGACTTCAGGTTTTGAATATAAGTTCTCCTACACCATGAGCAGAACAAGTTTGCTTCAAATTATCGAAAACTATTCTGGTTTCCGATATACACATGGAATCGATTACAAAATTTGGAAAATGTAAAAATGGGGGTTAAAATAATGGGTAACGATAGTTACCAAAATTTTGGCCAAATCGGCTAAGAATCACCGGAGATATCGTAAAGTTAAGTTAAATGAGTAAAATATTTATTGCTACTGGGTTCAGGGTATCTTCTAGTAAGGCTCTCCCGACAAGAGCCTTCTTACTTCATATATATTAAATCATATTCATATAAAGTTTTTGGGTGTGGTTTTCGTGTTTTGGACAAAAAATCAAGAAGAAAACTTATCTGTCGCAAAAATTACGTTACATGATGTTACTTAAAAATAATTTTTGGTATTTTTCTTAGCCAAAAAAATAAAAGAATATAGTCAAAAGCCATGCCATAAACAGATTTCGGGTGTAACAAAACGATATTAGTACATTAAAAATAATCTTAAAGTATCAGAAGTTTGTTGATAATTAAATTATAAATGATTTTTGAATTTAAAGTTCTCGTTAAACGCTCAACAAGACATTGCAACAGCGAAAACAGAGAGAAGTCTACGAATGACAACAAATAACAACGACGACAATTGATTACAACGGCGACTGTACCTAGTACTTTATTTGGGAAATCGATCGATTCGATTAACCGCCATAGAAACTATGAAAGTCCAGGAAATCCATGGAATCAGTTTGATTTTGCTGTTGTTGGTCGAGCTATGCGAAATATCGTGACAAAAGTATATCCATAATGGCAATGTGATGTGTTGTGAAATGAATCAAGTTTGCGGTTATTGTTGTGGGTGTGGTTATTGTTGTGATCGTGATGTTGGTGGAGAGCAGGAGAAATAGAGATATATGGTAGGAGTGTGGTAGACAATAGTAGAAGTATATATGTACAAGGCACGTCCCCAAAGCCGGCCACTTACCAGCTTCTTGAAACAGTCATCAAAGAACGCCGTCATCGAGCGATAAAGATGCCGCTTCACACCCGACAAACTGTGCCCCTCATCTGGATAGATTTGCTGCTTGTAAAGCACACCTTTGTTGGTAAGTGCCCTTGCCAGCACCATCGATTGCTGGACATGCACATTGTCATCGGCTGTGCCGTGCACCAGCAAAAACTGACGCTCTCGTAGATTGTCCACGTATTTGGATAGGTCGCTTTCCTCGTAGCCCTTGTAGTTGTCGGTAACATTGGGAAAACTCAAGTAACGTTCCGCATAGGTAGAGTCTAGAAAATATACAAAAAACAAGTAGAAACGTTGCAGTCAGACGCAACCGACTGCAGTATACTCGATACCAGTAATAAAACCGATAAAAAGAGACCTGATTGCATTGCGGTGCGGATATCTTCCTTCCAAATGTGGCATTGAAATTTGCTGAAGATCTGTGTATCATTTCAATTGCTATCCTCATACCAAATTTCGTGACTTTAGCTCCAAGTTAGTAAAATAAGGTGGAAGGGGGCTGGGTGCGGTATGAGAGGGCATGGCATTAAAACTTTTGCTGCAGCTCTATGTATTATGTCAATTGCTATCCTTAAAAAGAAGTAAAATATGGGGGAAGTAAGGGGGGTGGGGGCGAAAAGGGGGGGCGTGGCATCCAAATTATTGCTAAAGATCTATGTATGATTTCAACTGCTATCCTCCTACCAAATTTGGTAACTCTAGCTCAAAGTAAGTAGAATATGGTGGAAGGGAGGCTGGGGGCGGTATGGGTGGGAGCGGAATCCAAATTTTGTGGGTTTCTTCATCACCAATCTTGGCAGAAAATTTGGTGGCTTTAGCTCAAAAAAAAAAAGATATAGGCAATTTTGGTTTTAAACTGCGGGAGGCTGAGGGCGGAATGGGTGGGCGTGGCTCCAACATTTTTGATGCAGTTTTTTGGAAATTGTAAGTTGCTATCTTCTCCCCAAATTTGGTAGTTCTAGCTGTAAGAAATTATGAAATAGCTGGATTTATCTATTTTGAGTTATCGAGTTTATCGATTTGCCAGCCCGCTAATTATCGTAGAATTCCAATCTTGACACTTTAATTTACTATGCCATAGATAAAGACATTTGCAAAGTTTCAAGTCTCTAACTTGAAGGGTGTGAAAAAAAGTTGCGAACATACGGACGGACCAAAATTACACAAAAATTTTAAGTATTTGAAATACTTAAAATTCAACAATTCTAACTTCATTTCAAACTAATTAATTAATAATAATATGAGAACGATTTAAGTTTTTGTGTACGGAAAAAGTGATTTCAAAAACATTTTGAATTGTGTACTTTGATTCTTTGGCCAAGAACTTGTATGTTTCAATCAATTATGACAAAACTTGATTATTTATCTATCAGAAAATCGTAATCGAGTAATTCGCAAAGCTTGAGCTATGATTTCATGCTAAAAATATGAGTAATAAAAAGAAAGCCATAATAATCTTACTCTCTCGTTAATTAAACGGATGCCATAGCCATTGAGCTAGTTCCAACACATTTTTGCCTGCAGTTAACTTTAATGTCGAATGATCATGATTTGGCAAAGCTAATAACATTTTCATGCCAATTCGGGGCATAATAATGGCTTTACAACAAAATATAAAACAGAACTATATTATTCACAAAAGCTAAGCACATTCAAATTTCTCTCTGTGTACAAACTAACAAACACAAGAAACCCAATATACAACATAAAACATGTTTGGATTGAGTGAAATTTGAAATTTTTACTGGTTAAAACTTGTTATATGATTTAGCAGAGTTCTTCCTTACCGTAGAGTTTCCAATTAGTTACGGGCGAGACACTGATGCCGCATTGAAAGATTGACTGTTGGCCAGCCAAGGCAAGGGCCGCTGTATATCCACCATAGCTCCAGCCCCAGACGCCCATGCGGCGAGCATCGATAAAGTGTAGATTGTCCCGCAGGTATTCGCTGACCTCCAGCTGATCGGAGACCTCAACGCTACCAAGACGCTTATAGACTTCATGTAGCAGCTGATAGCCTTGTCCGGCTGAGCCACGTCCATCAATCTCGATAACTATATAGTCCTTGCTACCTGCAAGATAGGTGTTCCAATCGACATGCCACCGATCAGTGACCAGCTGGGTTCCCGGGCCAGAGTAGACGTGCAAGATTGTTGGATAACGCGTAATCTCATCCTCTCGCAACACGGGTGGTAGATAAAGACGCACTTGAGCGTGATAGCCACCGGAGATCATGACTGGAAAGGTTTTGATCTGCGGCAATGCTACTTTCGCAATTTTCTCCTTAAGGCGCGTATTGTTCTGCACGGTGAAGAGTAGTTCCAAATACTGAATCTTGGGCTCGAACAGCACTTCCTCGCCCTGAGCTCCTTCGGCTTCTTTATTCTGTTGCTCCTGCTGCATACTTTGCTTCTTTGCCTTAGCTCCTCCTGAATTCCTAAGTCCATATATTATGGAACTCGGCACCACAGGACCCAGACAATCCAGCAGTAAAAAACGCGCCCGCAGCGACAAAGCAAACTGCGCTTCATGATACAAGCAATCGCTTGGTGGCAGCAACCCTTGACCCTGTCGCTGTTGCTCCACGGGCATCGCTGGTGGTGGTGGCAGTGGCGGCATTGACGTCTCCTCCTCCTCCGAATCTTCCCAGTCATCGTCCCAGGCAGTCACAAGCTTTGGCGGCGGCTTGGTGTGACCCTCGTCGTAGCCATCGCTGCGCTGCATCAGAGCCGGACACGTCAGACAGTCCGGCGCTTGCAGAGAATGTCCCTGTCTAGCTGGCAGGGCCGAGACGCGATATAAATGTTGCTGTGATGGCAGACGCTCGGGAGTACCGAGAAAATATCTTTCAGGGCAACCATGTTTAATGAAAAAACATTATACAGTAAAATGTTATATAGTCAAATTTAATTTAACTCTAACAGTAATCAACTCTGTTAACAATTAATGATTATATACATTGGCTAACTAACTTGGTCATGGGCTCTATTTAAAAATCAACATGAAAGGTCTTACTTAAAACCGTATTAAAAAAATAAGGAAAGTATCACTTTATCAGTAGTAATTCAATTAACACAAGTAGACACGTTTCAGTCGGACGCAAGCGATTGCGGTACCAATAGGAGGATTTCTTGATTTTCGGTTATCGAATTTATCAATTTGAAAGCCCCCTCCAGTTATCGTTGAACCCCAATCTTGACACTTTATAACATAGATATAGACATTTGCAAAGTTTCAAGTCAATAGCTTGAAGAGTGTGGAATTGGAGGTGGAGCTATTTTGACGCCCTTACAGCTAGAACTAACAAATTTGGGGAAAAGATAGCTACTAAAAACGCCCAATAAACGGCATCACAAATTTTGGAACCACGCCCACCCATTCCGCCCTCAGCACCCTGCAGTTTCAAATCCAAAATCCCAATATCTGCTACAGATTTTGAGCTAGAGCCATCAAATTTGGTGCCAAGATAGGTGTTGACAACCCCCAACACTGCCCTAGCCACCCCCAACCACCCCAACGCTTCACTTTAAACGGTAATGCGTGTATCAGTTTGAACATATATTTTTTGTTTGAACTTCACTTCCATTTCACAGTTTAAGCCTTAACTTTATAAAGGGCTAAAGTGCTTAATAATACTTAAGTTGTTTATTTTTCGACTCAAATGTTTAACTTTAACCGAAAACCAAATAAAACGCGTCACCTTTGTTGGTTGGTTTTAAGTTTCACCTACCGCTCAAGCTAGCATTCTACGTTAAAAGCCAGCGCCTTGACAATTAATCAAAAATTCTCTTTTGACGCATTAAGGTCAGTAAATTGTTTTGATATTTAGTTTCGAGCTGAAAGCATTGCAATTTTGTGGCATCCGGTTTGATACTTACATCCAATTGTCGAGCTGATCCCAGTGCAGCAGACGATTTACTTCGTAGGGGCCATGAGTAAGGGGCAGGACACGATTGTTGGCAATGTCCACGTGCACGATGTGCCGGAAATAGCCTGTTGGTTTCGGTTATATGGCTTGTGCATTGGGGTCGAAACAAATAGCTACATTGGCATATGGCCCACTTACCAAACGCGCCGTCTCTCAACGGCGATATGGCCACATAAACGCTGGCATTTGATGCAAACAATGGCACTGTGATAGTGTCCACCCAGCCACGTCCATCGCCGCTAACTCGATGAGTCTGCATAAGAGACAAGAGAGAAACAAACAGACAGACAAGAAATGAACAGCAAGCACGCAAGTAAGTAAGGCATCATTGCAACATACCTCAATGCAGGCAAACGAGGGACTCCGGCATACGCTCACCACGGATATGTTTTGCGGTCGATTAAGCCAGACGACAGCGATCTCTGTACCGTTCACCCAACTGGCGCTGCTAAAATAATGATCCCTGGCAAATGCAAAAGCATAAAAATGTCAAAGAATAACAAATAACTTCTCGTTACAATACGCACTCGTTTTTTAAAATTTTCGGCGGTTTCAAGTCGGTGATGTGTATCTTTTGTGGGTCTTTTAAATTCGCCACCCTCAAGGTTACGGTTGGATTCTGTGTGCCCGGCTTGGGATACCTGTGAAAAATTGAAAATTGCGCTTTAAAGATAAATGTTAGAAAAGGGGATGCGAATAGTTTTTTAAACGTTTTGCAGGCGGACACAACCGACTGTGCTATACTCGATACCTGCATTAAAACCGATAAAAAAAGGCTGATTGCAACAGGGAACGGATGCGGCAGGGCTGTTAGGGATGCCACCAGCTATCTTCGTTCCACATTAAATGACTCTAGCTCAAAGTTTGTAAAAAATGGCAGAATGGGGCCGGGGGCAGTATAGGCGGGCGTGGCATCCAACGTTTTGGTGCAGTTTTTAGAGGGTTGCTAGGAGCTTTCTTCCTACCAAATTCTAGTTCTAGCTGTGAGGATGTGCGAAATAGATGGATTTATCGATTTAGACTTAACGAATTTACCAATTTGCCAGCCCCCCAGTTATTGTAGAGCCCCAATCTTCACACTTTATCTTTTCCGTTTCAAGTGTCTAGATTCAAGATGTGGAAAAAAATTGCGTTAATACAGACGGACTTTGCACAAGCCCAATAATAACAAGTAGAAAAGTTGCAGTCGGACGCAACCGACTGCGGTATACTCGATACCAGTAATAAAACTGATAAAAAGAGACTTGATTGCAATGGGGTTTCAGATACGGCAGGGGTGTACACTGCCTCAAAGATTGTCTGGTGCAGATGGTAATGCCAAAAATCTATATTCCTTCCAAATTTGGTTACTCTAGCTCAAATTTTGTTAAAGATGTGGAAAGGGGGCTGGGGCGCTATGGGGGCGTAACACCAAAATTTATTTATTATGTCAATTGCTATCCTCATACCAAATTTGGTGACTCTAGCTCAAAGTAAGTAGAATATAGTGGAAGGGGGGCTGGGGTGGTATTGGGGGGGTGGGGGCGTGGTATCTAAATTTTGTGGGTTTCTTCATCACCAATCTTGGCACCGAATTTGGTGGCTCTAGCTCAAAAGCTGTGGAAGATATAGGCATTTCTGTTTTTCAACTACGATGGGGCTGGGGAACGGGGAAGCATGGCTCCAAATCTTTGATGTAGTTTTGTGGTGGTCCTTAACAGTTATCTTTCTACCACTTTGGCGGTTCTTGCTCCAGCACTGTGGAAGATACACGCATTTCCGTTTTTAGCGAAGCGTTGGGGTGGTTGGGGGCGGCTAGGGCAGTAGGGATGGGCGTGGCATCCAGATTTTTTTTGAACTTGTTTGGGGGTCTTCAATTTTAATCTTGGTACTACATTTGGTGGCTGTAGCTCAAAACCTCTGGAAGATATAGGCATTTTTGGTTTTAAACTGCAAGGGGCTGGGCGCGGAATGGGTGGCTCCATTTTAATGCAGTTTTTTGGAAGTTGTTAGTTACTATCTTCTCCCCAATTTTGGTAGTTGAAGCTGTAAGGGCGTGTGAAATAGAAGGATTTATTGATTTTGAGTTATCGAATTTATTGATTTGCCAGCCCGCCATATATCGTAGAGCCCCAATGTTGACACTTTATTTTACTATGCCATAGATAAACTATTTCGATAAAGTTTCAAGTCATTAGCTTGAAGGGTGTGGAAAAAAGTTGCATTCATACAGGACAGACGGACAGACACCATGACGGACATTGCACAAACCTAACATACTCTTTACCTTCTGTATCGAGTATAAATATTGTTCACTCTGATTATTTAGTTTGCATATCAAAGTTTAAGACTTTTGAGTGAAGAAACCCTGAACTTACGCACATTTAAATCATAAATAATAAGAAGGCTACAGTCGAGACAGGGATACTCTGAACCCTAAACTTTATGCATAAGGAATGGGGGAATGCCTGCACTTGATACTGAACTGAGCACTTAACAAAATTTCAATCTAAGATACCTCCGGTGTTTCTAACCGACTTCTTTAAAACCTTCGCAGAATTTCGTTATTGTGTTTAAAGCTTTCAACCCTATTTTTTTTTTTCGGAAATGAAAAGAGTAATCAATAGTTTGGAACAAACTTGTACCGTTTCTTTAATAGACACGTTCATACAGACGGACATGGCTATTTCAAGATCAAGAGTATATATATGTATACTAAAAAGGGTCGGAGACGCTTTCGTCTGTCTGTTTTTTTTTGCACTGAATTTACGAATGAATGTCGAATCTATTCTTGGCATATTAAATTACTTGGACATTCAAATATGTGCAGAAATTCTGAAATTTTTCAATTTCTTATACCCAAATTGTAACAATACACTTAACACCCCAGGTTGTAGGCGGCAGTTATGTCAGCAGCTTAATCTCTCCGGCTTGAAGGGCAACAGTTGTGGCAGCCATTTTGTACATTCCTGCTTTTTTTTTGGCTACCCGACAACTTGTTTTCAACTAATTTCAATTCCAAAAATGTCATCAAACACACACACACCAACATAGACACACATCCGGTTAGACTTGGGAACACAAGGTTAGGCCAAAAATATGCGCATTTCTCGGCTCTTGACAACTTCATGGATTTTAATCATTATTGCCCGAGCACACTATCTGGGCTTATGACAGTCACGAGCTACTCATTAACACCTACTCATTAACACCTAGTCGAAAAGTAATATAGAACTGAGAATACGACGCACGTGACTTACCGTAAGGATCTAATTTCTGGATACAAGTTGGCATGCGGATTAGGGGCACCAGCTGAGCCACTTCCACCTCTATCTCCAACTCCAGCTGCACCACCACCGGTACCACTTGTATGGCGAGTGCCACTGCCCCTGTTGGTTGAACTTGAGCCGCCAGCGGGGCCAGACGAGGTTGTGCCGTACCAGGCAAAGTGCTGTTCCTGCACGTTAGTGTCATTGAAACTGGCGTAGAGCAGAAGGTGCCCGTCATCCGACACCCAAATGGCATTATTCGTGTGCAGAATTTCCTCTGCAAAATGTAAATGCAATAAAAAATCATTATTAGAAACTGTTCTTAAAATATTTATATAATCTGCCAAGTATTTAAATGATTTATGGATAAATGAATAGCTTAACAAATAAATTATTATTAAAAAAAGTAAATAGTTTTTTTTTATATTTTTTAATGTTGAAGTGTATGTTGTAAAATTCAGGTACATGATAACATTTAATTCCCCTCATCGAATCACAATAATCATAATAAAAATAATGTTATTAATAAGTATTTAAGACAAAATCTAATATGCTAACCTTCGTATAGCCAGTCGGGTATGCCGTTAGAGACGACACCTGGCACGGCATCGTGAGTTATGCGATAGGCGTGAGACGTTCGCACCTCCTGGCGATAGTATATCTCGTAGTTCAGCACAAAGATGAGTGCGTTGCCAGTGCTGCTGAAGCGGGCAAAGTGCAAATAGGGCCAATCGTCTAGTTGCGGGCTGTGGCGAAGTTTGATGGTTTCGCTGCGCAAAGGATAAGTATTCTTAAAGCGACTGTGTGGATGCTTCGTAAAGTGCTTACCTTGTGCGGGTGTCGTAGAGTGTGTATTGGGCCAAATACGAGTGCCGAAACAATTTGACAACATTCTGGGCCAGCAGCAGGTAACGTTTATCCGCTGATATGCTAAACGTGAAAGGTGACAGAGTTTTCTGCGAAATATATGCATACATGTATGGGTTGAGTGAGTTGAAGATCTCATTAGAATTCAGCGTGTTGCATAAACTTAGCACTCACACCGAAATAATGTTGCAATTTGTGTTGAAAGGTTTGTGGTGGCTGCCATAACAATGCACTATTATGAAATGTCAAAATTTTGCGTATGCGTGATATTCATTACAATTTTTTTTATTTGGGAACTACGTGCGTGTTCTGTTCTTGCCCATGGATACTTTCTCATTAAGTAAATGTCCTATCAAGTCTCAGATTCCTTTTATTTCCTACTAGCTAACCCGGTGCGCTTTGCTGCCCCAAGAATACACATCCGACAGACATTGTCCTGTCTTAACAATTACTTTTTTTTTGTTGGTATTCCGACAAGGAAACAGGCGACATATAACTGGCCATGTGAAAAACATGGATTTTCAAGATTGATGCCGCAAACACTTAGCGACTGTCCTTGTGATTTATTTATCGACTTTACGAATGCTAGCCTTACTGGAAATTACAACCGTCTAAAGTCGAATGGCATGTCGTTCGAAATCAAAATAATCCGTGGAAACAAAACGTCTTCGCTTTATAGTTCCCATTCAAAATTGTGGCTTCGATGGATGACGCTCATTAATTTTTTCACCGCAAGTTGGTTGCCATTACAAAGACGTGGCTGGCTTATATTCTGCAATATAATGATTACTGATTCAATTTTTAATTGCAGATTATGAGGTGGTAATCCAGTTAACTCCAGCGAATTTAAAAATTCTGATGGACAGTTGACAACATCATCTTGGTTAAAAACAGAGTCAATCGATTTATATGTCATTAATTCGCCAGCTATTTTGTTTTGAATGAAAATTCGTTTCGTTGACATCCACGTTTTCTTTCGCTCAACCATTCATGATCTGGAAAGACATTCTCGATAAGTTCGGACGTAGTTTAAGTAAAGTGACAAAAATTGGTAGGACATATGATGTATCCAGACGATGAGTCAACAGGTATTTTACCATTACCAATATCGAGCAATTGTTTGGAAAAAACTTCTCCAGATTGGTCGTTCTGCAATACGACGCGCATGTCTATATTTAATTTCTTTAACTTGAGCGTTTTAACGTCTTTCCATAAAATGGATGACTTTAAACATGACACATAACTTCGTCAGCTGGCGTTGATCGTGGTAGTACTGGGAATGTTTGGCGTGAATCACCAGCCAATAAAATCATTGCACCACCAAACTGGTTTTTATTCTTTCGTAAATCTTGCAACGTGCGGTCTAAGGATTCCCAAGATTTTTTGTGTGCCATCGTGCACTCATCCTAAACTATTAGTTTACTCTGCTGCAACACTTTGGCCATCGCAAAATTTCTTGAAAGGTTGCAAGTTGGTGTTTCAGTTATTTGCATGTTAAACGGCAACTTAAGTGTGGAATTAGCTTTTCGTACGCATATTTTGTTGCTCATTTGAAAGGGGAACATTTCTTAGAACAGTTTCTATTAATGCCTTAGAATCGTATTGGGTTTCGCGTCTCAACTGTTGATTAAATGCGTCGTGCTTTGGGTGATTGGGCGTTAATTGCTGTAATTTTCAAAAGATTTCTCTTTGGTCTGGGCACGGATTTTTTAATGAACCGGCTTTTCACACACGGACTCAAATTTAGATATTGATTGTTAAAAATTTTCTTTCTTCAATTTTTAAAATTTATTTTAGTTCCGCACAAAATGGTTTTTAATTTCCTTATTACCGCGCAATTTTTTTATTTTTCTTTCATATTCTTCTTCTTCTGATAATAAGAAACACAAAAAAAACAAAAAAGAAAAGTGAAATCTGTCCAGCCGTTTTCGAAGACTTTCGGAATAGCAGACAACTTGGATATACCCCTATAGTTTTTAACGTTAGACTTAGAAGAATTTTTATGGAGTGGAATAATAAAGGATTCCTTCCATATACCAGGAAACACTGCTGAGTTAACTGACAAGTTAAATAGTTTATGCAAGGGTTTATTTTGCTATTACTATATACGAAGATAAATCTATTGTATTTCCAGATTTTTTAAATTTTTTATAGGATCTTGTTTTCACGTTTTTTAATTTTGATATTTCCCTTGTAAACCAAGGTGGTTTATTTTCATTTGATGGACAAGTGAGTGGAACACAGATATCTAAATGTGAATTCAAAGTCCTATAAAAAATTGTAATGGCAGTTTCTATATCACTACAAGAATAAAGGTAAGACCAATTAGTGTGCTGAAGAAGATCATTCAATTTTGTAAAGTTAGTTTTACGAAAACAACGTGTCCTTAAAGAATTATAAGATGCTGGACTAGGGTTAAGAATTTCAAAGGAAAGTTCTAAGGTTGGATGGTAGGTATCTTCAGGAAGCACTAAAGGGTGTACTCTACTAACATTACTACAATATTAAATCTAGCATTTTATTACTACTGTTATACACCCTGTTAACTTGTGATAGGCCTAAGTCTAGAAGGCCATCGATAAAATCATCAGTAGTTGCTGGTAATTGCGCCAAAGATGTGGCATTCGCAGACCATACAACATGTGGCAAATTAAAATCACAAACCACTATAAGTTGATCCATATCCGTCAACAACGACGAAACAAGTTGCAGAGCATTCAGATGGGATATGTAAATGTTATTATCAGAATTGGGAGGCGTATATGAGCAAGTTATATACAATGAGCGGCCGCTACATAATATTTTAACACATAGAAACTCTATACCCGGATGATCATGAGATTGAATCTGTTCAGAGAAAATACAAGAGTCAACAGCACCCCCCATGCGGGTGGTGCGATCGAATCTGTACAAGTTGTACTTATTAGGCAAAACGGAATAATCAGATATATTAGGTTTTAACCAGGTTTCTGTGAATGCAACTATCTGTAATCAAAGGATAAGCTGTTTACATAAAGTTTAGAAAGTTTAGTGTTAAGGCCTCGAACATTTTGATAGGCCAAACTAACTACCTTTATTAGTTTTTTACCGTCGAAGTTGAGGCAACAGGTTGGATAACAGGCGGTGCACTACTGATTCGTATACCATTATTAATGTTTTTTCGTCTGTTCACATACTCCTTTACCACGAGCTTTGGTGGCCAAAACTTTTCTGAACAAATTGTTGCGAAAAGTTCGGGCGGAACACTCAACTTGAAAGAAGATATGCTTCATGACCAGGAAAATAGGGGCTTATTTATTTATATACAGCTCATGTAATGCCAAATTTAAGTTAGAAATTTATCAATGGACGAAATGCAGTTATTGTGGCAAGGCTATTTCATAATACGATGCAACACAAAAAAAAATCTAAGTAAGATTCAATATTTTATTTTAATTTTTAAGGACTTTAAAGCCCGTGGACATTTCAAGGAGATATCATTTTAAGCAATAAATTGAAACTCAAAATAAATCTGAATTTAGTTTATATAGTGTTTTTTTATAAACATATATTTTTTCTCGAAAGGAAGAAATATATAATCTAAATTACTGGATTTTAATCAATTTGATTTGGTTGACGTCCGAAAATTCAGAAAATCCTTGATTATCCATTACGTGAGAAACAATCTCAGACACAATAAACTTGATGATGACTCTATTGTCATTTAAAAAAGAATTCAAGGAAAACGTCAATCACTAAACAAGTCAACTCAGCTGTTTAGCATTGTGAACGAAACTGTTTTATATTTTAAACAGCTGACGGTTAGCAGAAAATGTGAACATAGCATCAAGTCGGATAGAGTAATATTTTTGTATAGCTTATTAATAAGCGTTTTATTATCCACCTAGCTGTTCCTTTTACGGTATTCACAAATAATAAATATTTGCCAAGTGGCAACTGTTGACACATTCGATTGCTTTGCAAGTTGCAGTTGGTGGCACTTGTTGCTGCACTTGGCATCGAAACTGAATGGCATTTGAATTGCTTGCCTTTTGGCAGCTGTCTAAATATCGCATTTTAATTTAGCCCTACTTGTGGAATCGGGGAGATGGGTATAGTATAAACTCATCCACAAACTGGCTGCTTGACTTGTTTGTTGTTATACTCGATACCGAAGGTAAAGAGTATATTGGGTTTATGCAATGTCCGTCATGGTGTCAGTCCGTCTGTCCGTCTGACCGTCTGTCCGTCTGTATAAACGCAACTTTTTTCCACACCCTTCAAGCTAGAGACTTGAAACTTTGCAAATGTCTTTATCTATGGCATAGTAAATTAAAGTGTTAAGATTGGAATTCTACGATAACTAGGGGGCTGGCAAATCGATAAACTTGATAACGCAAAATCGTTAGATCCAGCTATTTCGCAAGCCCTTACAGCTCGAACTACCAAATTTGGGGAAAAAATAGCTACTATCAATCTCCAAAAAACTGCATCAAAAACTTTGGAGCCACGCCCACCCATTCCGCCTCCAGCCCCCCGCAGTTTAACACTAAAAATTACCATATCTTCTACAGTTTTTCAGCTAGAGCCATCAAATTTGGTACCAAGATAGGTGTTGACGATTCCCAACCAAATTCATAAAAACTTTGGATGCCACGCCCATCTATACTGCCCTATCCGCCCTCAACCACCCCAACGCTTCGCTAAAAACGGTAGTGCGTGTATCTTCCATAGTGTTTAAGCTAGAGTCACCAAGTTTGGTAGGTAGATAACTGGTAACGACCGCACAAAAACTGCATCAAAGTTTTGGAGCCATACCTACCCATTCCGCCCCCAGCCCCCCGCAGCTTAAAAACAGAAATGCTTATTTCTTTTACAGTTTTTGAGTTAGAGCCACCAAATTTTGTGCCAAAATAGGTGATTATAGCCCCCAAAAAAATGCATAAGAACTTTGGATGCCACGCCAACCCATACAGCCCAAGCTGCCCCAAACCGCCCCAATGCTTCACTAAAAACGGGAATGCGTGTATTTTCCAAAGCGTTAAAGCTAGAGTCACCAAATTTGGTAGGAAGATAGCTATTAACGATCTCCAAAAATAAGCATCAAATTTTTGGACGCCACGCCCCCATACCAGCCCCCAGCCCCCAGCCCCCCTTCCACCATATTCTACTAACTTTGAGCTAGAGTCACCAAATTCGGTTTGAGGATAGCTATTGACATCATACAAAGATCTTCAGCTAAAATTTTGATGCCATGCCCAACCCCCCCCCCCCCCCCCCACCATACCTTACCCAGCCTACCATCCACCATATTCTTTTAACTTGAATTGCAATCAGCTCTTTTTTAATCTGTTTTACTACTTGTATCGAGTATACCGCAGTCGGGTGCGTCCGACTGCAACGATTCTACTTGTTTAATTTCAGAGAGCTCATTATTCATTCCAAAAAAGCCTCCCCTACATTCTCGAATCTTGCGGTGTCGATGATTGTTAAAGGCTTGGATTTAATCGCTAAAATAGCTTTGCCCATTTTTTTTTGCCTACTCTTTCGCGTATTGTGTGTATCAGCCAATTTTTTTGGCTGCCAAGTCAAGTGTGTACACTTGAGATACGCCCAGTCGTAAATAACATGCAGCACCCAAAAATTATTTATTCAACTCTACTCAGATAAGCAACGCGTATTGAAGATAAAGATTTGATTGTGTGTTATGTTTTGCATATTTGTGTTGTTGCTGAAAATGTACTTACAAATGTCACATTAGACATGAGAACGCGTTCGGTGCGATTGGCAGCATTGAGCAGACAGATGCGACCCATTTGATCCTGATACAAAAACTCCTCGGCTACAATCAAGGCGAAAATTAAAAGAGATAAAGATTAAGTAGCAAGGAATATCATTCACAGGATAAAACAAATCAAAGGTTGTCAACATCTATGAAACATTACGAGAATTGTTAAATAAAATTTAACAATATTGTTTATAAAGAGGAAACGTAGATTATTTCAATATATACATGTGCAGTCGAAAAGAACCGACTGATACCCCTATTAAAACGGGTGGTTTTAGGAGTTTGTTTGAAAAGGGGGAATTGGTGGGCGTCAGGGCTACAAAGATAGTTTGATGCACATCTGTATTGCCACCACAGTTGCGGACCTAAACTTGAAAGCTTAGAAATATATGGGGCTTTTCGAAAATAAACCTTTCACTACTATGCAGGTATGAGCGTGCCATTTAAGTTTTCTATGTGGATTTGGAAGATATAGTCGATTCAGATTTCGAAATCTGACCAGCAAATCTATTTGCAAGTTCTAAGTCTCTAGCTTAAACTGACGGACGGATAGATACCAAGGCGGACATTAGACTAAACGAAAATTGATATCACCTTTTTAAGTAAAAGAGTATAAAACATAATTATTTAACTATAAACAGCAACTTTCGTCTTAAGGCTTTTTCATTTCACAATAAACCTTACGTTATGTTTGGGTTGAACGCAACGACTAAGGGATCCGCTTATTTAAAGATCCAATACATTTTCGTTATGCTTTTAGCATTTTTAATAAATCAGTTGTTTTTTTTAACATTTCTTAAATCAAATATTTATTTGCATCAACACTAATACAAATTTTGATTTTAATTTTAAATTAGTAATTCGGAATTTTTCACGTGCACACTTAAAGTTTGATGATTAGTAATTAAAGAGTTTGTCGTTAGATAAACAAAGAATGTACCTATTTATAATTCGTTAGTATCGGATTGTCTCGTTAACATCAACTCAATGCCTAACTCCAACTCACCATCAATCCAGCTGCCATTGGTACGTTGCGGCATGTAGAGGCCGTCGACAATTTCCTGCAGCTTGATGCGCTGCCCCTTGACGCGTGGTCCCTCATCGGGGGGCGTGAGAAGCACCTTTTTTGATAAATGCAGAAATTTTATATGTCGTTTTCTGAACACGAAAACACACGCACAATTGTACAAAAAAAAAAAAAAAAAAAAAAATACACGACTCACAAACAACGAACGACAACATCGAAACACAAAATAAAAGTACACGTACATACATATATTTATATACATAGATATATATCAAAAAGATAAGTAAAATGGAAAAAGAATTTCGGAGCGGTGGTTGTATTGGTTGTGGTGGTTGGTGAGGGGGCGGGTATATACACAAATATCACGCAGCCCAGGCACAAAGAAATAAACAAGTGAACAAAGATAAGAGACAAAAATGAGCGCAACGTATTTACACGCAAAACATTTAAGGTATTTGTTTTTCTTTAGGTTTATTTTATTGGTTGTTTATTTTGGTTTTTTATTTGCTGTACAGTTAAAACTCTCTAATGCGTTCTAAAAGGATACTTGAGAGCCAGTAAAAATACTTTTAATACGTGACATAAGTTTTAGCCTAATGATATTTGAACATAATTCTTTAATGATATTATTTATATTTTTGCTGTTATTAAAGTAAATAAATTAACTGATGCTTACAACATTATCAGTTATCCAGTTTTTAATTAGTTTTTAAACAAAAATGGTTTTACAATAAAGCAAACCCTTTTTATTTCCTTTGCGTTTAAGCAAACAAATTTCGATAAAATTTTGTTTTCTGCATTAGAGAGTTTTTAGTGTAGGAACGAGTCTGTGAGTAAAATACAACTGCAATTGTTTTATTGTAAATGTTGCGCAGTAATGGTGCTTTCGAGTGTGAATATACAAGTCGTTGTGTGTGTGTGTGTGTGAGTGTGTGCGTATTTGTATTTGTATTTGTTCTTTTTAATGTGTTCTGTTCTGTTTTTGTATTTGGTTAATGACTTACAGTTGTTTAATGACTGCAATTTAATTATCGAATTAATTTCGAGTTGTTCTTTAACCAATTACTGTTTAGCGCACAAAAACCATTAACAACTAGTAGGAACATTTTAATACTGAACTTACCACCGAAGTAACAATCAGGGCCAACACAATAATGATCACCAGCAGGGCGATGAAAATGCCGCGCCAGTTGCGCTGATTGGGATTGCTGGAAACCAACTGTGCAAGAAAAAAAAAATATACAAATGGAGAGATAATTAATTTGAAATGTGCAACGTTCAAATGCCAATGCAAATATTTATTGCAAAAAACCAATTAGATACCGAGCTAAAACAAAAATGAACAAGCCGCAATATTAATCTATAACCGCGAGGACTTACAAAAACCTTGCAATTCGGGCCGTTTGTCCCAGTAAGCCAGTAAGTGAGATGGCGATGTCCTTCAAAGCCTTGCTACAAATTTATGTTCAAGTGCCGCGCTTTGCCTCGCTCACCGCACCCGTACCCTTTTCAACATGTTATCTTAGCATTATTTTTATACTAGTTTCAGAGTATTTCTCAGTTGTTTGCTGTTACTACATACAGGAGCCGCAGGTCCATTAAATATCTCTGCATACTAGCTGCTTGTCTAATTTAAGCGGCCAAAAAACTACCTAGACAGCACATACACTTATATTTACATATTTATGTAGCTGTATAAACGTTTACCAGGACTGGTAAATATAATGCTTGTGTACATACAAATTAACATGAATGCAACTCTATGCGAGACCCAAAGCCCAATGCATAGTTAATATAGTCATCAACAAATTTGAGCACAACTTTTGTTAAGCAATAACTGTGGCAACTTCAGCAGTTATAATGAAATTGAGGAAACATTTAAGTCATGCAGGCTCGTACGGCGCTGGCTCCGATTTTCCAATATTTGTGTATAAACATTTGAAAACAACAAATGTCGCTTTGCATTTGTCTGTAATGTTTAAATAATAATATCTATGGTTTGTAGCTCTTAAGCTCATATGTTATATAAAGATCGATATTATTCAATATCATTTGTATTTCTTAACTGATATTGCGGAGCCCCCAAAAAACTATCGTTGTTCCATCAAATTTTCCAAAGTTCCATCCAAATCTATAACACCGTATGACGATATATAATAAATAGTTTTTTACATTGAGATTGAAATATACTTTCATCTATAAATTTTTCTTGTCACATAAATACACATACACATTTTTGTACTTAATTGAGGTGATCTAATCTTGCCTTGAAACCTTCTTGACACCCATTCTTCTGGATTCACAACTTTATTTATTGAATTTAAACAAGTCTTCAGGGTAGCTTGACGCCCAGCGGTTTTAAATGTCGATTGTTAGACAGAAATAAAGTCGGGTTGTTAATCAATTTTCTAAATTGCTGCTGCAGTAGCTATCATGTTACCAAATTTTGTAGCTGCATCTGTAAGGATGCGACAAATACGTCGATTGACCTATTTTCAGTTAGAAACGCAGACTTGACACTTTATCTGTCAAGCCAATGTATAAAGATATTTGCAAAGTTTCGAGTTGCTGGCTATAAGGGTTTCGAAAACAGACGAACAGATGGATAGAAACCATGATCTATATTGAACAAAACCAATGTACTCTTAACCTTCTGTATCAAGTAGAAAAGTAACTAGTTGTGGTTTATCTTTGGTTGCAGATTAATAATGCATATGTATGTATGTAACGCCCTTAGCAGCAATATATTGTTAAAAATACTGGTTAATTCAGTTTGATGCTGTTTCGCTTTAATTATTTCAAAGGCATTTTAAACGCAATACATTAAAATTAAAAAATCGAATATAAGTTTTTTTTCTTATGATTTCACATATATTCGAGTTACTGTCAATTAAAATGAGTTTATTTTGTGGCATTGATAAAACCGCTAAAATATTGTGAAATAATCCATATTTTTGACAGTAGTTTTTGGCAAACAGAACCTTCAGCCACAATGCCTAATTGTGAGCCATTAAAAAGTTATTGATATAAATAGCAAGCATACGCCCTAACTTATTTTAGCAAATGTAGCACAAGTGCCGCTTTAGGGCGGTCAGAATTGATGCTGGGAACTACTATTAATGCCTTAGCGTAAACGGCAACTCATCAAGTTGAGTGTATAAATTTCATTAATGCTTGCAATATATATTTGCATATTTACTTGTAACTTTCACTGCAATCAAGTTAAGTGCTTTCTTCTCCACTTTTTGAATGTTTGCTTAAGGTCGCGACTAACCAAATGATAACAATAATTACATTGAACAACGAGCCATGTTATTATTATGACTTTATTATTTATGGTGGACAAACAATAAAAATAAGGCAGCAATTACATTTGGCCATAATCGTTGCATGTCTGTTCGTTAATAAATAAACAAGAGTTTACATTTGATATACAACCAAACCGGCGGCACAATGTTTGCCCAAATATCATAGGTAGCAAATATTTAAGCGTCTTTAATTGTGCATCAAAGAGTCTTAAAAACTAGTATACGTGTAATATCGAGGTAGTGGGTCTAGGTCTTAACCGAATCTTTTACAAAAATTCTTTTAAAAAATTATCTGTGTATTGAAAACATCTGCGTGGAGTACGCAAAGAACAGTTTGTGGCTACAATTAATTCATAATTAAGATTTTTTGCATTATCTCGTGAATGAAGCCTTGGTATAATCTTATTAATTAATTATACAGTAAGTGGAATATAATGGTGTGCGTATTGTGCTGAAACTTGGAACTTTAGATTTAAGGATTCGTTGCTTAAGATAAATTTTCAAGATATCCAGACAAAACAAGATTTTTCGTTAAGACAATAAATTTAACATTGTTTAATTTTTTTAAATTCTTCAAATAAATTAGAATTTTATCTTGTAGACTTTCAACTGAAAGGTGAATGCTATTTTTAGATTACATAAGAAAGCATTTCTCTATTGTTTTATTTTCGTTTAGAATCCGTGTTAGCCGTGTTGCCGTTGTGGTTTGAATTTTCTGTTAGCTGAGCTGCCAACTAAGCTGTAAGGTTAATCAAAAGCGATCAAATATTAGCAAGTTTATGTTTAGGTGCTAAACACCACAAGTTGAGCTGCAGGAAGTCTTTCACTCCAACACCAAGCTGGACTAATGCCCATAATGAAGTACGCCCGAGGACCACTAACGGATATACAGAAATGAATGCAAATGCTACTCAGTCAGCAACTAACCGCCAGTAAAGCTGAGAAGGATTCCAGTTTTTTTTTTTTGTTTTTTATTGCTCTTGTCCGTTGTTGTTGTTGCCCTGAGTCGCGATAAATTGTAAAAGTTAAAAGTTGCCGCAGAGAGAGCCGCCAGTTATTTGCATAAGTTGCCATAGTTCAGCTGGCAGCGAAAAAATTACGCTGCATACTTTTAAGCGCATTAAAATGGACACCCTTTCAAAAAAGGATATTTAACAAAAGGATATTAACCACTATTTTAATTTACCAAATAAAGTTCAAATCAGTATTTTTTTAAATGACTATATGGATAAAAATAGGAATATTTTTTAATGTTAATACTCAAAATCAGATACTGTTTTTATTTAACAAAATTAAATCCTTCTTTATTGATGAGAATTTCAAATGGTTTGTCTTTAAATTTTGGAGCAATGCCACCTAACACAGCAGAGGCAAAAAAGTAAAAAGTTGCTAAAGTTGTCGTCGGCATCAACGCTGACAAACTCTGTAAGCTTCTGAACAATATTGCATTTGACAACTGTGCTGGCATATAACAAGCCAATCTTTATGTCTTGCTGCCTTCCTGCCAAACATGATATCCATAAACAGTGCCTCTGGGCACCATTGCAAAGGATACGCAGTCACATCGTAGCTAAGCCATCTCTAGATGGCGTTGCTGCATGCGGGGGCGCATTAGGCAACTTTGCCGCCGACGGTGTTGCTGCCGCTTGTGTCTGGTTTTCCGGAACGCTTGTAGCATTGTCTGTGCTTGGCCTCTGATTTGCTGCCCTACCTGCAAAGCGTTGCCGTTGTCAACAACAGTTTAGCTCAAGGTTATAACAGCATAGCTTTCGCCATATATGCCACGCGCATCCTTCTGTTTATATATCCTTGTAAACGCTAGTATGTGTGTTTGTCATGCCCAGCTTTCTGTGTTTGCGTCTGTCTACGTCTACATACACATAAGCTTCCATTACACGGCCATGATTGCTTTTCTTCTCCTTCTCTTTCTTTCTTCTTCCCCCTCTCTACCCCTCTCTCATTATCTCTCTCTCTCTCTCTCTCTCTCTCTCTCTCTCTCTCTCGCTCTATCTCTCTACCTCTCTCTCGTGCAGCAGGTGTCAAGACTGTCAGCGTTTCTTAAATTGCACGAATTTTCCAAAAAAAAACGAAAAAATAGTCTTCTTTCTAGGTTTTAGTACGAACATCAAACTAATACAAAATAGAAAGAGAGATAAGGCAATTATCGACGAACGGTAAATTTTTGAGTTTCTTTCCCCTGCTATTCCTGTTCTTCCTATTCTTCACTACTGCTCATCAAGTCGAAGAAATTAGATAATAATTAGTATTCAAAGAAAGTTAATAGCGCTTAACTTAACAAAAAAAAAGTGTTTTCACATCTGAGAAAGTTTTAATTTGAATCTAAAGTTTGTCGCGCTCGCCATCGTAAGTTCGAAATATTAGAACAAAAAAGTATTGTTTTCCATATATGCTTACTTTTTATGCAGGATGAGTTAAAATAATAAAAAAGAAGCATCACGACGATAATTGTTAACGATCTAAAAAAAGATAATGGACATTTTAAACATTTTTTTGTTTTTTTTCAGACGGAAATAGTTCGCAATTCAAAAATAAGTTTATATTACAGCTTGACTGATTATACTCGATACCGAAGGTAAAGAGTATATTGGGTTTGTGCAATGTCCGTCATGGTGTATGTCCGTCTGTCCGTCTGTCCGTCTTTCCGTCTGTATGTTCGGAACTTTTTTCCACACCCTTCAAGTTAGAGACTTCAAACTTTGCAAATCTGTTTATCTATGGCATAGTAAATTAAAGTGTCAAGATTGGAGTTCTACGATAACTAGGGGGCTGGCAAATCGATAAACTCGATAACGCAAAATCGATAGATCCAGCTATTTCGCAAGCCCTTACAGCTAGAACTACCAAATTTGGGGAGAAAATAGCTACTAACAATCCCCAAAAAACTGCATCAAAAATTTTGGAGCCACGCCCACCCATACCGACCCCAGCCCCCCCGCAGTTTAAACACTAAAAATGCCCATATCTACTACAGTTTTTGAGCTAGACCCTCCAAATTTGGTACCAAGATAGGTGGTAACGATCTCGAACCCAATTCATTAAAACTTTGGATGCCACGCCCATCTATACTGCCCTATCCGCCCTCAACCACTCCAACGCTTCGCTAAAAACGGTAGTGCGTGTATCTTCCATAGTGTTTGAGCTAGAGTCACAAAATGTGTTAGGTAGATAACTGGTTACGACCCCCCAAAAACTGCATCAAAGTTTTGGAGCCCCACCTACCCATTCCGCCCCCAGCCCCCACGCAGTTGAAAAACAGAAATGCTTATATCTTTTACAGTTTTTGAGTTAGAGCCACCAAATTTTGTGCCAAAATAGGTGATTATAGTCCCAAAATAAATGCATAAAAACTTTGGATGCCACGCCAATCCATACTGACCAAGCTGCCCCAAACCGCCCCAATGCTTCACTAAAAACGGGAATGCGTGTATTTTCCAAAGCGTTAGGGCTAGAGTCACCAAATTTGGTAGGAAGATAGCTAATAACAATCCCCAAAAAACTGCATTAATGTTTTGGAGCCGCGCCCCCCCTGAACCCGAGCCCCCTGCATTTTGAAATCAAAAACGCCTATATTTTCCACATTTTTTGAGCTAGAGCCGCCAAATTTGGGGCCAAGATAGGTGATGAAGAAACCCAAAAAAGTGGATGGCGCCACACACCCATACCGCCCCCAGCCCCCCTTCCACCATATTCTACTAACTTTGAGCTAGAGCCACCAAATTTGGTATGAGGATAGCAATTAACATCATAAACAGATCTGCAGAAAAACTTTGGACGCCACGCCCCCCCCATACCAGCCCCCAGCACCCAGCCCCCCTTCTACCAAATTCTACTAACTTTGAGCTAGAGTCACCAAATTCGGTTTGAGAATAGCTATTGACATCATAAATAGATCTGCAGCAAAAGTTTGGATGCCACGCCCCCCCTTACCAACCCCATCCCCCCTTCCCCCAAATTTTACTATTTTTGAGCTAGAGTCACCAAATTTGGTATGAGGATAGCAATTGACATCATACACCAGATCTTCAGCTAAAATTTTGATGCCAAGCCCCCCCCCCATACCTCCCCCAGCCTACCATCCACCATATTCTTCTAACTTTGAGCTAGAATCACCAAATCTGGAAGGAAGATAGCTTTTTGGCATCCCCATCTGCACCAGACAATCTTTGAGGCAGCATACACCCCTGCAGCAGCATACACCCCTGCCGTATCCACACACCATTGCAATCAGCTCTCTCTTTTAATCTGTTTTACTACTGGTATCGAGTATACCGCAGTCGGGTGCGTCCGACTGCAACGTTTCTACTTGTTTTTTATTTGAATTTGAATGCAAAGCAGTTGAGTGGAACTATTTTGCATCGTCGCATGGCAAGGGTAAAGTCGATGGGGTTGGAGCTGTATTAAAAAGAAAAGTTTGGCAAATAACAAAACCCAAAAAAGTCTTACTTTATAATGCATTTGCATTCTACGAATGCGCGAAACACAATGTTTTCGCATTGTGTATGTTGAGGAAGGTGAAATTGTGATTTTATCAATCTTAAAAGAGAAATGGGAACAGTTGCCAAATGTTCCATGGATAAGAAAAATTCATCATGTTTCTTGCAATGAGCATTTTAAAATACAAACATGTATTTCTTGTTATTAATATCATTGTCATATTTCTAAGTTTTGAAGTTATATTTTTTAATTTTAATTAATAAAATTTGATGAAAAATTCATGTCAAAAACTGAGTGGAAATCTTGTCACGTTCGCGATGTCGCGTAACAAATTACTAATCATGCTTGTAAAATAAATAAAATGACATTAACATACCAAAATGATTTCTAAAATTTAATACAACACTATTTTATCATGGTTTAAAAGTATTATCATCCAAATTACTAGCCACATTACGTAGATTTTCGCATTTGTCAAGATGAACTCAATCACGACTTCTGTTTTTCGTCGCGTTCGCGATGCACTGTTTTTTATAAATTATTCGGAAACCACACGTCTTAAAAGCATGTCCTTTATAGTTTAAAAAAGGGTTGAAAAAAGCTTTAAGCACGTCAGAAAGTATATATACAAAGTTTGGTAACAGTCAAAGTTCCAATGAAAAGTATCGCGTTAAGGAAAATATTCAAATTGATAGAATAAATAAATTGAAATATTTAACATTAGGCTAAAAAAATAAAAAATAAAAGGCGTTTATTGAAATTTGTATGTATTAAACACTGGTCGATATTTTGTCATATATGTCGTATAACAGTCATTAGGTTAAAATAGTAATACAAATAAAACAAAAGTAGTTTAGTTGGGCGCCAAAAATCACCAACAGTTGTGTTAAATGTGTCGCGTGAGTGAAAATAAGTACGATAATGATCAAATAATGTGTATATGGAATCATTAAAAAACAATTGCTTACGGTCCGATTAGTGCGGGTGGTCATTAGGTAAATATAATTTGCAAACACAATCGATTATGACAACACGGACAGAATTTAATAGAGCGCCTTTCGGGTATGCAACACTTTTAGATTGCAAGTGGCGCGGCTAAGAACTTGGATTGTTAATTGATTTCCGCATGAATGCGTTACCGCGATTTTGAATGGTTGTTAATCTATATGCGTCCATTTAACACTTATCGCGTCAATTGTGTTGTCAACAGATACCGTCCGTTTTCACCACCCCCCTCGGAATGGACTCTGACTTTGTTTGTGTATGCAAATCGCAAACACGCAACGCAACACAAAGCGTTGATAATTAAATTTTGCAATTGTTGTCTGCACTGTCAGCGTTTTGCATTTGAATTACATGCGGAATATATTTCAATTATCATCGCTGTCGGCTGCTAGCTGCAAGTTGCCAGCTGCCACTGTAAACTTGATGCCATCATCCCTCCTGCATCAACTGGCCAACTGTGTGCAGCGAAGCGTTAGTGTGCCAGCTGAAGTTGACCGACAAAGCCATTAGCCGTTAGCCCTCAGCATTAGAGATGACGCTGAGAGCTTAACTTGCTTTTGCAGCTGTATAGCTGTTGACTGAACTTTTTGGCAAAGTTATGCACTTCGATTAGTCGCAATTAGATGTCGTAAGTGTTTCTGTAAGATTTTCACTTGTTTAATTTAATCATTACTTAACTCATTTCAAAATGCATATTTGATATATCGAGCCTTATTTGCAAAAATAACGGATGCGCCATTTTCATTTACATATTAACGGAGATATAAGCCTGTCAATTATAACGTAAGCGACACAAATCCACTAAACGAATTCTAAAATAATAACAAAAAACGCTCTCCAGTAAAATTGCGTTTTGGCGCACACGTTATTTTTGCAAATAAGGCTCGATATGCTCGGTGGCACGTAAAAAACAAAAATTTAACCTTAAAACAAGTGGAAGTGTTGCAGTAACTACCTTAAATTTATAAACCATAAATTCCATTTTTTATACCCTGAACCCATAAAATGGGTAAATCAGGGTATAATGGTTTTGTGCAAAAGTATGTAACAGGCAGAAGGAAGCATCTCCGACCCCATAAAGTATATATATTCTTGATCAGTATCAATAGCCGAGTCGATATGGCCATGTCCGTCTGTCCGTCCGTATGTCCGTCCGTCTGTCCGTCTGTATGAACGCGTAGATCTCAGAGACTACAAGAGCTAGAGACTTCAGATTTTGAATATAAGTTCTCCTATACCATGAGCAGAGCAAGTTTGCTTCAAATTATCGATAACTTCTCTGGTTTTCGATATACACATGGAATCGATAACAAAAAACTATCGAATTTGGAAAATGAAAAAATGGGGGTTGGTGTAATGGGTAACGATAGACTTTTTCTCAAAATTTCGTTTCAATCGGTTAAGAAACACCAGAGATATCGTAAAGTTAAGTCAGTTATGAGTTTTGTTTAAAGTAAAAGCTGGTCACACTCCAACTGGACAGCACGTGTTTGTGAAACGCATGCAGTAAAATTACTTTTTTGCTGCTAATAATAAAAGACAAGCCCACAATAGTGGCAAAAACTGTGTTTAGTGACCCTCAAGTCACTATTAGTGGTCATCGCGAAAGTGTAATATTCGCACTTAATAATAAAGTGATAATTTACCAAAAAAGGGGCTCCGTTGCCCAGCGGCACGTCGTCACAAAAAATTACAAAAGCTCGACGTCGAGACGGCACGACGCGTCGGCCTGGTTCAAGTGCTGGATAGAAGCTTTGAGCTGCGACTCCAACTATCCCAAGGTCCAGGTCTAGGATAGGATCTTAACAAAATCGATGCATACTTTGAGGAGTTTTAAAAAATCCGGACAAATCGCAAAGCAGCAGACAAAGATGCCAGCGATTAGCAAGAATAAAGCGATTCTTGGCGAGGCACTTATCAAAGCCGTCAATGAACCCGCAGCTATCGTAATGAACCGAGCAACTGAAATTGCCCCGAGTGCATCGGTACTGGCAAACTGTGCTTTTTCAAGCGACAATGGAGCCTTAGCTGAGACCCCCACCCACAATCAAAGCTCTGCTTCTGGAGATGTAGCTTCGCAACGTTTCCAAAAAATTAGGCGTAAGATGATTTCATGCGCTTCTCCAAATCTCGAGAGGGAAAAGTCAAACCTTGGCAAGGATGATAAAAACTTTACCTCACTAAGACCTAGCTACAGAGGCAGCTCAAACCGATTCAGGTTACTTGCGCAAACTCCAGCTGATATGGAAGTAGAGATAGATAGTGACGTGCTTTGTGAGCAGCCCAGCACCAGCCACCAAGATGGTGTTGCTGCGTCGAAGCGGACTGCTGCCACAGTTTCCAGCTCTGCCGTCCTAAGCAAAGCGCAACCTAAGCCACCTCCAATAGTTATGGAAGGCATAAACAATGTCAATTTGCTAATGCAAGGCATTGAAAGTGTCACAGATGTCAGCAAGGTTGAGGCTAGGGCTTCACTGGGTGGAGTCATGAGGATTTACACGGCTGATGCTAGTACGTTTCGCAGTATTGTCAGCTGGCTTGAGAAAGAAGACTACGAGTTTCACTGCTACCAGCTGAAAGAAGACAGGCCGTATAGAGTCTGCGTAAAAGGCTTGCACCACAGCACTTTGGTAAGCCAGATAAAGGAGGAACTGGATAAAATGGGCCACAAGGTGCTAGATGCCCATTCGCCGAAAAGGCGTAACGAGCCAGGCACCCCCAAAAATATGCCAGTGAACATGTTCTTTTTGAATGTTGCCGCAGCGGCCAATAACAAGGCGATCCTGGCAATCAAGACACTATGCCATATGAGAGTTATAGTTGAACCTCTACGCAAGCGCACTGCTATCGTGCAATGCCATCGATGTCAGCAATTTGGTCACACGGCTAAATATTGCCGTAAGGCGCACATATGTGTGAAATGTGCTGGAGAACACCCTGCCCGGGACTGTACTCGACCCCGCAACGAGCTTTGCACCTGCTGCAACTGTGGTGATCAGCACCCTGCTAATTACTCGGGTTGCCGTAAATACCAGGCGTTTATTCAAAGCTCCAGGCCCAAAAATGGAATGGGTGGCAGAAACGAGGAATGCGAGCGTTCTATGCCACGGGCTGCTACTGGACTTAGGCCGATAGCCACTCCTCGAAGCGGAGTCTCATATGCGGATGTAGCAAAGCAGCAGCAGCAACAGCAACAGGCACATGAACAACACCAACAACAGCAACAGTACAACGACAGGAGCCGTAGCCGCCAAAGGACGACAAGGGATGCACCTCAGCACTTGATGGGCGTCAACAACAACATTGATGCCATTCTGCAGTCGCTTAACGAAAGCATTAGCTCTCTCCGTTCGCACCAAGAGAAGCAGATGGAAATTATGATGATGATGTTAAAACAGCACCAACAACAGACACAGCAGCAGGGGCAGATTCTTAATCTGCTCACTGCGCTCCAAGCGCAGAAGGCCCCATAATGATGCCGATGCGCATCTTAGTGTGGAACGCCGACGGCGTATCTACGAAGCTGCCCGAAGTAGAGTGCTTCGTGCGGCGACATGAGATTGATGTCTTGCTTCTCAGCGAGACACATTGTAAAGGGTCAGAGGCACCCAAGCTATTCGGGTATGAGGCTTATGCTGCTAACGATCCGAGCGTTGGGAACGCCAAAGGCGGTGCAGCGATTCTAATCAGGTCTCGTCTGGTCCACTTCCCGATAACACCAATAGCCACTGACAAGGTGCAACTTGCGTCAGCAAGTATCGAAACAGCACTTGGTCCTATCAACTTTGGAGCGGTATACTGTCCCCCGAGGTTTATATGGACTACGGATGATTTTGAGTCTGTTTTGGAACAGTATCGTTCAAAGTTCATCGTTGCGGGCGACTGGAATGCGTCACACTGGCTCTGGGGAGCGGGGAGGTGCAACCAAAGAGGACATGCGTTGGCAAATCTTGTCCTGAATTCAGAGGTGAACTCACTAGCAACAGGAGGCCCAACGAGGTACCCGTATAGCAGTAGAGGCTCACCAAGCTATATTGATTTTGCGCTGACAAGGGGTGTCTTGAACATCTACGCTGATATACGGCCGGTTGTTGAGCTCAGCTCCGACCACCTACCTCTCATTATAACGCTGGATACGGCAGCAATAGCATATCCCAAGACGGAACGGTTAATCACCAGGCACACTAACATAGAATGCTTTCAAGTGTACCTTGAGTCCTCACTGCACCTCAACACGGCGATTGAAACTGGAAAGGACATTGATGACGCTATCGACTCGTTCACCCAACAGATCAAGACAGCAGCTAGAATGGCTACTCGCACTCCATCTCGGAAGCCTTCAGCAAATGGAATCCCTATAACCAGAGAGATACTGATGCTCATCGCTGAGAAGAGGTGCTTACGCGCTAGATGGATGAGGTCTCGCCACCCATTGGACAAAGCAGACTGGAATAGAGCGCAGAGTAGGCTCCGTCGCGCACTGGTGGATCACAAATCTGCATGGTTTGATGAGAGGCTGGCAAATACTGGTGTTGAATGCGAAGCGACGCACTCGCTTTGGAAGGCCACGCGCGCTATCAAAAGGCGTTGCGCAAGGAAAGCTCCACTGGTGGACAGAAATGGGACATGGTGTCGGACTGACTTGGGGCAAGCGGATGTGTTTGCTGCACACCTCGCTGAGCGCTTCCAGTCATTTGATCTTGCCAGTCGGCAGCAGGTTGAAGAGACGCAAGACCAGCTAACTCAAGCACTGCAAATGGACCTGCCTATCAAGCCATTTGAGCCGAGAGAGATTGCTGATGTCATTGCACGCCAGAACACCAAAAGGGCGCCAGGCCATGATGCCATCTGCAATACCACCTTAAAAGCATTGCCCAGTCATGCTATTTTCTTCATGGCATTAGTGTTCAACGCTATTGTAAGGTTGCAATACTTCCCTCCTCAGTGGAAGCTCGGGATAATCTCCATGATCCACAAACCTGGCAAGCCGGAAAGGGAACCCGCTTCCTATCGGCCGATCAGTCTCCTCCCTTCGATCTCGAAGGTGTTTGAGAGACTAATTGCCGCCCGGATGGTCAAGTTAATGGATGCTAAAGGGATTTTTCCTGAGCACCAGTTCGGATTTCGTGCTGGCCACTGCACTATCGAGCAGCTACATCGGGTTGTCGAACAAATACTGACTGCCTACGATAACAAGGAGTATTGCAACGCCCTCTTTCTGGATATTCGGGAAGCTTTTGATCGAGTGTGGCACACCGGAATCCTTCTTAAAATCAAGCACACGCTGCCTGCGCCATATTTTGGCCTACTAAGGTCATATCTTGAGGGAAGACGATTCGCGGTCAGATTTCACTCGGCACTCTCAACCGAGCACGACGTGGCAGCTGGAGTACCTCAAGGAAGTGTTCTCGGCCCACTGCTTTACTGTCTGTATAGCCACGACATGCCACAGCCTGATGAAAGCCTCTACGGGACATCAATGCTAGCGACATTTGCCGATGACGTTTGTGTCACCTACAGGTCCCGATGTGAACATGATGCAGCCGACGGCATCCAGGACTTTGCTACAAAGTTTGCGGAATGGGCAAGGCGTTGGAACATTGGCATCAATAGCGACAAATCGACTAATGTTTGCTTTACTCTGAAGCGGAGAACGCCACCGGCCGTGTTTTTGGAGGGGTCCCCAGTACCACAGTTGACCGCAGCAAAATACCTTGGTGTAACCCTGGATCGCAGGCTCACCTTCGCCAAGCAAGTAACTGCCATAAGAACGCGCATACGTGCTTCGGTGAAAAAACATTACTGGCTCCTATGCTCGCGCAGTAAATTGTCGCTCTCCAATAAAATGACAATCTACAGGCAAATAATAGCACCAATATGGAAGTACGGTTGCCAAATCTGGGGCCTGGCTTGCGATAGCCAAATTCGCAGAATCCAGGTTGATCAAAACAGGATTACAAGGATAATCACCGGTTGCGGGTGGTTTATAAGGAACGCCACGCTCCACAGAGACCTAAGACTAGCGTCGGTTTTTGATGAGATAAACCAGCACTCGAGTCGCTACCATGAAAGACTCGAGATTCACAGAAATCGGCTGGCAAATAGTCTTAGCAGAACTCGACCTCTAAGGAGGCTCAACAGACGAAAGCCAAAAGACCTCATGGTTCGATCTTCATTGATGAGAGTCACCAGAAGTTGACACACCACTGCAATTTTATATTTGTTATTGTATTTGTATATTTGTTATTATTGTTATTATTGTTATTATTGTTATTATTGTTATTTATATTGTATCAGCTAACGTAAGTTAGCCGGCGCGCCCAATTGGGCTGAACGAATAGAGACCAAGGTCACAAAGAGGTTCCTGGCTTACCTCGTATGCCTTAATAAACAATATGGAAAAAAAAAAAAAAAAGTTTTGTTTTAAGTGATCATTATTTGAAGCATACTTTTAGGACGCAAGGACTGCAACTGGGTTCAGGGTATCTTCTGGTCGGGCTATCCCGACTAGAGCCTTCTTACTTGTTTTAAGTTATAATTATTGTAGTTCAAATATTTGCATTCAATGAATTATGACTAATCATATTTAGGCATAAAACATATTTAGTCTGCATGTGAGTGTCTGTTGGTATGTGTGTTTGGGTGTGGGTGTGTTTGATGTTGCTGCTGCCAGCATAACAATCAAAATTACCTCATCATCGTAATTATCTTGCTCAGGCATGACTCGGCGTTCGCTTGGTTTAAAGCGGCGCTAACGCGAGTAGCACAGGATGTAAATTTTCTTCTACGCGTTTTTCACACCAACAACACGATCACTGCTGTGCGCTTGGGCGCGTCTTCTGGTCGCACTCCCTGATGAATCGAAGATGCCGCCAGTTGCAGTCGTTTTCTAGATTGCTAATCGAATATAACAATTTTTCGACAACAACAATTTCCAAGTGCTCTTAATATCTGTATTTCTTTCTTTTTTATTCTTTATTTGTCTGTATCGCTTTTTGCCATATTTATATGTTCAAAGCATATAACTTTTGTTCTTCTTCTGCTTTAAGGGAACGCATCAGCTCGTTGGCTTCCTGTAGAGCTGCTTTGAGTGGCACAAGTAACTAAAGCTCATGTGTTTTTTTTGCTTGGAGTTGTCGGTGGTAGTTATGGGTGCTTTGTTTATTTTGTTTTTGTTGCTCGTATGTGCTTGACTTAGGAACTTGTCGTTTGACCCTCGCAATGCGCATTTGCTTGTCCGCTGTGCGTTCTTCTTCTTCTTCCTAATGAGTGTCAGCCCCAAAAAAGCTTGACACTAATGATGCAGCATAGTCTTAGGTCGAGCGCTAAATTGAAAGAGAATGGAAACACATTTTAAAAAAATCACACACTGAGCACAGCATTATTTTGCTCGGTTACTGCAGCTGGTGAGTGCCAATTTTCATGTGTGCGTGTAAGTGCCGTTGTTGCTGTTGGTGTTTTTTTTGTTCTTGTGTTAGTGGTGCATACATATGTTAGAGCTTATGAAACATATACATCAGTTTAATATGTCTGTGTGTGTGTGTAGGTTTGCATGTAGGTTAAGTTGTCTAGTGCGTAATATTTGCATAAACAAAAGACAGTACCAAAAAGTTGGTAATGCTTCTTTCACTAATTACTTGTGTGTGTGTGTGTGTGTGTGTGTATTGGTTGCTTTTCTTAAGCTCGTTTTTTTCTGTTGTGGACAGCATGCTGTTAACCTTAAAAACAAATATAAAATACTATTTAGAATGCAAAGAGATGCATGCAATTCGGATAGCAAGAGGAAGTGCTGAATAAAATAATTGGTGTATTTTTTATTAGATGCAAATTGCTTGATCGGGTTTTGTGCTGAGAGTGAGTTAATAGCATCACAATTTAAATTTTATTTCGTAAAAGTTTTAACACACTATACTCAATTAAGCTAAAAGATAACTTATCTTATTAGAGTATTTAATGAGAGATTGCCAAGTGTGTATAGATATTAATAAGAACGTTGAAAGAATAGTGACAAGAGTTACAAATTTACAAAAAAAAAACTTTACAAAATTATTAAAGTCAATGAAACCGATTAAACGTTTTTACTAAACACACAATTAATACTTAGAAACGAAGTAAATCTCAAACTCAATATCGAACTAGTAATTCTTATACCACGAACCCGTGTAATAGGAAAACGCTTTTATTGTTTATGTATTTATTTTTTATTTAATTTTACTCTTCATAGGACAGTTTAAAAGAAAAAAAAAAAACAATGATTGTTTGAACTCACAGAGGATGTCTTAAAAACTTTTTGTTACACGGTACCTGTTCAACTTCTGTTGGATACCCTAATAATATTGTGGAAATGTAGCTCAGGAATATATTTGGAACAATTGCATATTTTAATAAGCATAAGAGCGCCAGTTAACAATTGAAAAATTGCTAAAAATACTTAATTGAACTACATTTCCACAATATCACTTTTACTTGATTAGGGTAACCAACATTAATTGTTCGTTAGGTCGTTCTCTTAGTAAAGAAGCCCGTTATGTAAGTCTGTACTACACCACAGACAGTCAAATATACACCTTAGATATAAGATATAAGATATACCTTAGACTGTCTGTGACTACAGACTCTGTAGGTGTGTAAGGTGTGGTAGCGTATTCACACTCGTGTAAACAGCAGAGCTGCGTGCCTCGACCGTGTCAGTCTACTGTTTCTCCGCATCTAAGCGCAAACAAACCAAAGCGAATGCAAGGCAACCGACACAGCAAGACTTCGTCTTTTACAATTATTCTCTGCCGCTACACCAATACCATCATACTCATTTTCAGGCAGAGACATATTAGATTGCAGTTCTACTGTCTGCTATACGTTCTTTGTGTGAATCACAGAGCCATGTTTGCATGTGTTCACTTTTTGGTTTTTGCTAACAGCACCAAAGAAAAGAAAAATTATTAAACCAGCTATCAGATAAGGAAATAAAAATCAGTTTCGAGAACGAAATGTTTTATATGATACACCTGCGTTAATACCTCTTTTCGAATCATTCATCAACGTATAAAAACAACTCTTATTAGAACACATTGAATACAACTAATTACGTAAATGGTTATCCTTCTGCTTACACTTGAGCGCCCAAGTGCAATCAATGAAAACAATAGATTGCTCAGCTAAGGATATCGCAAAGCATTTAAGGCCCAACCTACTCGAACTACTTCACTGACAAAGGATGCCTTAAGGTCTTGTTCTTTTCCTAGCTATCTCTCGAGCACACACATAAACACACTTACAAAGAATTAGCTGTTTTTTTTTAGTCATGTTTACAGCGCACAATATGACAATGCAATACTTTAGCTTTTATTCGCTTAGTTTCTGACTTTCATACCAGCATAAGCCTTAACGTGCAGCTATAAATTAAGAAAAAATTTCAAACTTTTCATTATGCTGCCCTTCTGCTCACAAGCTTAAAAAAACAATGGTAATGTTAAATATAACAACGGCATCAAGAACATAAATTTCATTGAGTTTTGTTCAGGCAAATTGTTGCCACAAGTTTTCGCCTGGTCAGCCAAGCGTCGCGACGCGCTTTTGTTGTTTTCATAAAAATTATTATCATTATTTTTAAGCAAAAGTTGAACATTGAAAAAATTTCAAAACAGCATAAACAAAGAGCGCAAGAGATGAACAAGTAAAATGCACTGCGAATTTTGTGCCGCTTGCACTGGCGTTTTAACTGGCTTCTTCTTCAGACCATACCACACAAAAGGCAGTGTAACAAGAGTTTTCCCGGGTCAACAACAAACACATACATGCATGACATAGATATGCATTTAAGTGGATGCTTCAAAGGCCACGAAGTGTGCCACATTATTAATGTTTGCAAAGGGCACCAAGTCTTGTTGTCTAAAAGGTAACGATTTTAGAATAATTTAAAATGCTTGTTACGCAATTCAATATGTCAATGTTCTATTTCAAATTCATGACTTTGCTTGTTTTGTAGATAAATATACTAGAAACTTTGCATTATTTCTGTCCATATTTGTGGTTGGTGAGAATAAACTTGACCGATGTCAATGAAAGCATAATTGATGCGTAATAAACACATTTTTGTATATGTCGAGGTGAATGTGTTATCTGGGCTGAGAACCTAGCCAGTTTCAAACAAATTTCGGCTGCAGTTTATGTCAATGTAAACGAATTTGATTTGGCTCAGCTTTTTTTTTGCATTTTTATGTCTACGATTGGCTTTTACAAAAAAAAAAAAATAAGAAAACAATATTAACTTCTTTATACCTTCGGTATCGAGTATAAAAATTAAAAAGCGGCCGTTGGGAATTGAACCCGTGACTCGTACTTGATTCAAGCTTTCTTATGCTTGTTTTTCTAAAATTTGTACTTGATTTAAGTATTTTTTACCCAAATCAAGTCTTTCGTAATTGGTTTAATTATATTACTTATAGATATTAAAGTTTTCTTATACTAATTTCATGCATTCCGTTTTTAAATCAAGAATGAAATTCTGGAAGAGCGAATACTCAATAGAAGTTCATTTGAACTTAATTTAAGCGGCCTTTTGTCTAATAGCTTATAAGAAATAAATTAAAATATTCCTACATGTATGTATTTATAGTATAGGAAGAACAATTTTTGTGCAATGTGTGCGCTTCTATTTTGTTGGCACCATTTTCACATTCGTTTAAGTGTTCTCTCTCTCTCTCTCTCGCTCTCTCTCTCTCTCTCTCTCTCTCTCTCTCTTTCCCTCTCTCTCTCTCTCGTTTAGGTTGACTTCCGGGCGGAACGCAACCGTGCGTTGACTGCTTCCGTTTTGGGAGGCGAAGGCTCTCGAAAGCGCTACGCATGAATATATCATTTTCGAAATGTTTTCATATTGTTTAATGGCATTTTATAGAAATTTAAATTTATTGCTTCAATGCAGCGGCAATGCGTATGAATTGTGAATTGTTTATTACACACACAAGCACACACTTATTTAAAGAAATGTACTAAAAAAAACACACAAATGCGATCTGCCTAAAGTCCGGTTGCAAGGGACATACATACATACATGTCAAGTGCAAAAATCAATTCCAGCCACTGCCCACAAAACGTGTTGCAGCCAGCAATTTGCTATTACCATTTTGTTGCTGCCGTTGCTGCCACACTCGGCGTTAGTACGTGCCACGTATGTTGCTTCGTGGTCTTCAGGCGCAGGCAGTCAGCTATGTTGCACGTAAGCCGTAAACGTTTTTAGTGGATTAAGGCGGCGTGGCTGGGTTACGACAGCCATAATGTTTCATTAGTGGCCGGTACGTCGGCTCTTAGTTGCCTCAAGCTTCTGACAGAACAAGGAGGGTTGATTGCAACAGTCTCAACATTCAGCCCCAACTTTTATACTTAACTCAAGCTCAACACATACATATACATATTTGAGTCAAGTTGTTGCACCTGTATCTGTGCGTGAGTGTGTGAGTGTGGGTGCAGCCAAACGAGAGAGAAACAGGCCATAATGATCTACTACTGATGTAGATGAGGTGATTTAATCAATAGAATGCCATTCGGATTCTGTAAATTAAATCAATAGATATTAAAAGGCAACACCCGTAGCAGAGAATGTAACCAAAAACTATCACAAAATGTTTGTATTATTTATTGGACTTAATTAATTTATTGTTCATTGACGTTTCCAACTTATAAAATTCATTTAAATTGTTACATAAAGTGTTATTAAAACACATTTTACATAAAAGAAAAAACTCAATGCCGCAATCGAGCTTGTGTGTTTGGAAACCGACTTATTCTATATTACATTATAGCCGCAAACATTTAATAACTTTATTTCAAACAAAACCTTTTTTGTAATTGCAATAATACTTCAAATCGAAACATTGAAATCAAATCGTTAACACCCAGATGAAATGGAATTGATTTTTCCTAGACGATCACAAACTCATCCTTTTATCTATTGTCACAGATATTTTATCCCACATTATTTAACATTTAAAACACTCAAAGCTTAACTTTTCCCGTCAAATAATCTCGTTCTGGCCGACCAAAGTTACACTTGGATTAACATTTATTGTCGGTCCTTAGAATTACAGTACTTACTTAAACATATCAACACCTTTAAAGGAATTATAATTCAACTTTCAATATCGGTTTGTATCCACATTACGCGTAAGATACTGCTTGAAATGAATGCAGTTTTGAAAACACTTTGAATGCCATATTGCAAAGATATTATTTTTATAATAGTTTTGGAAACTTGATTCCAAGGGTAAACGATATTGGTTTTGTGCAATGTCCAACATGGTGTCTCTCCGTCTGTCTGTCCGTATGTGGGCGTTTCACTCTGTTCGTCCGATGAACGTTACTTTTTTCGAAACTTGAAACTTTGCGAATATCTTTTTTTATATGGACGGAACAGATAGAAAAACAAAATGGAATTCCTACGTCAACTATGGGGCTAAAAAATCGATAACACAGCCAACCGAATTTTGAAATTGAGACTACTATATCTTCCACAGTTTTTGAGCTAGAGCCACCAAATTTGCCGACAAGATAGGTGATGTCGTCACCCAAAAAACTCAATTTGTTTCAGCCAACTCCATCGACTCGTCAAAAACGGGAATGCGTGTAACTTTCTGGTTTTTAAGCTAAAAACAACAAATTGGGTGAAAAATAGCTGGTAACGATCGAAACTTTGAATGCCACGCCCACCCATAAAGCCCACAGCCCCCACCTTATAGCAACTGGTATGCTTATAGCTTCCACAGTATTCGAGCGAGAGTCCCCAAGTTTGGTAGGAACAGAGCTGGTTGCATCTCAGAAAGATCATGCATCATATTTTTGGATGCCAACAATAATGGTCCAGGAATCGGTGCTAGCTTAAGCTGGAAAAATGGCGTGGCTACTTGCACCGAGGAAAAAGTTGTCCCTTTCAAGTTCAAGGTGTCATCATAAATGGAATCGAAGAATGAAATATATCTCAACTCCTGCTATTGGGTGCCGTTTTGCAAAGGCTTGCAACAAAATATGTGGAACGGCCAGAAATCTAATGAAACACACTAGGAAAATATGGCTGAAAAGGATTAATTAGCTTAATAAATTGTTATCGTATTAATTTGTACTTGAAGTAAAACCTAAAACTGTGTTATTGTTTCTTATGTAAAACTTGCTAAAGCCGCCTCTTTAGTCTGTGCGCATCGAACATAAATCCATTGCTTCCTATGGCGGAGCACCAAAACATAATATTTGTTAGGAACAAACATTGTCGATAGTCGGTTTTATATAAAGTTACATGCTGGCTGTGCACGCTTGCTTATGGAGCTGAACCCAATGAATCAAATAGGCAAAACAGCATACAGAAAAGCCCAACAAACGTTATTATATTGTCGAATGCTATTGGCTGGAATTTAGTTTGGCTGCGATAAAAATATATTTTGTTAAATTTTTATTTATCATTTTATCTTGCAATAGAAGTGGACGCTGATTGATTGATTGATTGATATTTGCAATAGAGCAAAGAATTGCTGTTTACAATTTGAATTACAAAGGACATTCTGCCTAAGGTAGCAGAAAATCTGTTTACTAATTGTGTACTTACAATATAATAAATAAATACAGCCAAACCTGTATGAATATTAGTATTTTTAATTTCTTCTAGTTCCTGTATATAAAAAAAAAAATCACTTTTACTTGACTGAGATTGAAATATTAATAAATATTAACAAGTACGTACCAGTTTCATAATAGGGCAGAAAGCAATGAAGCAATGACACATTTTGTCGCCACTGTGACTCTCTGCAGAGCAACAACAACACCAACAATAAGGCTTAAAATATGTATTGTGTTGGCATAAAATTAGGCAGCAGCCATTAACGGAACTAGACAGAGACAGAGAGGGAAGGTGAGAGAGAGCGAGAGAGGTTTCCAGGGCTTACACATAAGTTTCAATGCATGTTTCATGCGCCATTAGGCTTAATTAGTGGCATTCTCGTTGATGCTCGGCTCGCCTCGGCTCGGCCCCGGCTCAACTTAAATGAGTTTCAATGTTGCAACCAGTGCCATTCCTGGGGATGTGGAGAGGTCAGAAAGAGATGGCATTAATTGCATGCCGTTTGGCATTTATTTTATTTATTGCACTGCGATGACTGCATGACATCCTTTGGCCCGCCGCTGCTGCTACACTTTGTATAAATTGCCAAACCGAGGCGGCTCAGATTTTATTTTATTTTTTAAAATTGTATTCGGCCTTTCCACACAGCGTCTATATCCATACATGCGGGTCATCACAGGCAACCACAGAATGAAGATTTAATTAAGAAAAATAATAAATGCGTGCCTCGAAGCCTCCAGCTTGAAGCGACTGCCAACTGGCAACATAAACAACAACTGTAGCAACAACAAAAGGAACAACGAAGCTACATAAATTGCCTCTGGTATATGGCTCAAAGTCTTGTGGCCCCAGTTTACTGAGCTTTTTTTTTTGGGATTTCCATGTAAATTCTTTTGCTCGATGCTTTTTTTTTATTTTGTAAGTAAGGTAGCAAATGTATATGTTTATATAGGACATATATATGTTTGTATTTATATGTATAAATTGCTAAACATTCGATTTCCCGAAACAGCATCCACCTTTCTCCCTGCAAACCTCTCAACAAAAAAAAAGGCAAGGACACGTTTGATAGAGATCTGATTAATTTAGCTTGATTTCAGCTGGAATCAATGTGGTATTTTTCTGTTACATTTATCTATAATATACGTGGATCGCCTTTTCTGGTGTTATATACAATTGTTAAGCTTTCAATATATGTATTTATCGCGATGTTCAAATAATTGTATAAGAATAATAATCTCTTATCAGTTCTTTGGAAATACTTAAAACAATGATTTGCGCTTAGAAATTGATAATTTATTTAAAAAAATTGATTATAAAACATAAAATTAAATTAAATTAAATTACCATAGTTCAAGTTTTCTTTTGATTATGATAAATTGTTTTGTCAATATTTTTCTATATGTTAACAACAGCTTTACTGGCTTTTATTTTATTTTTTTTATTTTTGAGCCCATCGGCTTTGACATTTCTAGCTCAGTTTTTATGGCCTAAGACGTTGAGTACTTGTCCATAATCAGCGTCGCCCAGCGCAACTGAAGCAAACAAAATGCTTCACATGTTTTCCCAGATGACGTGTCGTGGCAGTCAAATGTGGCAAGTGTAGGGCTACGGGTGGTCTATTTTAGTTTTGGCCAACTGTAGTCAAATAAAAATGTAAATTGTGGTTAAAGTCAGCTAAAGCAAATGAACCGAAAAAGACGACAAAACGACAAAGACAAGCTCATGTCAATTTGTCGTAGTCAATTTCCATATTATTCCATATATTTTCCAAATTTATAGTTCGAACAAAGAGAAGGCACATTTTTCACCTTGTAAAAGTCAAGAGCAATAAAACTAGAAAAGCCAAAGCCATAGAAAAGCGAATGAGAAAAAATTTCAGGCAAATCAAAATAAACAAAGGCCGATAGAATAATGTAAAAATCGAAATGAAAATTGTACAAATATTTTACAACAATAAACAGGCTATGTTTAAAGAACTGGATGGATATGGGAAATGGATGATCAATATACAAAATAGCAGGGCGAACAATCGGAGAATAAAAGCAATATAGCTTATTGTGTTATATAATGTCGATGGTAATCGCAACAATTCAACTAAACAAGTCTACTTTAAGTGGCAATGACCTGTGGACCCTAATTAATTTCGATTTAGTTAGAATTATATGACCAAATTGTTTGTCAACAATCATTTTTGTTTAATTATCTTTATCGAGTTGATAACAAAAATAATATTAAAATGTGAATACACATATTATTCAAATAAATACTGCAATACCAACAACAACAACAATAACGCACTTAATCAATATCCATTCAATAGAGTAATCTATAAATAAAGCAAAATTTGTTGTCTGGCTGAAATAAGTCTTTTAATGTATGACGCGCCATATTTTACATTAAGCCAACAGAAAAAAAATAAACCCGAAAGACAAAAGAGAATTGTGCAACTGGGTCCGGCACTGTTTATGGGATGGGTTGGGTGGGGGCTGGGAAGACGTGCCGCTGTCTAGCTTAAATTCTAAGTAAATGAAATATTTGCGCTTTGTTCATTTATTGTACAGTTTATGTTCGATATTTGATGTGCCTGAATGACGGATGTGATTGCATTTGCCAATGCCAAATGCCTTTGAAAGTTTTTTGTATTTTTTTGTTTGTATCGTGGCTGGGTTTTCAGGCGCTATGGGTGGAAGATTAGGGTCCGGTCTTGCATATGTTTCCGGGCTCCATTAAGCAGGCAATCTACCATTAATAGCACAAGTAATGGCAAAACCTTGTCATTTATAAACAATAACTAAATAAGTGTTGAATTTTTGGAATTAGGCTAGGTGAATACTATAACAAATGTGCTCGTATATTGAACGCACTCAGAAACTTGTAAATTACAATCGACCACTTTCAATGCAAATTGTATTTTTAGAAATCGTTTATACGCTCGTTTGCACTGCAAAATAACAAACAATATCCCAAATCGTAAATGTTTCAGCATGTTAATCTGAGCAATTAATTAAACAAGACCCATTGTACGTGTTTAGCAAATTTACGAAGCTATTTCTTTGGAATATTTTTTAGTAGGAAAGAAAATTTACATATTTAGTTCGTAAGACAATTCAATAACTTAAGGGGATTATTCAAGTACCATTTAATTAAATAACCCAAATTCACAAATTTTAACAAACTACAAAAAGGACTTAATGGTCAGCCCACAGAATGTCATTACTTAAGAAAATGCGATTGCATTCGCCAACAGCAGCAATGCAAGATTTTAAAGACGCTGCAGCAACAATAACTGACAACAAAGTTGTCTCATTGTTTGTTTCACTTAAATTTTGTTCATCATTGTCATAAAACTCAGTGTTTTAACGAGTTAACTTTTCCGAATCCTTACGTTTTTACTTGTCAAACTCTCTTGACAGCAGCAGAAATCTCAATTGTTTTCATCAAAATCTAACATTGTGCGAAATAAAAACCATTTTGAAATTGCGTTAAGTATAAAACTTGTTAATTTTGTAAGCCATTTATACCTCATTTGCTACATTTGAATGATAACGCTTTATAATAAAATAATGCGTCATCATATAATGCGAATGCAGTTTGTAAGCGCGTACCGGGTGGCGTAGGTTGTGACCGCATGAACCAGATATCATAAATGGCAATCAATCGAGCGGTTTATCGAGCCACTTGAAATCGGACTGAAATGGAATGGCTGGGATATTGATTAAATTTCATGGCCAACAACAGCTAAATTGCTATAAAAGTGCATTGTGTGTTGCACAAATTGAGGCAATGAATGCGCCCACATTATTTATTAATAACCCCTAAAGGTCATACACGGCACCTACCCCTACTTTAGACTAAAAAGACAGGGACAAAGGCCCGGTATTTTCATGTCATGTTGCAAGCGCCAACAACTGCAGCTAAAAGTGTCACGAAAACTGTTAAAAAGCGCTTCACTAACTTTTACAATCAACAAACATGACAAAAACTGGACACGCAAAACAAAAGCAAGTGTCAAACACAAATATAGTTACAGTGAGAAAAAAAGCTAAACAAAAATAAAATAAAAATGAAAACGAAAAAACATGCTGCATAAGCTTTGGCGTTGAGCCGCTGAACCGAACAGCAGCGGACACGGGTATCATTTAGAGTTAGTTGGCTTTGTTGAAAGCGCCGGTTGGCAACCACATAAGGCTCCAGGGGTAACAGGGGTAACAACACAACAATAACAGAAACATGGCCGGCTTAAAGTGGCATCAAATAATTTGTTGAACATTGCACTCTTGAGCCCTAAAGACAATTCAAGAGTGTTCATATATATATATATATATAGGAATAAGTGGAAATAACAAATATTATTAGTAGGCAATTGTAAGTTTTTGTTGAACCCGATTTCTTGCGGAAAGCAATTAGACTAGACCTTTTCAAACAAGTTTGGCATTGAAATCGTTCTAGATCATTCGACAACATTGCGATAGTAAAAGTCGGTTATAATGCCAGGTGCTAAACAGTTTAGTGAATTTAATAATAATTACCTAAAGACACATCAAAAACATACTCTTTACGTGCTGAACACATATTTTCACGTTCACTACGAGCAGATGCCATTTGCAAACATATAACCATAAATTTATATATATTTTAAAGCTAAATATACAATTTGACTTTGTTAGCCTTTTTATATAGACTATTTATTTCAGCTTTTACTAAAAGCATGCACTTTCGAAATTCTCGTTATTTTATACCCAATGTAAACGTTGTCAATCTCATATGTCAATTTTTTTGCGGGGGTTGGAGAAACTTTGCAGCTGCTGCGCCAGTGTCATTATGTCCTTAGCAGCAAGAGTATAACAAGTCGAAATTGCTGCTGAAATGGAATATCTATGGTGCATGGACATGAGTTGGCGACAAAAATGCATATAACATTATTTCTCACAGACACAAATGACAATGGGAACTGATGGCTTATTACTTATTCTTATTTTTGTTGCTGCTGTTGTTTGTGTTTGTATTCGAGTGTAAGTGTGTGTGTGTGTGTGTGTGTGTGTGTGTGTGTGTGTAATGTGAAAGGTAATTTTACCATTTTTTTTTTTTAAAGTGGCAAAACCCATTTATCGAAAGTTGATCACATAGGAAAAAGACTTATCTTTAAGGATACAAAGATAAAATTTACAAAGGTTGAGAAAAAATAAATCTTGCTTCTATTGCCGCCGCTAGTTGTTAGTGAAAAATAAGATTGTTTTTGTGGGAACTACATACGTGTCATTTTTGTGCAAATTGTATAAAACATTACTTTCATACAATTAACATGGTTCAGATGTCTTGGAAAACAAGAAATGATTCCGTAAGAGACAATATGTAAGGCGGAGAAACACCAATTTTATAAAAACTCAACTCCAAAAATCTGAACCGCAATTGGGCTATTAATTAATGTCACAAAATGTTGAAAACAAGCCCATAGTGCCCTGAACACAACTAACTTAATGTAAAACAAATCGGGAGGAGGGGAAAGAAGCGGCAGTCAACAAGCGAGCGCCAAATGAAAGTGCAGAGTGCACTCCAACAGAAAGTATGTGTATGTGTTAGTGTTAGAGTGTGTGTGAGAAAGTGCCGCCAGCGCTCTACTTATGCAGCATACTTTGAGGCGCGAGCACGCGTAAGATAAATGGCTGCAAGCACCAAACAAAATCCCTGCAGCTTCCCCTTCCCACCATTGAGATGCCCTGGCGAGTGCAATTTGTGCGAAGTTTTGCAGCCAGACCAAGAAAACTTTTCAGGCTGAAAGGTACCGCAAAGTTTTCAATCAAAAGGAGTTTATACCGTTTTCATTGTTTGTATACCCTTTAACCAACGATTTAGTTATTAGGTGCCAATGGCGCGTCATCTCTAGTATAATACCAATATATATGTGTGTGTGTATTATTTTTTTAAGTCCTCGTTTTGAATGTAATTTGATGTCCGTTAAACATGTGCTGGAGTCTTGGAGTTTTGTCGGGTTTGAAGTATCTGCTAGTCGTGACACGACGTTGCAAATGCCAATTTTCTTACATTCTTTTCTTGGTCGTAAATATGTTAACTACGCCATAAGTTCTCAACTGGCCTGCACACATATACGGATGCCAAGGCAAGCAAACTACAGTACTTAAATGAAGCAAACAATTTAAATTTGAATTTATAAAGGTACACTCACTCACACACACAGGGATCTCACGCACTTTTGAGGCTTAGCCTCGGTTTTATTTGCATGTCATTTAACGGCCAAGGAATGTGTAGAGTTAAACAAAAAATTTGCCGTATACAAACTACTTGACTGCACAGCAAATATACACACAATCTCACACATATGTCCATCAATAATACAAATACACACACAACTGCATGCTCACGCATACACACACGTGCACACCCAGAGGTTATTTGCTTTAATATTAAATGTGTAAGAGAACTGTAAGAAATGGGAACGCGTTTTATAGTTTAATGCAAACGCATTTAAAATGAAAAAAAAAAATAAATAAAAAAAAATAAAAATAATAACAAGTAAAGGTGTGCAAGCTAACCGTGAGAGAAAGAGGGACACTAGTCGATGGTGTTGGTGAGAACGGTGTAGAATGTTGTAGGGAGTCATGGGCATGGATATGGCATTAAGCCTGTGGCCAGACAGCTTTCAGGGGGTTGATTTGAAATACATTGTCTGTTATAAGATAAACCAATGCAGCAAGAACAAAAATATGCCATAACAAATATTTTGCAATATGTAATTTTATCTGTTTCTAAAAGGGGACGATTCAATCATTTTCGTTCTATTATTATTATTATATAATTGAAGAACATAAGCTAGGAGTTGACCGCTACAACATAGCTTACTTAATGAAAAAGTGCGTTTCTTGCAAAAATAAGTTTAGCACGTTTTATATTTTTATAAATTGGCAAAAACAGGCTTTTTTTTTGGCGTGGTGTTAAAAGATCAGGATTTAGTGTATTCGATGTGAAGTGCATTTAATATTCAAACTTTGTATAGTTGCATTTAATTTTGCCTATTTTATACCTACAACTTTGCCTTAGACACAAACAAATATTAGATATAGATATAGGCATCGAAAAAATATCTTCAAAAAAAGTCGAACTTAACGAAAAACGTGCATTTTACTTTCACCTATGTTCGGAATTGTATGTGTTGCTCCTTGCTTTTAAAGATTGGATGTAATGTAATGCGAACTTAAGGATCTATTGTGGCATTCTCTGGTAAGTGTTCTTAGTTTTAACGTCAAGTTTCAGTTCTTTTTGATCTTGAAACTTATTTCAAGGGAATCGAACTCCAACTGCAATTGCTTTCATATTTTCAATTGTTAACTTTATACTCATTCGGCTAAATATATAAACTTTTACAAAGAAAATTATTTGTCGACAATAAAAATAAATGTTGTTTTGTATTACCGATATTATATTATATCATATTGTAGCTTTATTTAACAAATTCGTATGCACCTGTGTATTGCCACATTGCATTCCAGAATGCCAATGGATGTTGGTGTAAACTTCTTTTTCTTTTCCTTTCTCTCTCTCTCTCTCTCTTTGTCCCTCTGTTGCCGTGTGGCGGCACAGCAAATTCATTTAAATCTAAAAACCAATGTGGTACGTAGTCCCATAGGTAATTGTATATATAATTATTTGCTCTCTAAGCTCTTCAAATGTATATAAATTTGTGTACAAGTGTGTGTGCGATTACAGTTGTATGACGGCGAATGTATAAAATATGTACGAAAGTACGCTCACTTATGAGTTTTTCTCAGCTATAAAATAATAAAGCAGCCTCAAGATAAATAAAATCAACAAAACAGATATTGAAATCGTTGCAGTCGGATGCCATCAATTGCGGTAGACTGGGAAACTTGTATAAAAGCGGAAACGCATAATGGTTAGATGAACATCTTGGGAGACATCGCTTTCTGAATTGCCACCAAAACTTGAAACTCTAGCCTTAAAACTGTCAGAGAAACGGCGATTCCGATTATACAAGGTGGCGGCGGGGCGGAAAAAGTTTTTGGGGCCTAAAAGTTCCTAATTGATTTTTTTTTTGGGATGTTATCACTTAAGTTGCTATCTAGCTATGACCTTACGCAATTGGGTAACTCCAGCTGTAAGTTATCAATTTAAAGATTACCCGGCCCCCATGTACGTGGGTGTATTAATTTAATCTTGAAAATACAATCTATTAAATACAAGTACAAAAGCTCTTGTCGAGAAATACCGACTAGTAGATACACTTAACATTAGACATTTAACCTACAATCATAGTTGGCTTGGCTGTTGTTACTGATCACGCGTATATGTGGATACTTAATTTAGTCAGAGATGCCTCCTTCTGTCTGTTTCAAAGAAAAAAACATTATAAAATGTTTTCCATCAGCAATTTTTGATGCAAGGTATCTGCCTTTCAGACTCTCTCTCTCCCTCTCTCGACTTAAGCACTCTTGCTCGTATTTATTATGTATGTATATAGCTTTTGTTTTTTTTGCACAAGATTCGCAATGAGTGATGTTGGTAACCTGCTGCTTGCTAACCACAGGTATTTTTTTATAGTCAGCAAAATAGCAATTTGGTCTGGCAACAAACAAACGCTTTTCTTTTACCATCCTGTGCTCTGCCCCTTGCTTTTTGGCAGCCTCATTGTTGTTATTTGTCGCTGCAGAAGAGAAGGAAAGAAGCCCAAACAAGGCGTTTCGTGTTTGTTGCCACTGCTGTTATTTAGCGGTGTTGATATCCCGCTGGCTTTGGCACTTCAATCTTATACCGACAGCAGCAAAGCAAACAACGAACAACCAACAACAATAAGAACAGCTGCTGGATGACCAACAACTGCGAATACTTGGCACCTGTCTAATGGTCTGTGGCTATTGTGGTCACACCATTCAACATTCAACATTGAACGTCGCACTTTGACAGGCACCATATTTAAGGTTTCCGATTTATTTTTAGTGACCACAAGATACAGCGACAATTTAGTCGTACTATAAATTTGCTCACACTGCGTATACTTGATGGCCCATAACAATAGCACGTCAATCAAAAGTTTATTATGCCATTTGAATTTAAGATAAAACTTTGTGTTCTAAATCAAAGATACGCACCCAAACCACCTTCAATTCCAGAAAATAGTTCCATATTTCCATTATATATTCGCAAACAGGTCTTTTTCAAATTCTACTCACAAAAAATCAATAAAATAGTTTTCAGGTTTATTTTTTATCCTTTAGAATAATTTAAGTTTAAAGAATTTAAAGAACGTCATGAACTTTCGCCTTCTAATACTTAGTCTTAATCAAAAATAAATTGACAATTAATTCGATCTTTTTGTTTTTAATTCCAAGAAAATCGAACCTTTTTGTTTAAATTTTGTTGGGTTGTCTGCTATAAAGGACAAGTTGCAGGCTATTAAATCAAATTAAAATCAACAAACGGACGGGCAGAAGGACATTTGTTGATGGCGATCAATAATAGCTCGGAAATGTTTCTTCCTGCCTGTAACATACCATTGGACACAATAATTGTAAACCTTTTCTCTTATTATATAATCGGGGTAATAAAATATGTTAAAAAACCTGACAGCCCGAGGGCGAGCTCAAAAAAATTGACAGCCTGTGTCAGATCACACGGGCGCATAGGTTAGCCGTAGAATACGTCTGTCCTCGTGCAACAAAAATTATGAAGCGGTAGCCTATTAACAACAACCACGTAGATGTTTTATTTTATTTTTATTTGTGTTTGTTGTCATTTGGCTAATTTTTTCCTTTTTACTGCAATACTGGTTAGCATCTCTGATATAAATTTAACAAACATTGACTTGAAATAGAAATATATATTTACATAATTTATTACATCAAAATTTGTGCATAATTAAATCTAAAATTGTATTTTTTTTTTTATGTTTGAAATGTGACTTTTGATATGACAGGTTTGTGAAAGGAAAAGTATTATATGTAATTCATTAATGATACACTTAAATTTCTAGCAAATACTAAATCTATATTGGTTAGAGCTAAGGTGGTTGCTGCATTTTTAATATACTTTAATTTGAATTTTTCATCCATAAATTCTGCAAATGAACAATCATTTGTCATTTCTAAATTAAAATTACCTACGATGAGCATGTCCACCTCGGTGTCAACTGTGAAATTCTTGTCTATTAGTGCAGTCAGGTGAGAATATTTCATCAAAGCAGAAAAAATATTCACTCTGTTACGCATCGAAGCTACGTTTCTTTTTACAGGCGGCATTGTTCAATATTCATTTAAATTAAATTAAATGAACTTAATTCACAGTAACTGTTCACAAGATGCGAAAATCAGGGCTGCCACCGTAAAGACGAATTATCGATAGTTTATATGATATTTTTGCACGGGCATATTTATTGTTTTCGTGCAAAAGCATAATTAAATGTGCAACACAAACAATAAAACATGATATCGAAAACTTGCACGCAAATTTCAGAATTGGGGTAAACATATTTTATTGTGTTATAATTGTTTGGGGCTGACGCTTAAGCTGAGCTTGTTCACCCCTGGCACGGAAGAATTTATGTATGAAAATTTAATTATGCCCGAATATCTTAATGAAATTTCCACATTTAGAAGCTATCAGTCATGACCGCATGTACATCAAACGAAAGGAAATCAAGTCTACTTTGTATTAAAACAAGTTTTAATCGATTCTCTGGCGGAATTTTTGAGCAATGTGCAATTGAAAAAAAAGTAGTGATTTTTTGCCTTAAAAAGTTATATATTTGGCAAAATTATTAGAAATTTGAATGTGGGAATGTTTGTTTACCTCATCTCAACTTAAATTCGAAAAACTCAGATTAATTGATTGATTATTGAGATTGCTAGAGCAATTTAAAGTCTTCAAAATGAAGCAAAATTAGCATGTTTTCGGTCTCATTTTTATACTCGATACCGAAGGTAAAGAGTATATTGGGTTTGTGCAATGTCCGTCATGGTGTCTGTCCGTCCGTCCGTCTGTCCGTCTGTCCGTCTGTATGTTCGCAACTTTTTTCCACACCCTTCAAGTTAGAGACTTCAAACTTTGCAAACCTCTTTATCTATGGCATAGTAAATTAAAGTGTCAAGATTGGAGTTCTACGATAACTAGGAGGCTGGCAAATCGATAAACTCGATAACGCAAAATCGATAGATCCAGCTATTTCGCAAGCCCTTACAGCTAGAACTACCAAATTTGGAGAGAAAATAGCTACTAACAATCCCCAAAAAACTGCATCAAAAATTTTGGAGCCACGCCCACCCATTCCGCCCCCAGCCCCCCCGCAGTTTAACACTAAAAATGCCTATATATCTTCGACAGTTTTTTAGCTAGACCCACCATATTTGGTGCCAAGATAGGTGTTGACGATCTCCAACCAAATTCATAAAAACTTTGGATGCCACGCCCATCTATACTGCCCTATCCGCCCTCAACCACCCCAAAGCTTCGCTAAAAACGGTAGTGCGTGTATCTTCCATAGTGTTTGAGCTAGAGTCACAAAATTTGGTAGGTAGATAACTGGTAATGATCCCCCAAAAACTGCATCAAAGTTTTGGAGCCCCACCCACCCATTCAGCCCCCAGCACCCCCGCAGTTTAAAAACAGAAATGCTTACATCTTTTACAGTTTTTGAGTTAGAGCCACCAAATTTTGTGCCAAAATAGGTAATTATAACCCCCAAAAAAATTCATAAATACTTTGGATACCACGCCAATCCATACTGCCCAAGCTGCCCCAAACCGCCCCAATGCTTCACTAAAAACGGGAATGCGTGTATTTTCCAAAGCGTTTAGGCTAGAGTCACCAAATTTGGTAGGAAAATAGCTATTAACGATCGTCAAAAAACTGCATCAAAGTTTTGGAGCCACGCCCCCCCGTTCCCCAGCCCCCTGCATTTTGAAATCAAAAACGCCTATATTTTCCACATTTTTTGAGCTAGAGACGCCAAATTTGATGCCAAGATTGGTGATGAAGAAACCCAAAAATTTTGGATGGCGGCCCCACCCATACCGCCCCCAGCCCCCCTTCACCATATTCTACTAACTTTGAGCTAGAGTCACCAAATTTGGTATGAAGATAGCAATTAACATCATAAATAGATCTACAGCAAAACTTTGGACGCCACGCCCCCCATACCAGCCCCCAGCCCCCCTTCCACCATATTCTACTAACTTTGAGCTAGAGTCACCAAATTTGGTATGAGGATAGCAATTAACATCATAAATAGATCTGCAGCTAAACTTTGGACGCCACGCCCCCCATACCAGCCCCCAGACCCCAGACCCCCTTCCACCATATTCTACTAAGTTTGAGCTAAAGTCACCAAATTCGGTTTGAGGATAGCTATTGACATGATACATAGATCTGTAGCAAAAATTTTGATGCCACGCCCCCATACCGCCCCAGCCCCTACCTTTAACAAACTTTGAGCTAGAGTCACCAAATTTGGAAGGAAGATAGCTTTTTGGCATCCCCATCTGCACCAGACAATCGTTGAGGCAGCGTACACCCCTGCCGTATCCACACACCATTGCAATCAGCTCTTTTAATCTGTTTTACTACTGGTATCGAGTATACCGCAGTCGGGTGGGTCCGACTGCAACGTTTCTACTTGTTTTAATAGAAAATGTAATCACTTCATATATATATATAGCTTAAAATAAAGGTTGAAGCCTTGGCTTTAAAATTAAATTAATTTGAGGAAAATCTATTCATTAGTTCATGAGCAATGAGCGATTTTGTGAAGCAACCATATTACAACAACAATTTTTTTGGATAGCACACTCATACCGAAACGTAAGACGTATTCTACGTCAAAATAAAAAATAAATAGTAAAATAAGTATTATTCAAGGAAGCTATTTTTGGCGGTGGGCTATCAACTTGATTTATGAAATTTGACATTTGTTTATTAGTAAGAAATTAAATAATGGAGAGTATATGCAGTATGAGCAATGGTATAAAACAGTACAAAGTATCCGTTTTTTATTTTTAAAATTATAACAGCCTCTGGAATATGAATGCTTTTTTATTATCTGTAAAATGTTATTTAAACCACTTTGAGTCGCAAGAATCGTATCCACAATCGTAAACGGGACATAATATGTACTTCCTTGTCACTTATCACAAAACTTTCAGGCGAGCGCATTAATATATCATCATTATTTGCCAAACGAACCCAAAATATAAGTTTCTGCTAATGATTGCATGCCACTGCCATAGTTTAGTCCCAACAATCAAGCCAAACCCCAGAAGTACGACTCTTTTTACTCTCTCTACACGGAAGGTGGTTCGTCTATTTTTATTTCGTTGCTTCTTTATCACAAAGAGAAAGCGAACCGCTTCAGCTCAAGCTGCACTGATTAAGCGTGCCACAGAAGCTTGATGTGCAGAAGCCTGGCATGCCCGAGCTCACATCGACCCCAAACCCCCTCCAGCACTTTAATTAAAGGCGAACAAGCTGAAAGCCTGTTCAGCCCCCTTTCCTTTGCACAAAAGACGAGACAAAAAATGTCAAGCTTATGCCATCAATCAAAATGCTTAAATAAAATGTTTGTTTTAGTTGTTTGCCACGACGCAAACAGGCTAAATCATGCTGATTTATATATACATATATATATATATATATATATATGTGCCGAAAAGAGAGCATATGAGTCGCGATGAGGGGAGATGAAGATGGGATTTAATGTAGTAATGGAGGAGCCTACTTGAAAATCTTCGTTATGTGTGTTTTCCATGCCTATTGAGCGTTTTAAGTTAAGTGAGGATGAGCAGGCACCACTTTCCAAGCTGCCAAAATGTAGAAGAGACACTAAAAACGTTGTTGTTCACATTTGATGTTGTTTGTTATTTCCAGCCGTTTATAATATTAACAGCGACAAGCTAATGAAATTTATTGCCTTGTTGTGATAAACGTGACGCGTCTGCTATAAGAACACAGCCCCCCTATATGAAGCACACTGGACATTTTGAGAAGAAGTTCAAATATGATTTGTATGCTTGCAAGCCAAAGCCATAATGCAAAGACATCGAGCAGCCAAGGCCGAGAGGCCTGAAAATTGTTGAAATGAGTAATGTGACTAGCTGTATGACCCATAGATAATCTCTGCAGTACTTTTGGTAAATTAAAAGCTTTGACGAACATTATTTTCTGAGGTTGAATTGTTGAAACCGATTCGACTCGTTGACATTGTTGAGGTATGAGGTATAAATGTAAGTTCTTAAAGTAGTTTTTCAGTTTTAAAAAATTATTCAGGTTGAAAAAATGTTGTCTAGTTATTTGTCTTCTTATTTTCGCGCAATCGAAGCCCTAATAATCTTCTTATACCTAATGGATGAAAACTAGCCGGCATTTTAGGAAACTGCATTTGTCTTTTTTTTGTTAACGTTTTTGGTCATTTTATTTATGCATATAAGACAATTGGGTGGCCGGAGTTTCATAGCTTGGATAAAACCTGTTGAAAAATAATATGCAGACATTTTTTTTCTGCAGCTGCACGTGCATTTTTTCACGGAGAAAGTCGTCCGCTGGTTCTGCTAAAAGACCCGTTCTATTTTCGCGTGTGTGTGTCGTGCATGTGAAACCAAAAATTTGTGCACATTTTCTTTGTTTGTGTGGGTCTATCAGTGTTTGACTTTTAGTCAGTTTGTTCTTGTTTGGCTGTGCGGGCTAAAATTTAACCTCAACAATAGAAAACATTTCTCTTCGTTGAACGTTGCTTTAGAGCAATAATCGTAAAATAAAAGGGATGCAGCTAAATATGTCCAAACAACACTAGGAATGTCAATGTTTCTTCAATGTCTTGCTATTCAATACAACATAAGTTAAGCATTATTACTGTTATGTGTTAGACAAGTATAGTATGTATATGTATATGCCAAGATGTTTGTGCGAAAGCTTAGCTTAAAGGTATTTATATATATGTGTATAATTATAATGGCCGTGCATAATAGATTAGGGCTACTTTAGATTGTTATAATGTTTGGGGGATATTATTTCAAACAATATTTGGTCAATGTATTTGAGTATGGCTAACCGCAATAAGTTCAAATTGACGAAATGACATACAAACATATTTAGTATTAGTTGAAATGCAAACGCGATAAACGTTAGATTTAATGGTGAAAAGAATCTTTGTAAAAACGTGGCGTGCAGATTTTGAAAAGGTCGCTTAGTAGTGCTTAATTTTTTTATACATATGTACATGGGCACACTTTTGTAGTATTTTTGTGGTCTCTTGAGTGTGTGTGACTTGAGCAAAAAGTTAAAACTAAACTTACCACAATGCGCCTGACACGTGTCATTTTGCGGTAGTCGCCCAGCTTGAGGCAGAAGCCGCTGCCTTAAGCGTTTTGCCACCCAAATGAGTCTAACAATTAATGTTGTTGCTTAATGGCCCGACGGCAATTTTTATGCACTCGTATTAAATATTTTTTGGTATTAGGAATTAAAGGAAGCTTTTAGGTTTGAACAGTCACAAAACAGCCCCAATATTTTATGTAGATATATTTTCTTTTGTTTATTCTCTGTTTTGGGAGAAAGTCACGCGATTCACGCTTGTTTTTGCTAGTCGAGCCAGTTATTTATTTATTTTTCACTTATTTGAGTTTTTATCGACCGCTGCGCCAAACGTCTCAGATGAAACTGAATGTGGCCCGAGATTGGCACACAGATGAAATACCCCCTGGAAAATGTGGCCAGGCAAGTCCGTTGGACACACAAACTGCGGCAAAGAGAGCAGGCAACTCCTGCCTCTCTCACAGGCATGCTCTCTCAGTATTTTTTCTCAGCTTACTCTGCGGATACGTAACAACATGCCACTGGCTTTTATACACTGATCAAAAATATTAAAAGAATAGTGTTTCTTAAGTTAATTTCGATACAATTTTATAAATATTTTATTGATTTCCAATATTTATTTATTAATAATCGACTTAGGATCAAGGTTAATTCAAACAAAACTTAATTTTAAATAATTAAATTCAAAGTAATATATTAAATGTATATCAAATCGGAAAATAAATATAAATTTAGTCTAAAAAAATTTAACAAAATTTTATTTTGAACTTTATTTCAGTAATGTTAGTAATATATACATAATAATTTCAAAACAACTCCTTTATCTAATGTGTAAACTCGTTATTGAATAAAAATTAACAAACAGTTTTTTAAAAACACACTACACAAGGGCTATATTTTATTTAATTTCTTTAGTTTATTTATATTATTGAGCTTTTATAAATGTATAACAATCGTTGAATAATCCGAATCTTGTTAAAATTTTTGTTTTCATTTGCAGCACAGTGTGCTTCGAGCAGTGTATGCGTTGCAGAGAACCAGAGTGCGCAAGCAAAAATGAAAATAGGATAGAGAGAGAAAGAGCGAGAGAGAGAGAGCGATTGAACGCAGCAGTGAGAGCAAAAGCTAGAGAGCGGCTGCTGCTTTTCTCTTTATCTTTCTTTGACTTTGCTCTATATACCTTTTATTTTGGCCAAACGCAAAAAGTACGCAAATCGCGCCAAACAAAACGCTGGCCTAGGGAAAGTTGAAGAAGTATTGAGACGCGGCGGTAAGTCTGTGCGTGACGATGTCCTTGTGTGTGTGTGTGTGTGTGTGTGCTGATGCGTTTTGTTACGTTACCTTTGGAGATAAAAGAAAGGAAGAGAGTGGTAAGACCACAGACCAGCAGCAAATGCAAGCAGCGAAGACAAAAGCCGAGAAATTCAAATATCAGACGCTGCAAACTTGTTGAAGAAATATTTATACATATGTGCTTATGTATGAGTGTTAAAGTATGCAGGTGTGTGAATAACTCTGAGTGTCACTTTTAAACCTGAGAATGTTGCTTCAACGAGTGGCAAATGGTGGCAAATAAAGACATTGACGGGGATAAGGGATAAGGAGTTTACTCGCAAAGTGTGCCCAAGTAGCTCACATATAAACATACAAGTGTATATACTATGTAATTGAAAAGCGCAACATGTTGATTTAACATGTGTTCCCCCTCGCACAAGCGATTGTTAGTGTCTGTGTGTGTGTGTGTGTGTGTGTGTGTGTGTGTGTGTGTGTGTATGTGTGTGTAATTGCTGCATGTAAGGGAAAATGTAATTAATTAACTCTATGCTAATTGCAATTTAATTGCAAAAGGCAGCTATGGACATTAAATGGGCAGAGAATATCTACTTACTGTAAAATTATATTTAGTCTTGCAACGGAATTTAATTAGTTGAAGCTGCAGAAGCTGAAGTGTTTACGAAATTAAGCTTGTCTTAATTTATTGACCAATGCAAAGCAGGGGATAGTATCCATGTATAAAGATCCTCATTTGAAGATTAAAAAGCTTTATGATTGTAGCTGGCAACATAAATATATGCATTTGCTATCTCCTTACCGATTTTGGGTAATTGTTGCTGGAAGGACGTGGGAAATATGTGGATTTATCGATTTGCAACAGTCGAACTTATCAATTTACCAGAAACCCCCCCCTCCAATGGCGTACAACCTCAAGATTGGCACTTTATCTGCTCTGTACATTAATTGTAGGTGTTCAAAGCATATAGAAAGTTCATTCTGATTGCTGAACTTTTATGTTCGATATCTTTGGTGATAATCAACCGATTTCAATGAAATTTTTACAGATGAAATAGTATACATTTATGAGACTCTTCAAATTAATGAACGCAATGTAATCTGTTTGGCCCAGTTATAAGAAGGCAATAAGTTTCCATGAGTGCCACATCAAAATGCGTCTTTCTTTGTGTCACAATACTCTTTCATCTTTTTTTTTATTGGCTAAGCCGTATTTGAGCTTTGCATTGTGTTCTTCGTTTCTTTTTGCTAGCTCATTTTTGTTCTTTAGGTTCTTTAGGTTTGGAGCCTTTGGGGTTCTTCGTTCTCTTTTGTCTTTGATTGCTTTAAGGTTTGCTTTCAGATGATGTAGCCTTACGGATTTTAGAATTGGGCTTAGCTTAAAGGCTTGTGTTTAGTTACTTTAGGGTCTTTCACATCCAGAGTAAATATTCGAATGTGTACATACATATATTTGTGTCCATTCTTAAATATTTTATTGGCTTTGTGGGCAAAGGAACAGCACAAATGTTTACTAAATTGATTTTGCATTATTGCTTGAAATGGAATGGTTTTCCATTGTGTGTCAATTCCAGCAAACCAGCAACATTTCAAATAGTAATTCAATTTAATGCACACTGTGATATAAAATCATATTCTGTTTGATATAAATGTAATTTGTGATTTAAATTCGTTGCGAAAAACTTAAAACGTGTTAAATTCTATTAAAAACCACAATAAAATAAACACAAAAAGAAAACAAAAACAAGTAGAAACGTATTCGACTGCGGTACACCCGATACAAGTAATTAAACCTATAAAAAGAGACCTGATAACAATGCCAAATTTTTTGGGTTTCTTCATCAACAATCTTGGCACCAAATTTGGTGGCTGTAGCTCAAAAGCTGTGGAGAAGATATGGGCATTTTTAACTTCAAAATGCAGTGAGCTGGAGAACGGGGGGGTTGGGGGGGGGGGGGTAGTCATGACTCCGAAAATTTGATGCAGTTTTTTGAGCGTCGTTACCAGTTTTCTCCCTAACAATTTTGGTCACTCTGGCTCAAACACTATGGAAGATACACGCACTATGGAAGAAACACCTTTAGCAAACTTTGAGCTAGAGTCACCAAATTTGGAAGGAAGATAGCTTTTTGACATCCCCATCTGCACTAGACAATCTTTGAGGCAGCGTACACCCCTGCCGTATCCACACCCCATTGCAATCTGGTCTCTTTTTATCGGTTTTATAGCTGGTATTGAGTATACCGCAGTCGGGTGCGGTACGGCCTGCAGTTATTGAATTAATTTGTTAATAACATTAACCAAATTCGAAAAAAAAAAAAAACAGCTGTCTCAAGCGGTAGTTATGTAGCGTACTTTTTGTCCGCTCCATGCGCTATATTTACGCTACATAAACTTTGGATCATGATCTAGTAGCGGTCGTGCTCACAGGAAAATAGTCGGTAGTCGATAAATGCTCACGGAACAAGACTTCCTGGTGAACGCACTTGGTGTTATATTTAAATATATTCAAACGAGAGCTTGCTTTATTTACTTTTAAATGAAAAGTGCACAATTTTTCAATGGTCAAGTTAAGAGTGTAACATTTCGTATGCGTATCATTTGCATCATTTGACAAATACATGGCTGCAACTTTTTATACATGAATAAGGTAGAGTAGAGTATTCCACTCGATTATTTAAAATTGAATTATGAGCTATGCACATAGAAACAGCCGCCAATGGTTTTATGCCCTTGGCATACTAATAAACAATAAACAACAATAAAAAACTAATGCTAAAAAGCATCAACATACATATTTGGATTGTTTGCTCATTGAATCGTCTGCAATTTTGTATTTTGTGTTTTCTATTTTCATTTTGAAGTTGACATCCTGATTTCGATTGAAAATTAACGATTTGCCCTTGTGCATATTGTTTCTCAATAGTCTTGTCTAGTTGAAGACGCCTCAGGATGCGTTCTCTAATTCCGTATTGTGCCTTCCAACACACTCTTACTCGAGCCCACACGCATATCAATGCCACATGTCAGCCGACGAGAATTAACGCAACTGCAGCTGCCACGTGGCAAACTTTGCCTTCTTTCTACATTACCCTTCAACTCCTCGTGACATCTCAAGTTGTATCTAATTAAAGCGTAATTGCTTAGCAGTGTGTGGTGAGTGAGATGCTTACAGCGCTGTCCACTTAATAAGTTACCATATTGAACTCAAAGTTTGACGATTGATATGCCCACATGTTTGGATTGAGCAGCCAACTTTAGGAAGAATCAATTTGTTTCTAAATCGTTTGGTTTTTTGTTTCAAAAATAAAAGATTGCACTTGAAAACTCAAATCAAGCATATCAATAAATTTGTTAGCTGACAATTGAAGTAGACAAAAGCTTAAACAAAAATCGTTATCTTTCGGATTTTTAAATTTTTGTTATTTGCTAAAATTTCATTTGAAAACCAAATAGCTTTCTATCAATTCATAAACGCATTATTCATTCGTCACCATCTTAGCTTTCTGAAGATGAGATTAAATTAAAAAGTAATTGGGTTACTTTTAAAGGATCGGCATTATCATTTTTAAATGACCTTGTAAGTATTAAAACTGATTTCCCTTAATTAAGTTTTGGGTTTAATTTCTTTACTGTTAACGAGGTCTCTGCGGTCTCACACATTACAGATAATATAATGACCTTATCTGAATCGAATTAAAAATTTATAATTTGATGCAATTAAACCTATAATACTTAGCTGTAAAAAAGTTTGAATGTTATTGTTAGTGTTAAGTTTTCTTTTTTCTTGGTCTTTGGCAGCACTCATGAATAAAAATAGCTCCTTTATTGATAACAGTATTTTAATTGAAATGTTTTTGTTTTTGAAAACACTCTGATTTTAGTTCATTCAAACTGTTCGATTGCGGGCCATATTCCTTCTTCGATCTTATAATAATCTCAAAAGAAATTCTACTACTTTTGTTAAAATACCGCAAGTCCCCTTCTTTAAATAAATTGATTTTGAATAAACTGAACGAACATGGCTTCATTTACTTCTAATTTCACAATGATAATTTCTGTCATTTATCAAACGGGCGCAGAAACTAGATATATCTCTAGCGCAGGGACTGTAAGGGCTGTACAACGTATTTTTTATTACTACTCGCATATTACATAGATATATTGAAGTGATAAAAAATAATTCAAAAATTGTAAAATTCGTTGTTGAAGTGTTAGCAAACTCAGTATTGATAACAAAAATATAATATATAAAAAACGGATTCATCAATGCTTGGTCTATGCATTTATTCCTATTTTATTATACTAATGCATTTCTGGTCTGCATTTAGGCTCATGAACTGACAAATTGCCCTATATTTATGTTCATTTTAAAAAGAAACATGCGTCGCCTTTTTAATCTAAATACGCGTTTGTGCGACTTTGTGTTTGTGTCTGTGGCAAGAGGTTTGGTTGGTATTAGTGCAGTGTTTGCCACAGCTGGCACAAGTTGGACTGCAACAATAGAACGAACAAGCCAAATGCTGAGCCCAAAGCCACATATTGGAATAGAAGAAAAGATAGTGACAAAGTGAGAGAGAAAGATATAGATAGATAGATGGGGAGAGAGAGAAGAGTGATTTGAACGAAAGCCAACAAATGTGGCCAAGTCACGTTTGTCGGCCACAAACGGGCAAAGTTAATTTAGGAGGCAAAAGCAGAAATGGAAAATCATGCAAATTCAATTTAACTGTTTCAAATGTGGCACACAAATAGCCCAAAGTGTTATCAAACATTTTTTGGATTATTGATTAAAGGCATTTTTCGAATGTAGCATTATCGCTTTTTTTCCGGAATTGATCTATTTTGCTTATTTATTAAAGCCCAACAAACAAATATTGTCAAAAGTCAAGAAAATAAACCACTGCAAGGCTAACAATTTCTACACTTATGTCTGAAAAGCTAACGTGGAACAAAGACCAATTTTTATATGAACTACACAAATATAATTTAATTATTATTTTAGCAACTTGCAGTTATCAAAATTGTGATTTAACAAAACAAAAAACAAAAAAAAAACAAACAAATAACTGTATTCTGTTTGTCTTTCTGCAAATTATAATTGTATATGCGAACATATAACATTGTGCAATAATAAATTCTTATTTTTGACATTGTCAATTTAGTTTAGATATATTTTAGCAGCGAAAAAGTTGATTAATTTAATGAAGTAACATGTTTGTTGATTATACTCCGTTTAATCTACAGCAGATTCTAGCCAAACTTCAGCAAAGCCATTTTCAATGACGTAAAACTTTAAGCCATTTGAAAAGGGACACAAATAAATATGCAAAGGAAATTTAGTTCGCACATTACCAACATTCTTATATGAGGATACTAGTGCAAATGGTATATCCCTTCATGGAAACAATTTCTAACGCCTTGAAAAAAGATGACGAAATTAAAACGATATAGCTATACTTTTTGGGCTTCGAGCTTTTCAATAACCCTTGACATAGATAAGCTATAAAATTGTTAACAGATATTGTTTCAAAGTTTACTTCCACGATATAAGTAACTAAATTTTAACATCTATGTATTATGTCAAAACTTTCCTTTATATCTGGGAAAAAGTAACTGGGACTAAAACAAAAAACAATATTAAAATATTACTTTGAACGATTAGTATCTAGTTAGAGTACCTGTTCATCCATCTCTCTTTACTACAGTGTTTTCCCGAAATTTTTATACTCGATACCGAAGGTAAAGGGTATATTGGGTTTGAGCAATGTCCGTCATGGTGTCCGTCCGTCTGTATGAACGCAACTTTTTCCCACACACTTCAAGCTAGAGACTTGAAAATTTGCAAATGTCTTCATCTACGGCATAGTAAATTAAAGTGTCAAGATTGGAGTTCTAAGATAACTAGAGGGCTGGCAAATCGATAAACTCGATAACTAAAAATCGATAAATCCAGCTATTTCGCAAGTCCTTACAGCTAGAACTACCAAATTTAGGAAGAAGATAGCTATTTACAACCGGTTTTTGCTCTTTTTTGATGTGGCAACAAAAACGGCTGATAGTTGCAAGTGTCTTTTGGTTAACAAAACTTAAGCCTTTCGGAATGTCTGGTTTTTATTATTATTATTATTAGATTTAGAGCACAATATGTAATATAATAACTAAATATAGAGTTTAGAGTGCTAGCAGCTTAGGCCTAAGACTCTGGTTTTTATATTTTGTTTAACTGTTATGAGATCCATTATGTTTAATAAATTGCCAGCGCCTTTGTTTTACCGCCGTTTCGCTTGAGTTATTTTTAATTTCATGGGTGCAATTTCTCAGTGTCTGTGCCGTTTGGGAGCATGTCACTGGCAGCGAAAAGGAAAAGAAGATAGACAGAGGGAGACGCGAAGAGCGGAAACTGGTGGGCAAAATGGAACTCATTAGCTGGTGATTTTCTTTTGTTTTCTAAATTAATATTTCATTATAAAGCCGGGTCCAAACATAATGCCAAATATTTGTCTTTTGTGTGGAAATTAAATTAGAGACTCGTCAGTAATTGAGTTAGATCCGCTCCAAGGGCTAAACAGTACTATAAAAGCTTTTAAAAAAAACTCTTTTAAGCCCACGATTGCATTTTTAAATATAGTAATAACAACCATTCAAATTTTATATATATATTGAATATATAAAATATAACATGTTTGTCACAAGATTTTAATGGAAAAGTTTTTAAAAGCTCGGTAAAACAAAAGCCATCAAAAGCACACAAATGTTGATTTTTAAGCAAGCAGCATGCTGTTAAAAAAGGGTTTATTGATTATATTGATGTACACTTTGGGTGCCTTGTTGTTGCTATTATTTTTTGTTCAACCACCCATTGACAAGTGTTTGATTGATTGGTCCACGATGGCCACAATGAAACACCACAGGAGCTGCAGAACTTTTGAAACTATAGCAGTTTTAGGTATCTGGAGAACAGTTCAGTTTGGATTATTGCCCGCATGTGATTTTCTGCATTTAATGTGGCCTAAATGGACATCATGCAGATAAATAGTTTGTAATTACCACAGTAACAACAAAAGAAAAGGTGGATTGACTAGTTTGGCGTTTGTTTTGATTTCAAAGCACACTTTTTGGCAAATGAAAACAAAACAAGTAGAAACGTTGCAATCGGACGCAACCGACTGCGGTATACTCGATACCAGATATAAAACCGATAAAAAGAGACCAGATTGCAATCGGGTGCGGATACGGCAGGGGTGTACGCTGCCTCAAAGATTGTCTGGTGCAGATGGGGATGACAAAAAGCTTTCTTCCTTCCAAATTTGGTGACTCTAGTTAAAGTTTGTTAAAGATGTGGAAAGGGGGGCTGTGGGTGGTATGGGGGCCTAACAACAAAGTTTTGCTGCAGATCTATTTATGATTTTAATTGCTATCCTCCAACCAAATTTGGTGACTCTCGCTCAAAATTAGTAGAGTATGGCGGAAGGGAGGCTGGGGCGGTATGGGTGGAGGGCGCCATTCAAATTTTTTGGGTTTCTTCATCACCAATCTTGACACCAAGTTTGGCGGCTCTAGCTCAAATGCTGTGGAAAATATAGGCGTTTTTGATTTCAAAATGAAAAGGGCTGGGGAACGAGGGGGCGTGGCTCCAAAACTGTGATGTAGTTTTTTGGTGATCGTTAACAGCTATCTTCCTACCAAATTTGGTGTTTGTAGCTTTACCGATTTGAAAAATACACGCGTTCCCGTTTTTAGTGAAGTATTGGGGCGGTTTGGGGCAGCTTGGGCAGTATCGATTGGCGTGGCATCTAAAGTTTTTATGCATTTTTTTGGGGGTTATAATCACCTATCTTGGCACAAAATTTGGTGGCTCTAACTCAAAAACTGTAAAAGATATAAGCATTTGTGTTTTTAAACTGCGGGGGGGATGGGGGCGGTATGGGTAGGTGGGGCTCCAAAACTTTTTATGAATTTTGTTGGGGTTGTCAACACCTATCTTGGCACCAAATTTGAATGGTCTACTCAAAAACTGTAGAAAATATGGTCCATTTTGGTGTTAAACTGCGGGGGGGATGGGGGCGGAATAGGTGAGCGTGGTTCCAAAATTTTTGATGCATTTTTTGGGGATTGTTAATAGCTATTTTCTCCCCAAATTTGATAGTTCTAGCTGTAAGGGCTTGCGAAATAGCTGGATCTATCGATTTTTAGTTATCGAGTTTATCGATTTGCCAGCCCCCTAGTTATCGTAGAACTCCAATCTTGACACTCTAATTTACTATGCCATAGATAAAGAGATTTGCAAAGTTGCAAGTCTCTAACTTGAAGGGTGTGGAAAAATGTTGCGAACATACGGACGGACAGACGGACGGACGGACATACACCATGACGGTTTATTTTTATGTTAAATGCAGTGTTCTAAAATTGAATTCGCTGTACAGAAAGTTAAGCAAGTTCTTTATTTGAAGTTGAACAGTAAAAGAAAACGTATTCAAATCCTTAATAAATGAATATAGCTTTTTTTCATTTAGCTGGCAAACAATGTTAAACAAACGTTGAACTTGAACTGCAACACATTTAAACCATATTGCCTAGGCCTAGGTTAAGATCTCCTGTTAGCATATAAGCCTTATATTTACGACCTTGGATTTGTAGGAATAAATTAGAACAGCTATTTAGAATTCAGTGGAACATAATTGCTCAAGCTTTTTGTTTAATTAAAACAATTGAAGACAAATGTATTTAAGTTTTTGTGATTTATTTTTAATTTTCTAATGCCATTCGAAGCTGCAATGAGCAATAATCAAATATACGTTCGCCACCAGCACCGTGACCAGCATGATGGGAAATCCAATGGAAAAAAATTGTCGAAAGTTGATATTGTAACCATATTGGCTGGCGATGCCCGCAGTCACAACATTTGCCGAGGCACCAATCAAAGTTCCATTGCCACCGAAACAAGCACCAAAAAGAAGTGACCAGATAAGTGGGGTGAATGGCAAATCCAGTTCCCTATTTGTGTCAAGCTGGATGACCAGCTTAAGCATCATTGTTGTGATGGGTATGTTGTCGACGAAGGCGGAGGCTAAGGCACAGATCCAAACCAGCAAAACGATGCTTACTAGCAGCTGTTTACTTCTGTGCACACTAAGAATAATCGAAATTGTACATTGACCAATATAGTCAATCAAACCCATTTCAGCCAATGCCTCCATGAGCACAAAGAGTGCGGCAAAGAAAATAAGAGTTGACCACTCAACAGCCTCCAATACCGAAGCGATATCCGGCCTATTGGACAATACCAAGAGCAAAATGGCCGCCAACATTGCAATCCAACATAGGGTCAAACCCTTCAAAGAGGGCAGGGAATGTAGAAAAAAAAGTAAAATGGCAAACGCAAAAGATACCACACACATATAAAGCAAGGGCTTATTCTTAATCTTACAATTTTCCTTCATTCCAGCGAGAATTTCATCAAAAGATTGAGTCTGCTGTGTCTCTTGCTGTTTGAGGCGCGCTTGCAGTTCAGCAATTCTATTGGCAACTTCAACAGTCATATCTTTTTTTTGTTTCTCAAGAGCCGTTAAGGAATCGCGCACTTGATTTTGAACAAAGATCTTTTTGCGAACCAAGAAGTACAGCACCCCAAAGCCAAGCAGCATGCAGATGAAAACACCCGCAAACATGTGCATCACAAAGTTGCCGAAAACGATGCCATGCGTTGCGGCATAATGATTTGTGGCAACAATAACATTGGGGGGATCCCCGACCGGAGTCAGTGTGCCACCAATATTGGAAAAGACGGCAATGCTAATAAGCACCACTTTGGTGCTTAGTTCCAGAGATTCACACAATCGAATCGTTACTGGCACCATCAACAGTACCATTGTCACATTGTCGAGAAAGGCGGAGAGTATGCCCGTAAACATGCACATATAGAATAGAAGCCGCCAAATATTTCCCCTTGACAACTGATATGCGTAAACCGATAAATAATCAAAGACACCTGTCTCGGCCAGTACTGCGACCATTATCATCATTGCAAAGAGTAGCATCAGTGTATCCATATCAATCCACGAGATGATCTTTTCCAAATTGGGTCTCTCTCCTAGCATAGCGAGCACGGCAATCGAAGCCGTCGCAACGAGCATAGCAGCAAATGTTCGATCCGTTATATCCCAAATGATAAGCACATAGAGAAAGAGCAATAGACATAAGCCACACATAATTCCGGTGTTTATGTTCACCGGATTGGCATTGATGCTGACAAACAGAGCCCTAGAATCATTATGCATATTCTGTACCATTAATTGGAGTTTTCCGTTGGAACTGCCACTATCACTGCTCCTTGCTTCAATTCCACTCACTAACCATTTGTTGTGTGGATCGTTAAGTTTAATAACCTTTTGCACCTTCTGCCAATCATCGGGATTACTGCTGGGTTCTGCATTTAGATAGACATGCCATGGCATTGAAACCGACAATGTTTCATTGGTTTCCTCATTACTGCTTTCCACAATCACCATGATGAAGGGCTGTTCATCCGTTGCTAATTTTGAGTCTTGTGACGCGTCCACATCGATGGGCCCCTGCACATCTATCCGTATGCTATCACCCTTTGGCTCATGCGTGATCATTAACAGATGTGGCCTTAGTGGCTCCAATGGCACCAGCATATCCGACGATTCGTGTGTTGGCGTAATCACCAGGAATACTATACAATACATCCAAACGATTAGAAACACGATTATCTTGATGATAACAAATATCTGGCGAAAAAGGCGACGACGGCGCAATTGCCTTTCAGTGCGTCCCTCGGTATCCTCCTCAAGAGTCGAATTTATATGAGCCATGGCCAGCAGAACGTGAAGTGAAGTGAATGTATTATGTGTCCAAATGTACTATGTATATGTATATATTTTATAACTGGGTTAAATTTTTTCTTCTTGAATTAAATGTTTTTGTTAGACATTCAAAGCAAAAACAACAAAAAAAACTAAAAGAGATAATGTTTTTTTGCCCTTAAAAATCAAAGCTAAATTGTGTTGTTGGATAGTTAGTAGTTAGTAGAAAAACTTTAGTTAAAACTAACCACAACAACGAAAGATTTTCAATCATCATTATACAGTTATATATTGAAGATGGTTAGTTTGTTGGTTTGTCGCCGATAATCTCGGGATCTACGTAGCCGATTTTAAAACTCGATTACGAATTGAAAGTAACGTAAGTGTCGCCGGCCATATATTAATCCGAAAAATGGAAATGTTTGCCTTCGTAGGTAGGTATGTTTCTTGTTATCCTTTAAAGCGGCACCATCTAATGGCTTCTCGATACGGTGACATTGTTTCTGAGATTAAAATTTGCGCAGCGTGATGTAAACTGCATGTTTGGCAGCCAAACTTTGGCTACTTACACTGCATAAGCAAGCTTTTGTCATTTTAGCAATCGATAGCCATTAGAGATGGGCGTCGGGATAGGGATTTTCGGGAATGCCGCGGGTCCCGAAAAAAATTATCGGGATCTGGCGGGATGGGAACGATTTAAAAAAATCCGGGACCCAAAAATCAGTCGGAAACCAAACAAAATGTACTCGATAAATGTTCTGTATTTATCGAAATTACCCACCGATTGCATTTTTTAATTGACACGATATATCGCAAGTGCAATAAATCGGAGCATTTGCATGTTTTTTCACTATTACGAAATTCGGTCATTCTTTTCCAATAATTGGTGCAGCAGCTATGGCAACGAGTGTTAAAATTTTGCAATTAATTTAAATAGGTTTTCAAAGTTCTGTGCACCGCAACCCGAAACTAAAGACTAAAAAATTATATAAAGAATAATGGAATTAAGAAAAATTGCGATATTTAAACATTTTGGCAACAATGCAATGATTCGCCATTGTTGCAAAGGCTCTCCAGGCAAGTGGTTAAGTTTCAACGTCTTCTGCCACCAGCGAAAGGGTTTTTGCTACTTCAAGTAGAATTTTGGAGGAGATAACTCGATTAATTGGAAAAAATGTTTAGAGAATATTGTTTTTAAACGAAAATTTAAATATAAAGTAAGATAATATTTAAAAAAAATGGAAGGGTATTCCAGGAACCCAGGTAAAACTTCTAAGCGCAAAAAGAAAAAATTTCTGCAAAGAATCAATTGTATCCTGGTAAATCCCGTATTGCGGAGACCACGCACATGATCCATACACCAGGATGGGACGTACTAGGGATGTATAAAACGTTTGAGTGGTGTAGGGATCAATGACATTAATGGCTTTATAGACCATCGACGATATGTGAGAATCAAATTTTAATTTACTATCAAGAGTGTTCAAAAACGCTGTCATGTGGTGAAGCGTCAAGCAAGTAGTGAGCAGTATGAGGGGTACTTCTACAAAAAGACATGACTTTACATTTTGAACAATTTAAATTTAGTTATAACGGCACCAGGCCGAAAGTGCACTGTAGTCCGACTGTAGTAAGTATAGCTTTACATCATCAGCAAACATATAAACACGAGAGTTAGTAATAACAGCAGGAAGGTCGTTAATATAGAGATTAAATAGCAATGGTCCCATGTGATTCCCCTTGTTCCTCAGAGGCAACAAAAATAGATTTGGATATATAAGATTTAAAAACAAATTATTGTGTTCGGCCACACAAGTACTCCGAAAGCCACAACAAGAGTTTTGTAGGAAATCCAATAATATTTAATTTTTGAAGCAACAAAGAATGACTAACAGAATCAAATGTCGTACTAAAATCTGTATAAACAGTAGCACCATTTGAGTTTGTTCGTTGGAAAAATCATAACTTTTGAATCAAATGAGACAATCGATCAATTCAAAACATATGATAGATAATTAAACTTCCTATAAAAAGAACGTTTGAAAAAGTTCTACGATTTTTAAGTGCCTATTTATTTATGTGTAGGAAAAGTTGAAATTTGTCGAAAAATCAACTTTATTAGATGGAAAACTAATATTTTTTTTAAATTTTCAATTTATTATGTTTTGTTTGAAAGGCTTTTATAATTTAAACCAAATGTAACAAATATTAAATTAAGTTTTTTGTTAAATATCTTTTAATTTTTTGTAAAATATTGCTCACAATCTACAACAGAAGGTATATTTAAAAGACTAATCATTTCTGAACTATAATTAATTTCTTAGTCTTTTCGTGACTGCCACATGCCACAGTGATGAAATAAGTGGATCAGAAGATGCTGCTAACGTGTTGAAGAGGTCCTCATTTTGTTTCACCCTTGATGTTTTGAAAGTAATCACTTTCAAGATCTGTCCTTTTTTAAATTTATTTAAGGACTCCTGTGCTTCTTCAGAAAGCTCTGCAATTGGCAAAGACTGATACTCAATTATATCTTTGCCATGCGCCAATATTTTATGGGTTGTCGGGTTCAACTTTTTCTGTGAATATATGTAGTTCTGCTAAAAGCGATGCAGTTTTCGAAGCATGTTCTCCATATTTTTCAGAATCAACTTTTTCCTTGCAGTTAACCTCTTAACGATTTGATTGTTTATTCCAGTGATTCGAGTTAGTGCTTCGACATTTTCGAAAAATCGCCTTGAAGTGTTTCATCGGTTGAGTTTCCGTATCAGTACTTGGGGCATTTTACTTTACATTCAATATGTTTAAAAACGCATCCTGAATTCGCTTCGTTCTGATCTTTTCCTTATCTTTGTTTGATGTGTTTTCATCAAAGTGATCCTCCTCATGTGGACGCGTATAAGCTAATTTTAAGAACATTTGCATACATTTTTTGAAGTGTAATGCTACTTGTCACGCCATCTTTCAGTCATCGACTAATCCAGGCAATATGCTTGATTTTCTTTATAAAGTTTAATATATTACCTGATGGATATGGTATGCCTCCAGGCGTATAAATATACCTTTTACATCAGGTCTTAGGTCAAATAATAGCATTTTGATATTACGCACGTGTCTATATTTGGTGCGTACCAGGTAGTTTATTTGTAAAACCTGTAACTGCACCTGAATTTGGGGACCAGGATTTGACAAACGATCTCAGGTAAGCATTACAGAATGAAAAACAATAAATCATGTATTTTAACAATAACGAACGTACCAAAAACAATAAGAATGCCTTTTCACGGTTATATGTCATAAATATTTTTGGAACTATGTATGTCTTTTTTATCTATTTAATCTCTAAAAAAGGCAAAAACGGGCCAAAAAACTTATGTTGAAAATATGGTCGATGTAGAATGTGATAGTTTTTTTTTTTATATTTTCCATCAGAGTTGAGAAATAGTGAAAAATGAATAGTTGGTAAATATCGATTTACCTAGCCAAACGCAAGGCAAACAGTACAATTTGTTTACTTTTTTTTTCTTTCTAAATAGATCTATCGATATAACTTACAATAATGACGATCCGTTAGTTTGGGCGATATTGTATGTAAAACAATTTTGAAGGGCTGGCTATTTATATCTTCTAAAAAGAAATCTGGTTGGATTATGCATAGCCGATTTGAAATTGTTTGAAAATTTCCTATAAATAGGTTCATTCAATAATTTATATAAGCACATGAAATTTTTGTTTGTTGCAACCTCACTTGTTCTACGGGCGCTACTGTGCGACGTCAATTTGCATTTTGGCATCGGCACTGGCTGAAAGATATTTTTTTAAATTTTCAGCCGTTTAGCGCGTTCAGAATTTATTTCATTAGTGGTGTCACCTTGCCGATAATAGAAATTATCGTACATAACAGACATTTTTTTGGTGTATCGAGTACTGTTAACATTAAATGTACATACTCAAATCATAGGTAGACGGCACCGTCTGCCATATGCCAGTGTGTATGAGATATGATATATGATATATAGCTCAAGATGCAAAGATTAAAGATAGAGCCCTAGTGAGAACAGGACATAATCATAGACTTCTAATAACTGTTAATTCGTTTATAGGCATAAAATACACGATGAATCATAACAATCAATTTTGTGAATCACTGTTAAGTAAATGTTATATGAACCACTGCTGTTAATAAAGTTTCGTTCACTGGAACCATCGAATCGCAACGGCGAGCAATGGTTCAGTATCGTTCCAAATGAAACGCAAAAAGGTCAAAATATTTTCACTCGTGGTTATTGCATTTATATGGACTTAAAAATGGCTGTATAGTTCGCGCCCAAGCAAAGCAACAAGCACGACAGTGCCCCAACACACGAAAAATATGAAAACGTTAACAAAAATAACGTAAGTACAAACGTACAAATATTTGACGAATGGGTGCAACAATTTCGCAATTGCACTCTCGCACAAACAAACATACATACGGTCGCTTACGTTCACCATTGCATATTTGTTGTCTATAAACAGTTGTGAGAGTGTATGTATTTATGTGTTTTGCTTGTTTTGTCGGTTCATTGTAACGTGGCAGAAATGTTTACCAACTTTAAGTGGCATGCCACAAAAGGGAAAAAACAGCTGGAACCGCTTAAATTGGATGATGCAATACGAACTTAAATAAAGTCACAATTGAGGCAGGAATGTTATTGCTTTTTCTTCTTCTTGCCACATGCTACAACACGTGCAATGGGGCAATGAATCATCATATTTACATAAATACATCCATGTGCATGCGCAACCTGTCCTATTCACACTTGTACTCGAACGGCAACTCTGCTGCCAATGCACAAAATAAGCAGCGATCAGTAGATAAGATATTGTAAGTACATACATGTGTATGAATGTGTGTATACATGTATGTATGTACGAATGTCCAATAGGATGTCACTTTTATGTCCAAACATATACGCCCGTGTACCGGATTGTTATTCTAACAAAATGTTATTTCCCTATGACGAATGTGGCCTGTGCCGAGTTGCCCTTTATAAATCGGAAAGTAATTAAAAAAATTAAAATAAAAAAATTATAATCTGACGCTTTAGAAAAAAATTAAGTAACATAATGCCAGAAAAGTATGCGTACAAAAATGTTGTGTTACTTTAACGTTAAAAAATATGTGTTAAAAATATAAAGAACATAAACATTTTTCATGAAAAATATAACATTTTTATACTCGATACCGAAGGTAAAGAGTATATTGGGTTTGTGCAATGTCCGTCATGGTGTCTGTCCGTCTGTCCGTCTGTCCGTCCGTATGTTCGCAACTTTTTTCCACACCCTTCAAGTTAGAGACTTCAAACTTTGCAAATCTCTTTATCTATGGCATAGTAAATTAAAGTGTCAAGATTGGAGCTCTACGATAACTAGGGGGCTGGCAAATCGATAAACTCGATAACATCAAATCGATAGATGCAGCTATTTCGCAAGCCCTTACAGCTAGAACTACCAAATTTGGGGAGAAAATAGCTACTACCAACCCCCAAAAAACTGCATCAAAAATTTTGGAGCCACGCCCACCCATACCGCCCCCAGCCCCCCCGCAGTTTAACCCCAAGAATGCCCATATCTTCTACAGTTTTTGAGCTAGAGCCATCAAATTTGGTTCCAGGATAGGTGTTGACGATCCCCAATCAAATTCATAAAAACTTTGGATGCCACGCCCAGCTATACTGCCCTATCCGCCCTCAACCACCCCAACGCTTCGCTAAAAACGGTAGTGCGTGTATCTTCCAAAGTGTTTGAGCTAGAGTCTCAAATTTGGTAGGTAGATAACTGGAAACGACCCCCCAAAAACTGCATCAAAGTTTTGGGGCCCCACCTACCCATTCCGCCCCCAGCCCCCACGCAGCTAAAAAACAGAAATGCTTATATCTATTACAGTTTTTAAGCGAGAACCACCAAATTTTGTGCCAAGATAGGTGATTACAACCTCCAAAAATGCATAAAAACTTTGGATGCCACGCCAATCCATACTGCCCAAGCTGCCCCAAACCGCCCCAATGCTTCACTAAAAACGGGAATGCGTGTATTTTCCAAAGAGTTAAAGCTAGAGTCACCAAATTTGGTGGGAAGATAGCAGTTAACGATCCCCAAAAAACTGCATCAAAAATTTGGAGCCACGCCCCCCCGTTCCCTAGCCCACTGCATTTTGAAATCAAAAGTGCCTATATTTTCCACAGCTTTTGAGCTAGAGCCGCCAAATTTGTTGCCAAGATTGGAAGTGAAGAAACCCAAAAATTTTGGATGGCGCCCCCACCCATACCGCCCCCAGCCCCCCTTCCACCATATTCTACTAACTTTGAGCTAGAGCCACCAAATTTGGTATGAGGATAGCAATTAACATCATAAACAGATCTGCAGCAAAACTTTGGACGCCACGCCCCCCCATACCAGCCCCCAGCACCCAGCCCCCCTTCTACCAAATTCTACTAACTTTGAGCTAGAGTCACCAAATTCGGTTTGAGAATAGCTATTGACATCATAAATAGATCTGCAGCAAAAGTTTGGATGCCACGCCCCCCCTTACCAACCCCATCCCCCCTTCCCCCAAATTTTACTATTTTTGAGCTAGAGTCACCAAATTTGGTATGAGGATAGCAATTGACATCATACACAGATCTTCAGCAAAAATTTTGATGCCAAGCCCCCCCCCCCCCATACCATCCCAAGCCTACCATCCACCATATTCTTCTAACTTTGAGCTAGAATCACTAAATTTGGAAGGAAGATAGCTTTTTGGCATCCCCATCTGCACCAGACAATCTTTGAGGCAGCATACACCCCTGCAGCAGCATACACCCCTGCCGTATCCGCACACCATTGCAATCAGCTCTCTTTTAATCTGTTTTACTAGTGGTATCGAGTATACCGCAGTCGGGTGCGTCCGACTGCTACGTTTCTACTTGTTTAAGCTTTATTTTGATGTTACTTCTTAGCTTCTAGCACTTAAACTCTTCATAATATATCAACAAATTTACAAATGTCTGATTTTTAATCAGATAATTGAATTTTGTTGTTTACCAAGGGATAAGAATTTAGTATAAAGTCGGCTACGCTCTACATTTTATAATTTCAGCCAACCGATTAAGCATTGATTATACCAATTTCTTGATATCCTTTGCCAATTTGTTTGGGGTTGGGGTCACGAACTCAAAAAGATTTTTTTTTTTTTGGTATTTAGCACCCAAATCATTGTTTTGTAGGCAGAATGTTTTTTGACGTTGTCCTGTAGGACCTAAAAGTAATTTTCCAGTCCCAGTTTTGTGGCGGTTTGGAGCAAATTTAAATTGAAGGTAGCAATTGACTTCCTGTGATCCATTGTGGATACGATAAAAACAATATTCCCAACTCCACTAGCCATACCATCTACCCAAACCATAACATATCAGGTTTCAACAAATATAGTTTTGAAAAAACGTAATTTTTAGCATCGAAAACAAGTTCTGCATGTTCGGGATTAAGGGCCCCTTTTAGCTGAAACTCGAGTTCAAAAAATATTTAGTTATAAACTTGTATGCACGTTGCAAAAACATTCGTTTAATGTTTCGAGTTCAATTTTAATCTATATAGAAATTTAACAAATTATGAACTTGTAATGATGGCTTATCAGCTAACCTTAATGTCTGGTTGCAATGATTTGTAGAAATTAAAAATCTATTCCAGTTTTGTGCATGTAATTGTTATTTAACAAATTGATATATTTTTTACTATCTGCTTTTCTTATTTCAGAGCCATAATGGCGTTCCCACAACAACCAGAACAAGAACCAGCGTTCATCACATTCTTAGGACCATCTTCAGCATATACTACTATCATTTCAAGCTTTGACATTGATTTCACGTATGAACAGCAACAAGAAAATAGCATTGACAATGGAAAGTTTGGATTTGCCGCGGGAGTACTGGGAGCTCAAGCTGGAGCCAGCATCGCCAACATCGGCTATGGCCAGCGAGCTCTTTGCGCTTGATGATCCAACAGCCAACTTTCTATATGACGATAACTTTGCAACTGGTGAGTGGTGTTTTATATTTGATTGGTTTTACGAATCAGAAACGTTAATGAATGATATATTTTAGGACTGCTGTACTTAAGCGATGAGCAAGCGGATTGTCTGCAGGAGGATATCTCCATGGAGCTGCTGAGCGATGAGGATTTAGTTGTAGAATTTTTGGATCTGAAGGACGAAGGCAAGTTACAAATAATACGCAAATACGTAGTATTTATTTATGACATTAAGGTTGAACGTAAATCCAAGTGAAAAGATTTTTGATATCGCTCTTTGCTTGCGTATAATTTAGTTTTTAAATGTCAAGATCAATGAAAGTGACATAGTATGGAACATTCAAGCGATTTCAAAATAATCTGTAACTCCAACGTATTTTTTTTTTTTTTTTGTGTAAATTTTAACTTGACATTATGTAAGCTTTAATAAGCGTTTCTAAAGGGCAAGATACCATTTTCCATTGACCGTTTTTGTATACAGGCTACGTCATATGCCATATGTTGCTAGAAAAAAATGCACTCCTCTTTTGTAACCAAAACAAACATTTTGTGATGATGTTGAACTTTGATCGTCTGAAAAATGTTGAGAAACAATGCGCGCTTAACTGGTTCAACAGCTTCATTTTGTTGCTTGACAAATATATGGTAAAAAAATTAAGATTGTTTTTATATCGAATATATGTATGTTTGACAATTTGGAAAGCGAGTTTTTTAAATAACGCAAACATGTGTTTATATAAATATTAAATTATTGATGAAGATGGAACAGACAATTTGTAAAACAACTCACGATCGAAATATATATATATATATATATGTAGTTTATAGCTAGGATCTTAATTAAAAAAAAATAGTTTGTAGTTTGTTGGTGGAGATCAACTTAGTAGGCATTATGTTAAACTACGCAAACTAGCTATAAACACTGAAAACAATGTCAGATTATTTGTACGACAAAATTTTCAACTCGTTTCAAACCGATTTTTCAGTCTTTTGTGAATAGTTTGTTTTGGTTTTGTTGGTCAAGTTAGTGCTAGATTTGCAGTTCACAGAACCGGTTTGATTATTGTTTTGTTTTGGTAACAAATGGTTTGCATCAATGTTGGTGCTGTGTTTGCTATTATTTGCAGCGTAAATATAAGTTATAATAAACCCATAGCCCACACTCAGAAAAATACGTTGTTTAAATAAGCATATTCAAGGCTACTCCAACTATTTGCGTTCATGATTTAGCATCAAATAGAATATGTTTAATTAAGAATTACTCTAAAAAAAACGTAAAATCAAAATTTTTGAAATATATTTCAAACTTTTGAAGCACAAATATAGTATATTGAAATAATTATTTAACCATCTCGCACCCTTTAAACCAACCAAAACTAGATATGTTAGACGTAGAATTTTAATAAAAAAAGCCTTACTTAAACCTGAAACCCCCAAAGTGGATTTAAATATGGTTTAACGTAGAAATAAATAATTCATAGATATTATAAAGTGCACGCACTTTGAATTGGTTTTATCCTATGTTCATTTTGATGTTTAACCACGTTTATATAGGCGATTATTATTTTACTAGTTTCATAGTTCTTTTTTCGCGCAACTTTTTCTCTGAGTGTAAATTCAAAAGAAACGAACAACAGCAATTTGATACGTGAATTATTTTCACTTGGTCACATTGCTTAAACAAACACGTATAGATCACGAAAAACATTGCATGACTTTGCTTAGCTTTCAAAATAATTTTAGAACTTTTGGCTCGGAAATGTTAAAAGTGAAACTTATTTATTTAGAAATTTAATTTTAAACACATTTTAAAAAAGCAATTTAATAATTTTTTTTTTGGTTTAAAGTAGGTAAGTTCAAGGGCATTTTTGAAATCAATTTCAAACCAGTTAATATTTATTTCATAATTTTTTTAGAGTTCTATACGCAATGTTTTTTTTAATGTGGTATTAATAACACAACTTTTTCAACTTTAAATTTCAGTAAGCAATTTCTTTGTTTTAAATTTAAACTTTTTCTTTCCTGGGGACGTGCCTCCATTTCAGGCCTCTTTTGGGGCTTGGTTGAATATTATTATGACAGGATACATGTATACTCGATGTAGCTTTCGATTGCGAAGAAACTGTGTGAGAGAGAAAGAGAGGGAGAAGGAGAGAATAAGAGATGAAGCTTTATATAGGACGCTGTCATTGAACTCGACAGCTGTGCGTTTTCTGAGCTTAAGCATTGTCATATTTCCAGCTTATCGGGAGACAAAGTCTTTATATGTACAGAACAATTTGTTGATAGTTTATAAGAAGTATTGTTCTTTAAAATCTATATTATTACGATTTAAGGAAATTCTGTTATATTTGGTCGCAATCTATCTTTTCCATTTGCATTTCGAGGCTAAACTCGAGTTCATTGAACCGTCACCCTGTGGCACTGTCTGGTCGATTTTGTTTTGTCATAAAAATATATAATAATTTGAGCACCTATCAATTGAGAATTGATACTTGCATTGAGACCTGTTGGTTTACAGCATAAAAAAAAGTTGATTATCTGCAACAGAATTCAATCTATATACATATGGTTAAAAGCGGTGCTGCAACTTAAAAAAATATAATCACTAAGCAGAAAATAATATAGAGCATTCACTCAGTACGGCGAAGTTTATCATTCACTACCAGTGAGATCAGATCCAGGCAGAAAAAAGAGCGAAATGAGCGGTCTCTCGCCGCAAATTTTTGCCGACAAAGTCTGCAGCGCAAAAACTGCAAGTCATTCATTTGCCTGCTTTGCTTGCGAACGTTTGGCAACGGCAGACTCGAGCCGCTGGATCCAATCGTTGTGCATATGTATGCGTTCATATGTGAGCGAGCTCGCAGCCAGTGTGAGCTGTTTGTAGATAGAGAGGGCGCGCGGGGGGTAGGCAACCAATGCATTAGTATGTGAATACATGTGAGTTCGGTTTGGTCGGGCTACCTGCTTTGCGCTTTGCCTAGATTTTTTATATTTTTCTCTATGCCTTGCATTTGCATGTGTGTGTTCATGTATGTATATCCAGCTCATTTGTATGAGTGGTTATTGCTATGGCATTAACTGACCTGCCGCACTTTTAGGATTTTGGCAATTTATAAACTGGTTGAGGAACATAAAGAAGTGCAATGTTAACAATATGTGTATATTTATTAATAATTGCTATATTTGTTTCTATTTATTACAGGTTTCTTATAACTATTGAAATAACTTAGAACTAATAAAACATATACAAACATAATTACATTTAATCCGCAAATATATTAAAAATACAATGACACATTATAACCGATCTGATGATTGCATATAAATGTTATAAATTTATAATCGAATCATATTAAAGCAATCCATGCAAGATAAAGTATTTCTCACAAGCAGCAACAACAATGTCTCGCCACCCAAAATTCTATCAACGCATATTTCTTTGCCCACAAACAGCAAGTTTATACATATGTGTATACGCCGTGCATGGCTGCCAAAATGCAACAAAAAGTACAACAACCAAAAGTATTTTTTACTAGTTTTTGTTGCTTTTCGGCAACGCTGTAGGCGCGGTCTGTATTCTTGTTATTTTCACAAAATTGTAAATCGGCAGTTCTTGAGTTTTGCTTCAATATACTTATTAAAGTCAAAGTTGGAAGGGTAGTATAAACTTAATGTTAGCCTTGTGCAAAACTTGAAATTCGTTAATATTATTTTAATTCTACATGTTTATTCTAGCATTGTTTATTGTTTATATTCTAGCATAAACAATATAGATATTTAAATCATATATTCGATTTTTCATTGACAATTATTGAAAATTGGTTCAAGGGGTATTTTTTATTTGTGCAGCTTGTGCGTCTCAGCAACGACAAGCCAGCGCGTTGTTGGTTTGTTCAGTTTCCCTTTTTCCCTTTATCTTGCATGGATTGCTTTGATATGATTCGATTATAAATTTATAACATTTATATGCAATCATCAGATCGGTTATAATGTGTCATTGTATTTTTAATATATTTGCGGATTAAATGTAATTATGTTTGTATATGTTTTATTAGTTCTAAGTTATTTCAATAGTTATAAGAAACCTGTAATAAATAGAAACAAATATAGCAATTAATAATAAATATACACATATTGTTAACATTGCACTTCTTTATGTTCCTCAACCAGTTTATAAATTGCCAAAATCCTAAAAGTGCGGCAGGTCAGTTAATGCCATAGCAATAACCACTCATACAAATGAGCTGGATATACATACATGAACACACACATGCAAATGCAAGGCATAGAGAAAAATATAAAAAATCTAGGCAAAGCGCAAAGCAGGTAGCCCGACCAAACCGAACTCACATGTATTCACATACTAATGCATTATGTCCGTTGGTTGGTTGGTTGGTTGCCTACCCCCCGCGCGCCCTCTCTATCTACAAACAGCTCACACTGGCTGCGAGCTCGCTCACATATGAACGCATACATATGCACAACGATTGGATCCAGCGGCTCGAGTTTGCCGTTGCCAAACGTTCGCAAGCAAAGCAGGCAAATGAATGACTTGCAGTTTTTGCGCTGCAGACTTTGTCGGCAAAAATTTGCGGCGAGAGACCGCTCATTTCGCTCTTTTTTCTGCCTGGATCTGATCTCACTGGTAGTGAATGATAAACTTCGCCGTACTGAGTGAATGCTCTATATTATTTTCTGCTTAGTGATATAATACAGTTGGTCAAAAGTGAGATTCTGTCTTTAAATATTATCAATCAGCAAAGTCAGCGTTTCAAGTTGAATATTGAGAGAAATTGTTATTCTTAAAACCAATATAACTGCCAAGATTCTGCTAAGATCTAATAAATTTTGAAGCTCAGCTTCTTATCTTGCCTTGCTTCGTTTATTTATTTATGACCCACTGTGCCAAGTCGTTAGGTTCGCTGTGATTCGTATTTTCTGATTTTTACGTTTGGCGGCTACTGCTGATCAAGAGACAAACAGCAGTGCCAAACGAGATTGATCTTATTGCAGGGCTGTTGTTGTCTCCCACACACGCACACTCACACACAAAAACACTCGCGTAGATTCGCTCTCTTTCTCGATGTATCTGCCTCTGTGAATTTTTCTCTCGTAGTCGTCTCTGGGCAGGCCAAAAATGGTGTGTGCTCAACGCTTAATGCTCAGTACGAATTGTTACTCTGACGCGTGCGCTTGAACAAAGAAAATACGGCTCTGGTTTTAAGCTACTAAAACAAAAACAACAACTTGAAAACAAAGAAACTGCACAAACACATAAATATAACAACAACAATTAGATAGACGCACGTATTGGCGTTTTGAAACGCGCTAAAATCAAAAATAATTAAAACGTCAAAAATAATTAAAACGAATTGGTTTTGATTTGATTGGCCAAGCAGGCAAGCTAGCAAACGCTTGTCAAACTGTGTTGCCACCAACAACTTATTTTCAAAACTGTGCGCATTGTGTCGGGCAAGCAAAATTCGCTACGGCGCCGAACAGAACAAAACGCGTGCGTTTGAGGCGTTCATATCGAGCCAACTATATGTAGCCGATTAGCGTAAAACAACAACTCCTTTCTGTTGTTTTCCATCTCAACCACCCTGCCCTGTCCCAACTAAAGAAACTGTCATCTGAGTTAAACGAAAGTTGATTTCGGACAGCATTCGATTGGGAGCGCACAGGACATTGTGAGCATGATACCACACTGTGGATACCGTTACATGTGGAACCGTGAAATTGTGATCAATTCGCAAAAGTTGGTGAAGCGACGTTAAGCGGCGAAAACTCGAAACTACAAAACCCAAAACAACTGCCCAACCTACAGCTGCCCGCCCAATTTGTTTGTGTTTGTGTAACAACGCTCTCGAAAGTATTTGCGGCAGCAGTTGACCAGAAATCATAAAATTCCAAAATCTTTACCCCGCTACCACTTAATAACTGTGTGTGTGTGTGTGTGTGTGTCGTATCCGCCTCACGCCTTTCGCTTATCTGCTTGTTATTCATTATTTTTTTTTAATATTCACTTGGCCTATTCGTTTGCTTTGAGCCAACTTTATATATATATTTTTTGTTTGTTTTGATACCCGTTCAAAATTCGCTGTGATTTTTCATCCCTCTCTTACTTTTAAAAATTATTCAGCAGGTTACTTTTACCTGTACAATATATTTTACAATATATAATAAATATATATATATTTACTGTTGCAAATAACATTAAAATATATATTATTTGAATAGTTTTAGCTTAGTAGGTTTATTTTTAAACGCTTTCAGCGTCATTCTGTAGTTTTAATTTTAAGGCCTAGGATAATTTCATATAACTACCCCTTTGCTTTGCCCCTGTATTCCATTATTCTTTTAAATCCTCTTGCCGCTTCTGTGTCTCTGCTGCCGCAATTATGAGCAGTTATATCTTCATGCAACAAGCCTATGGTTAGTATACTTGTCGACTGTAACAACTTAACTGCAATGCATTTGTTGGACTTTTAGTCACAATTAATTATCGATTATTTATATTTTTCAACACACGAATGCACTTTTCATCCCCTTTAAACCTTACATTGCATTTCGAATACATCAATTTTGTCTCTGGGATAGTCAAATATACAAAGAAAATGTCTCACGAGTTTAAGTAACTGATCTGATGTTCGAATTTCTCAATTGTAAGATTACATTCATTACAACCACAAAAACATAACATCATATATCCTTAAAAATATTACAACTGATTCGATCCGTTCAAAACAGGAAAGTATCTTTTACTCACTGATAATATGTGTAGGAACTCATCTTATTTTTCTCTTTCACCAAACTGTTTTTGTTTTTTTTTCTTTCGATTTTTTGTTTTTGTCTTTTGTCAGTTGTCGCTGTGTGCTGGGCAAAGTCTCTGTTGGGTTGTTTAAGATGACTTTCCGGTCAGGCGGGTTTTATCATATACATACATATGTACGTACGTTGTGGTATTTTATTTTATTATTGTTTATTGTTTTTCATTTGCAACGATTGCCTCGCTTTCAGTTCGGTATGTGTATTAATAAAGTTCATGTACATTTTTATTATCGACTTGTTTAACGATCGCGCCCAATTTCCAAATAATTGACTAAAAGTGCACCTCTTTTGATGTATGTATATTTGTGTGTATACATGTTTATAGGTTTTTTTATTTCAAATTCGAGACAAGTCAGTCTGCTGATAATGGTGGCTGTTTTCAGATATTTGTTGCTTGGTTTCATTTTTTCTTTTAGACTCGCGATAAGCAACTCTCTCTTAATATTTATGGACTGTCTGTGACCTTGACACAGTGACCTAAGCAATATACAGGCGACACTGTGTCAAAAACAAAAACAAAAACAGACCTAAGCATCTGTTTACATATGTTGTTTGTACTATTGTTTTCAGTGTTTTAACCCTATTAGCAAATTCCTTTGTTTTTGTTTAAGGAAATCCTGAGTTTGTTTTTTTTTTTTTGTAGGCAAACTGGCTCAGCTGAGTACAGCAATGTTTTCTGACTGAATAGCTTCTAACGCCAAGGTTGGATTTAATCATGCCCCCATTTATTTTTAATATATGTCTAACTTTTAAAAAATGTATACATTGTGATTGTATTTTCATAATGATAGTGCGGAATTGGCATTGCTTTTTTCTACTGTTTCGTTCCAATTGGTTTTTGCAATGCATTAATCTCTGATTTGTGTGACGAGAACTTATGACAATTGCAAATTGCGTAGTTGGCAGGCCTAATGTAGGACACACAATTTAACTAAATACACTGTAAAACAACGTACAATAAGTATGTATGTAATAGTATGTACATTGGACAGCAATATTTTTATTATTTTATTATTTTTTATATAGTACCTCAAAAGAAATATATGTAAGAACATGCTAAAATAAACTTGAATCCAAATATATATTAAATATTAATTGAATATGCACGTGTTAAGGCATTCAACTGCTGCTTGGCAACTGATAATCGTGTCTTTTTTCTAGAGAAATGAATCGTAACATGGAATTACCTTATTGTGTCATTAACAAATCTTAACAGTAGTTTTCGATTAGCAACAAAGTAGCTGGAAACTTTTCCCACTTAATTTATGTTTTTAAGTCAGATTCGATTTTTAGAAGAATCTAGCTTGGCTTTAATTTTGAAATATGTGTAAAGGCTATTTCAGGCACGCCCTTTACAAAACCTAAACACTTGTGTAGGTGCAGTTCGTATAATCTGTTGCATTCTTAATTAAAAACAAGATTTTTATGCAAATTCAAATGCTTCGAATCCAGGCTGATGCTGCCATTGCAATTTGCAGTTGCTCTGCTTATCGCGCTTAGTGTTATTTACCGAACGAGTTATGTTAATTTTTCGCCTATAATAGTCTATGATAGTCCAACCCCAACACCAACCCCACACACAGTCCAAGGTGCCAACTGCTGGTTTGTTTCCAACAGGTGCGCTAGCGAAGGTCACAGCACAGTACATAGTACTCCCATTCTCTGTGTAGATTTTTGATCTGGGCATCAACACATACACATACGCATACGGACTGCACTTGGCAACTGTATTTTGGGTGTGGAGGGTGTTGGTGAAAAAGGCAGAGAGTAGGAGGGCGGGTGGTGTTGGGTAGGTTCGATGATAACCTATGACGGGCAACTGAAGCTGCTCAATTGAAAAATGAAATTCAGCGTCAAGAATCACAACAAATAATCAAGTCAGATCTTCGTTGTCGAGTTGCCAGCGAACTAATTTCAATGTTTGTCATCTCTCTCTCTTTCTCTTTCACTGTCCATATTCTCTCTTGTTCTCGCTCTTTTTAAGTGAGAATCAATAATCAAGAAGAACAATCGACAAGAACAACAGCAAACAGCTGAAAATATGCCATAATCAATATGCAAATATTTACGAGTCAGCTCCAAATGGTCCAGGCGTCCTTCACTTCAATGTAAATGAGTTTGAATTAAGCATAGATGAAGAACAATAACAAGAGCAAATAGCTTTGGTATTACGACGTAGTTCATGTTTTTCTATAGACTATGTGAAAATTGTAGCGAAAGACATATGGCGGGGTTATATTTAAAGAGTTTTAAAGTCAAAAAGCAAAATTTTGATCAAGTTAAAAAAGGAATCCCATATTTAAGATGCTCCAATATTTGGGCTAGTGCTATTTATGAGTATTGTTTTATATATAATATTTTCAATGTATAGATCCAGCATGTTATTTTATATATGGCAAATAAAGATTCTTTCGATATTCAAAGCAGTTTAAGAATTGTTTCTTTAGTATCAAAAGCATCGCATTTAGAGTGTGTTTTTTTAAAATATTTTTCGCTTACCAAAATGACGTTTGAACTATAAATGCTGTTCTCAATGTATTCTAAGATTTGCCGTTAAAAATAAGGCAAATATGTAAAAAAAAAATTTATGAAAATTGAGTAGTAATTCATTAAATCAATTTATTGTAAATCAATTTTATAAACAATCAAAAATGAATTTCTGTTGCTTACAGAATGCCTTTTGGATCAAAAATCACCGCACTTCATCGATTATGAGTCGGCGGGATTTTCACAGGCACTCGATGTGGCGCCGCAGGACATCATCCTACCCGTGTCGGAAGTCCAAGACGCTGCAGCTGCCAGAAACACCGATTCTGATTTCCAACATGGCGACTCATCCTTGATATTACAACAACTTACGCCGCCGCAATCGCCGCCTCAATTCGATGGCTACCAACAGCATCAACAGCAGTTGGAGCAGCAGCTTGTCAAGGAGGAGCAGAAAGTGGTAAGGCTTACATAAGGATAACACCGCTTTTAGCAAGTATCCTAAACAATGTTTTTAATTTACAGCTGTCTTTCGCTACGGATGCTGCAGTCACAGAGGCACCAACAGCTTCCACTGTTGCATACAACTTTAACAATTGGGTGCCAGTCAGTGAAATTGCACGCGAATCACAGCTGGTGGATGACATTGTAAATATGCGTGCTCAAGAGCTGCAACTGCCCATTGACTGGCAGCAATACAATGATGACTGCGAGTCACAGGCATCATCATCCTTGGGCAGTAGCAGCAGCAGCAGTCGCAGCAGCAGCAGCAGCAATGGTGACATCAGCGGCGCCTTTAGCAGCATTGCCGATGCGGATGAGGAGTGGCTGCCCGCAAGCAGCAGCAGCACCAGCGGCTCACCCAGACACACCATCAACGAAGATGGCAAGCAGCATTCAACATCAACGGGTGCCAAAAAACGTACTCGCACCTATGGACGAGGCATCGAGGATCGCAAGATAAGGAAAAAGGAGCAGAACAAAAACGCGGCCACACGTTATCGCCAAAAAAAGAAATTGGAAATGGAGCATGTGCTCGGCGAGGAGCTGGAGCTGACGCAGGCCAACGAAGAGCTGCGACGCAAGCTCAATGCAAGCAGGCGTGAGTCGCGTTATTTACGGCAGCTGATCCGCGAATTCTATAAGGAGCGCAAGCAATAAAATCCACTTTGATTTATTTTTCATTTGCAAAGTTATCGTTGTTATCATCAACATCACTGTCACTGTCACTGTCACCGTCATCGTCACCATCACTGTCACGATTTAAAACCCAGAGACCGTCACGACGTTTCTCAACTCTTAACGCCCTCGTCACCATTTTATTCTGCACAAATGTAATGCCAACGTCAACAGTTCAAGCTGCCGGTTCTTGAACGGCATTTTGGCACTTATGACAAGCCGCCGTGTTGCAGCTTCGATTTCCATTAGCCAGTGCTGGTCAAGAACAAACCCAACAACACAATGTGTCGCATAGGCCAATGTGCCGCTATTTGGAGGCAACACAAACTAAATATGATAAACAAAACTATATGCGAAAACCTTTTGTTCTCATATACCTATATACAACCATCATATTTGTTCTATAACCCTGTGCGGGCGGCAGCTAACTGTTTTTTTTTTTTGGCATTTGGTGTGAATTTTTCTTTTGTCAACAAAGAATACAATTTTATGAAAAATAAAACGTTGTACAATATACATATTATGAGAAATTATTATATCGAGTAATAAATTAAAAAACAAAGGGCTTTCAACACGCTGTCTATTATTTTTCTTATCTCTTAAACTATGTGAGTGTTCTAGGTGTCTCGAAGTTATGGTCTCATGCAAAAGTGAGTTTGATAACGCTATTCAACAACAGACATACCTGATGTATTCATTAAATCAAGATTTTTTCATACAGATTATCAATCTAAATTATTTGATTCAAGTTAATTAGTAATAACTATTATATTGTTAAAGGGATTTTCAATTTGTCGAATTCAAGTTAACGACCATGACAAATATGTACATATATGAATTTATAGTTGGGATGCACTACATCTACGACTAGAATTACCTTAAATTCAATAAAGTTCAATTGACGTTAGTCGTCAGTTAAATTTTTTCATTCAAAAAAATAAATTTATAATAATCAGAATAAACATTCGAATCAAAAATCAAGATATTATTCCAACACAGCGGTAAAGTGCCTCAGCCTGTGGGTGCCTAGCAAAAACAACAGAAAACTGCTCTACCCAGTCTTCACCTTAAATCGAATTTGCTGAGTAATAATAAATATAATATTTTACCATCCATATTTTTTATACCAAGTGCCTTTTATTGAAAACAAAAAACATTCTGTATATTGTTCAGTACTCACGAAGTTTTTTTTTTGAAAATTTAAAATTTATAAAAGGCTTGATTTTCTAGGGCTCAAGAGACTTGTGAGTTTGTTGCTAATAATAATAAATTATAGTTAATAAATGAGGAAAACAAGTAAAAAGGTATATTTATAAAAACTTATGATACTCTGTGTGTAAATATCATAAGATATTATCAAAATAGTTTTTTTTTATTCAACCTTTCATAAATGTTCATACATATGTTTGTAGATAGGTAGGCTTGAAAACTAGATGCGTAAAGCAAGTATCATTTCAAATTGGGTAGAATAGTAAGGATGTTGTTAACCTGTTAATTTCAATAAGTCTTAATAAAGTATTAAGATTCAAATTTGAAAGTAGCCTTCTGGATAAAGTCAAAAAATTTATTTAATTTGAATTCAAATCAAATACTGAACGGGTTCAATGGATTTATTAGTTTTTTGTTTATTTTTGTTTTCCAGCATATTGTTATAAGCTTATGTCATTAGCTTACAAGTAGTTTTTAAAACTAAAGCTTAATCAATTTAAACTCAACAACATGCTCAAGTACCATCAGCACAATGCATTGACAGCCATCGTCTCCACCCACTGCCAACTCAATCCACCGTGCTTGCCAATAAGCACACGTGACGTACAAAAAAGAGATGTTGTATAATCGGATTATGATTATGTCTATACGAAAGTGATTAGTTGACGAGGGCTATGCTGTTGTACAAAATGTCTTCAAACTTGTATCACCGTTCGCTAGAACTTCGAGTGCAGTACAAAAAAAAAAAAAAGAAACTTACGCCAATTAATTGAAAAAAGTGGCGAAGCATCAGCTCGAAAGATGGAGATTGATGCAGCGAGTGCCAAAAGTGAATCTGAATTACAAATGCAAGCCGAAAAAAGAAAACAAAAACAAATGAAATACGTAAACAATTTCTCAACTGTGGATAAACAGATATATGCATGCATACATATTCACTATTTGTTGCTTTCGTGTTCTGTGGGATTTGTGCGCCTTGGCATTTGACTGATGAGATGGCGACGTGAGCGACTGACTTCGTTCGTTGTACGTTCCTTTGGACTTCGGGCGCCATTTTCACTACTAAACTAAATTTTCCACATCGTTAATTTATATTAATATGATTTCTGTGTCAACGGTCGGACGCGACGCCGCCCATGTCTGAGCCAACGTACTTGTCACCCGTTGCGAATATATATATACATATACATATATATATATATATGAACACATACATATACATTATGTACATATATATGCGAGTGTGTGTGTGTGTGTGTGTGTATGTGACCAGGAGCAACACCCACGGAGGTCGCCGCGACGCCGTCGCAATGTTTATCTAAATTGTTATTTTTCACACTCACGCAGTTCAATGAATTTGTGAAAATTACGTTTGGGACTTTGTGTTTGCTCATCGACGATGTCGCCGGTCTCTTCCTGTGCCGAGGGGCGATGGCTATGGCGAGGGCGAGGGAGGAGCTGGATGCTGGTCTCTAGACTGGTTGACTTTAAGCGTGTGTTGGCATCAAATTCAATTTGGCTCCTATTGTGTTAATTCTGTTATAAGCTCAAGCCGCCAAATCATCACACAAATCCTTTACTTTAACTTTTAAGCCACAGCCTAGCAAACCTTTGTACATTCAAGTGCGTAAGATGTCAACAGGCAAATAAAAGAAGTCGAATAATCATTGAAAAACACAGAAATTCTTTTTATTCACTATTCGTGACACAAGAGGTAGCTCAGGGTACTTTACGAATAATATTTACAGAACATTCCCAGTTTTTGCTTCAACTCAATTACTTTGGGAATGAATTTTTACGAAATTTTAAAAATTTTATTTTTGTATTGAAGTTTTTATTTTTTAAAGATTTGTGTTGATTTTAAGAGTCATCATACAATTGATTTTTTTCACATAACTTGGATTCAAATGTTAGACATACTTTCTTAAATTAATTAAATTAATAACTAACTAAAATCGAAAAGCTTTGGTAGGCATAAAAGATTACTGCGTTTTATTTATAAACGAGTCGAACTTTTTCTTTTAGAAGGAAACTGGCTTTGAATATAAATACGGATCGAACTTATTTTTAATATACTATAGGGGAATATCAAAGCTATCTGCCATTCCGAAAGTCTTCGAAAAAATTATTTGCACCCAATTGCAGCACTTATGTACTTCAATTTTATCCCCTTATCAACACGGTTTTGTTAGGCGAAGATCTACTACCACCAACCTTCTTGAGTTTACCTCACTAGTTATCAAAGGGTTTCAGGACAAAATGCAAACTGACGTCGTTTACACAGATTTTAGTAAGGCATTTGATTCTGTTAGTCATTCTTTGCTGCTTCAAAAATTAAATATTATAGGATTTCCAGCAAAACTCCTGTCGTGGCTTTCTGAGTACTTGTGTGGCCGAACACAAAAAGTAGTTTTTAAATCTTCTGTATCCAAATCTATTTTTGTTACCTCCGGTGTTCCTCAGGGGAGTCACATGGGACCATTGCTATTTAATCTATTTATTAACGATCTTCCTGCTGTTATTACTAACTCTCGTGTTTTTATGTTTGCTGATGATGTAAAGCAATGTTTCACCTATAATGATGATTCTCTATGTAACTTACTACAGTCTGACTTGGGGGCACTGTCGGCTTGGTGCCGTTATAACTTACTTAATTTAAATTGTTCAAAATGTAAAATCATGACTTTTTGTAGAGGTTCCCCTCATACTGCTCACTACGTGCTTGATGCTTCACCACTTGTCCGCGTTTTTGAAATTAAAGATTTAGGCATCATTCTTGATAGCAAATTAAAATTTGATTCTCACATATCGTCGATGGTCAATAAGGCCATAAATGTACTTGGCTTCATCAAGCGGTGGTCAAAAGAGTTTGATGATCCCTACACCACTAAAACGCTATATACATCATTGGTACGCCCCATCCTGGAGTATGGATCTTGTGTGTGGTCCCCGCAATACGGGCTTCACCGGGATAGAATTGAATCCGTGCAGAGGAAATTTCTTCTGTTTGCGCTCAGATGTTTTAACTGGGTTCCTGGAATAGACCTACCACCCTATTCAAGTAGACTTCTTTTAATTAATCTTCCTTCCTTGTTGAACCGTAGAATTATGCATGGTGTAGTATTTGTCACTAATCTACTTAATGGTGATATCGACTCATCGGTTCTTCTAAGTCGAATAAAATTAAATGTTCCCATTAGATCTACACGTAACTTCCTACCCCTCAGCCTCGATCGTTGCTCGAGCAACTATTTAATTCATGAACCATTTCGTGTATTATGTTCTGACTATAACAAACTTTATTCCCTTGTCTCTCTGGAGACCTCGACTCCAGTACTAAAACGATCTATCCTTTCTGCCTTATCTAATCGTAACCACTAATCACTAATCTTCCACTGGTCTGATTGGGTTTTTCTGGGTTTTTCCCAATCCACGCAACAAATGTTGGACCAGTTATATTTATTTGGAATTTCCCAGAGCTTTAACGTTAAATTTTTAAATTTTTTATCATAATTTTGAACTTTATTTCAGATATTATAATTATTTATTTTATACTATATTATTTTAATATTATAATTATAGTTAATTTTGATTTGTCAGCTGCTCATAGCCGACATTAAATAAATAAATAAAAAAAAAATAAATAAATAAATATGAAAAGTGCTACAATTTACCATGGTTGTATTGAATCAAAAATTAAATTGTTCCTTTAAATATTGATTAGTTTAGTCAACAATTTAAAATTGAAAATTAAAAGTTTATATTTGATAGTTAAGCAAAATTGCTCAAATTAAAAGTATAACAATACGGTTTATACTCTTATCTATTTCTGGAAATAAAATGACAGAATTTAATATTCTAGTTAAGAATTTTAATTCAAAGTTTGCACATTCTTATATATAACATTTTTCTTGCAGGCTTATTCAAATCGAAGTTTTTCGCCACCGATTCAAAAACGATTTATATTCGATATATTAATACGATCAGCTTATGAGTCCAAAATGTTCATAACAAGTTTAATTAATAGCGAAGATCTAAAATCCGAAACTGAATCTGATGGAATAAAAATTCAAAATGTAGTACAAAATCGAACATTGCATGTAAATTTGTGCGAACTACAGCAAATAAATCATCATAAGCTTTCGTCTTTCGTTGGTGTCGGTTGTGTTTTTGAGCGCTCTCAATAAGTTATTGTTTTCTTGTGTTTGTGCACTTAGTGTTACTTGGTTTTATTTGGTAAACGATTCTAGCAGTGATCGCAAATATACGTTGTATATATTTACGTGTGCTTAATAATAGTTGCGGACTTAAATTACATTTGAAGTCGCAGCAGAACCAACGCTGCATTTGCTTTAAAAAAACATATGTACATACATACGTATATTTGCATTTGCTTATTCTGTGCTTGTTCTGTGTTTTCTTTCATCCAATAACAACAAACAGCTTGTCTTATTTTCTTGCTCTTGCACTCCAGCATCAGTCCTCTCACGCTAACGTCCGCTCTTATCCGAAGTACTTGTAGTTGTTATCTGCCAACGCACTCAAGCTCTCTCGCTCTCTTGCTTTTTACCGTTTGATCGTGCTCATTGCATCAACGCCTTCACACTTACTTTCGTGAACCCTACATCTTTTTGATAAAGCATATTACTTTTTTTCTTTTTATTATTATTTTTATTTATTCAACTTAAAATCAATATGCTACTTTGTTGCAGCAACAACTGCAAATTGGTTGGATCATCCAACCAAGACTTTATTCTGTGCCGATTGTGTGACAATGTTATACACATGAAGTGTGTCGGCTTTACGGCCAAAATACGGGACTGTTTACTTGCAGATATTGGCCTTAAATGGTTTTGTCAGTCCTGTAACGAAGTTGAAAAGGAGTCTACTCAATTTATGAGACAGACATATGCAGGTTTTAATACAATGCATACTGCATTTAATAACCTGCATACTTCCTTTAAAGAGTTGCAGTCAAGCTTCAAAAAAGGCAAGTTGTTGAGTAATTCGCCGAAGCGTAAAAAGACTTCAGGGCCTAATCCGCTCACTGTTCCTCCGGTCTTGGTCACCACTCCCCTTTTGGTACCTATCGCTAATCCCCCAACGGGTTCAATTGCTAGCCCGTTAATGCATTTTAATTCGCCGGCAAGAAATCCAAACCATAACCCTTCCCCGATTTTAACACCCAATCTTTCTCTTCCAACAGCTTGTGTGCCTATTAAGCCTACTGAAGGTACACCGGGGGCTCACAAGCCTCTTGTTGTTGTGCCTTTGAAAAAATTTATTTTCGTGTCTAGGCTAGCATCCGACACTTCGTTGGATGATGTTAGTGCCTACATTAAAAGTAAAATAGACTCTCCATTTATAACTGTTGAAAAGTTCAAGTTTAAACAAGCCAGAACCATATCTTCTTTCAAATTGAGTGTTCCGCCCGAACTTTTCTCGACAATTTGTTCTGGAAAGTTTTGGCCACCGCAGCTCATTGTAAAGGAGTATGTGAATAGGCATAAAATTAATAATAACGATAGTAGGTTCAGTAGTGCACCCAACTGTTAGCCACCCTGTTGCCTCAACTTCGGCGGCAAAAAACTAACAAAAGTAGTTAGCTTGGCCTATCAAAATGTTCGAGGCCTTAACACTAAACTTTCTAAACTATATGTAAACAGCTTATCCTTTGATTCTCAGATAGTAGCACTGACAGAAACCTGGTTAAAACCTGATATATCGGATTATTCCGTTTTGCCTATGAAGTATAACCTTTACAGGTGCGATCGCACCTCCCGCAAGGGGGGCGGTGTTCTCATTGCTGTTGATTCCTGTATTTCCTCTGAACAGATTCAATCTCATGATCATCCGGATATTGAGTTCATATGTGTTAAAATATTATTTAGCGGCTCTCTTTATATTACTTGTTCATATATTCCTCCCAATTCTGATATTAACATTTACAAATCCCATCTGAATGCCCTGCAGCTTGTGTCGTCGTTGTTGACGGATATGGATCAACTTATAGTGGTTGGTGATTTTAATTTGCCACATGTGTTATGGTCTGTGGGAATGACACATCTTCGGCGCAATTACCGGCTACTTCTGATGATTTTATCGATGGCCTTTTAGAGTTAGGCCTATCACAAGTTAACAGGGTGCATAACAGTAGTAATAAAATGCTAGATTTAATATTTGTTTCTGACTCTGATTGTAGTACTGTTAGTAGAGTACACCCTTTAGTGCTTCCCGAAGATACCTACCATCCAACTTTAGAACTTTCATTTGAACTTTTTAACCTTAGCTCAACATCTAACAATTGTTTAAAGACACGATGTTTTCGTAAAACTAACTTTACTAAATTAAATGACCTTCTTCAGCATACTAATTGGTCTCAACTGTATTCTTGTACTGATATAGAAACTGCCATTGCCATTTTTTACAGGACTTTGAATTCATATTTGGATATATGTGTTCCCGTCACTGTTCCTTTAAGTGAAAATAAACCACCTTGGTTTACGAGGGAACTATCAAAATTAAAAAACGTGAAAACAAGATCCTATAAAAAATTTAAAGATCGCTGGAAATACTTTAGATTTATCCTTGTATATAATTGCAAAGTCAAATTTTATTTCTGTAAACACTATTTGTTATAACAATTATCTCAATCGTTGCAGATCAAACTTTTCCCGCGATCCGAAACAGTTTTTTAAATTTGTTAACTCTAAACGTAAATCTTCTTGCTTGCCTTCCTCGGTTTACCTTGATAATACAAAAGCAAATACCGATCAGGCAGTGGCCGATCTCTTTGCTGAGTATTTTCAATCTGTATACACATCGAGTTCATATAGTTGCACTAATTCCTATCCATTTCAAGTTCAAGCGTCAAACTGCATTTATGTCCCAGTTATAACTGAGTGTACGCTGCTGGGCGACCTCAACACTATCAAACCCAGCTTCTTGCCTGGTCCTGATGGAGTGCCAGGTTGTATACTTAGATATTGTGCGGACTCACTTTGTAAACCCTTACACAAATTATTCAACTTGTCAGTTGAATCAGCTGTGTTTCCTGGTATATGGAAGGAATCTCTTTATTATTCCACTCCATAAAAATTCTTCCAAGTCCAACGTTAAAAACTATAGGGGGATATCTAAGCTGTCTGCCATTCCGAAAGTCTTTGAAAAAATTATTTGCACCCAATTGCAGCACTTATGTACTTCAATTTTATCCCCTTATCAACACGGTTTTGTTAGGCGAAGATCTACTACCACAAACCTTCTTGAGTTTACCTCACTAGTTATCAAAGGGTTTCAGGACAAAATGCAAACTGACGTCGTTTACACAGATTTTAGTAAGGCATTTGATTCTGTTAGTCATTCTTTGTTGCTTCAAAAATTAAATATTATTGGATTTCCAGCAAAACTCCTGTCGTGGCTTTCTGAGTACTTGTGTGGCCGTACACAAAAAGTAGTTTTTAAATCTTCTGTATCCAAATCTATTTTTGTTACCTCTGGTGTTCCTCAGGGGAGTCACATGGGACCATTGCTATTTAATCTATTTATTAACGATCTTCCTGCTGTTATTACTAACTCTCGTGTTTTTATGTTTGCTGATGATGTAAAGCTTTGTTTCACCTATAATGATGATTCTCTATGTAACTTACTACAGTCTGACTTGGGTGCACTGTCGGCTTGGTGCCGTTATAACTTACTTAATTTAAATTGTTCAAAATGTAAAATCATGACTTTTTGTAGAGGTTCCCCTCATACTGCTCGATACGTGCTTGATGCTTCACCACTTGTCCGCGTTTTTGAAATTAAAGATTTAGGCATCATTCTTGATAGCAAATTAAAATTTGATTCTCACATATCGTCGATGGTCAATAAGGCCATAAATGTACTTGGATTCATCAAGCGGTGGTCAAAAGAGTTTGATGATCCCTACACCACTAAAACGCTATATACATCATTGGTACGCCCCATCCTGGAGTATGGATCTTGTGTGTGGTCCCCGCAATACGGGCTTCACCAGGATAGAATTGAGTCTGTGCAGAGGAAATTTCTTCTGTTTGCGCTCAGATGTTTTAACTGGGTTCCTGGAATAGACCTACCCCCCTATTCAAGTAGACTTCTTTTAATTAATCTTCCTTCCCTGTTGAACCGTAGAATTATGCATGGTGTAGTATTTGTCACTAATCTACTTAATGGTGAAATCGACTCATCAGTTCTTCTAAGTCGAATAAAATTAAATGTTCCCATTAGATCCACACGTAACTTTTTACCCCTCAGCCTCGATCGTTGCTCGAGTAACTATTTAATTCATGAACCATTTCGTGTGTTATGTTCTGACTATAACAAACTTTATTCTCTTGTCTCTTTGGAGACCTCGACTCCAGTACTAAAACGATCTATCCTTTCTGCCTTATCTAATCGTAACCACTAATCACTAATCTTCCACTGGTCTGATTGGGTTTTTCTGGGTTTTTCCCAATCCACGCAACAAATGTTGGACCAGTTATATTTATTTGGAATTTCCCAGAGCTTTAACGTTAACTTTTTAAATTTTTTATCTTAATTTTGAACTTTATTTCAGATATTATAATTCTTTATTTTATACTATATTATTTTAATATTATAATTATAGTTAATTTTGATTTGTCAGCTGCTCATAGCCGACATTAAATAAATAAATAAATAAATAAAAAAAAAATGTCAGGAAAACTCGCATTATGGAACAAGTAAATGCTGAAAACGGTTCAACAAATTCTAAACCAATAATATAACCGCTCTCTAATGAAATTTTTGGCTACTTGAACAAAATTCAAAAATATATATTGAGTAATTGTAGAGAAAAAAAGAACAAAAAATATTGTTTTAATAAAACAAGCTTGTAACCAATTATTTTTCGAGTTAACGAATTAATTTCGAGTACCCTGCTTTTTGGTTCAATTTTCACTATGTTTTGCTCTTAATATAATAAATTCATCATCAATAGGAACTAGTTTTTAGGCCGTAGTTCGAGCTCTCATACGATTTTGATTTATCTAGTATAAATAATTTTTTTTGATTATTGTTTCTTATAATGCAAAACTTCATTCAAAACAGGAATCGAGAAAACAATACATTCGTTGCATTTATTTATTTGTTTTCGTGTTCTTTGCTTATTCTCTGATCTTCACATTACAATTTGTTGTCGCCAACTAGACGCACAAGCAGATTATTTTACAAACAAAATACAGTCGGTGTGCTTCCGGCATGGAGCTCAAAGCTCGGCCACAACATCATAAAAATATAGATGTTGTGTATGAACAATTCTAAAAAAATAGTGAAGATCTGCATCTAAGCGAATTAGTGCATACACAATTTGGTGAATGATTTCATGGTTGTGGCGACACCAACAGCTAAGCAAACCTTATCAGCAGTTAAAGAAACTTTGTGGAGAGTGAAAATAGAATGACTGAAAATTGTTGTACTCAAATAAACGTGCTGGAAGCATTTATCCAGAAAAAGAAATGAGAAAACCAAATTGAAACAAATAATAAGGTTCATACATTTTCAATTGAAGATTGTTTTATGAAACGAGTATTTTTATTATCCCTTTCGACTGTATTTGTATGTTGTAATTGGAGTATTGAACGTACTTTTCATAAAACAGCAGTTATTCCATAAACAAACTTCACTACATCGGCAAGCACAAGTTTATACTAACTGGCTTAAGTTTTTCCATACATTTGGCAATTTCTATTGCAGCACTCACCGAAAATAATGTCTAATCTTACTTGATCTGAAAACACTTTTAGTCAGCCAGTCAATTCAATCAACGTTTTCGCCTCAACCCTTAGCACAAACATAGAAAAAATGAAATTGAGATGGTGTAAAGTTTTCAATTTAATTGAAATCGGCCCGCATTGCTATAACCCGTTTTTTATTTTATTTTTCATGTTGTTTACATATTATTTAGGTTTAATTTTATGGAGCGGCGAAAGGTGCAAATGTGAAAATGCGTATGGTGCGATGATTGTGTGTGATTGTGTGAGTGTGTGTGTGTGTGAGTGCGGGTATAAGATAAGCAATTGTTGACATGTGGTTGTTGTTGTTGTTGTAGGTGTTGCTGTTGGTGGTGCGATAAGATAAGCGAAAATTCAAACAGTTGGCTTTTATTTCCGAAGGGGAATCGGAATATCTAAGAGCATAAAATGTAGTATTTATGTATATATAATGGAAATTCGTTACTAGTGCACTTTGCTAAGCTTGCGTTTGTTTTTTTTTTGGCAAATGAATTGAATTCACTCGCCAAAAAAAAAAAAAAAAGAAACAGTTTCAACTACAACGGCACCTAAAGTTATTCTGTTTTTCCTTTACCTCGTACTCTATCGTTTTGTTTAGCTTATTGTAATTAAAGGATCTAAGGATGTTAGCCTCATGCGGCGCTAAACCAATTTGCGCTGCGTAATTAAATAAGTTGCTTATCTATCTTTTTGTATTTCATTTTTGTATCTTTGAGATACATTCGTTTCATTTGCTTAGTATCTCTTTGTCGCTTATACTTCCGCCATGATACACACATACATACATATATATTTTGCGGTAATAAAATTTACACTAATGGACGCATAATACATTTAGCTCAACGCTATGACTCATATACATCCTTACTATATTCACCATTAACAGTTCTTAAAAGCCACAGAGAGAGACCCAACACACACACACACACACACACATGTGATTATACACACGCACTTGTTTGTACCCGCCACTCCTCACCCACTTTTTCCGAAAAATGCAAATCATGATTTCGTTGTCGCCATTGTCTCATTAACATGCCAAGGGTTAACTTGATGTCTTTCACACTACTCTCACTCCCTCTCTTTCTCTCTCTCTCTCTCTTAATATGGCATTGCTTAATGTTATGAAAAGTTTCTCATGTTTATACACCTCCCCCACCACATCTCTTACTCATGTTTCTCTCGTTCACACATTGATTTACCACCCACACCACAATCATTTAGAGGGCCGACTCCTTGGCGTCGCTACTGACTTGCAAATTAAGTCCGCCGAGGATTTGCCCATTGGCATCCATTTACAGGCACCGCCAAACAGCTTTGACGTTTGTTGAGTTTTAATTGTGTTTTAAAGTGTTCAGCGATAAGGGTAGGAGGTTGGTCAAGGGCAAGGGTGGCTTGTCGCTTGGATCGCTTACAGGACATTTGGCCTGTTGATTTAGCTTCGGTTCCTTGGTCATTTGATGCCTAATTAAATTTAACGATGACGTTGATTTCTCCACCATTGCACCACTGAGAACAACGCAAAAGAGGAAGCTAAGGTTTCATTTTACATTTTGCAGCAGCAAAAGCAATCGCATGTGCTCCCAATGGGCTTATGCTTAACGCGTGTAGATAAGTTTTTTTTTTGTATTTTGTTTTTCTAAACATATTTGATTCGATGCGATAGCGATGATTGCATAATTAATAAAAATTTTTGGATCGAAGATGAAAATTAAGATTTCAAACAAAATAGTATTTTGAGTTCTGGTTTGCTTACAAAATCATCATAAAACCTAATTTATCAGTATTCAACTAAGTTTGATTAATATTTACATATTGTTTATTGAGATTAGGAAAACAAACTGACGATTCTTATTATGTGAGACATTGAAAAAGCAAGCAAACAGGTTGATTTAGCAACTTGAGTGTACATAATAATAATGTTGAAAACAACATTAAAATTAATATAAAACTATAATGATTGGATGATTAACGTTTCCTTAAGACTATTTAACAACAAATTTATTGCAATTACCCAAAACTAAAGAAAGATATGGTTATAAATGTAATTTAGTTTTATTATTTTTCAGCACAGAAACAAAATGTATGGCATCAGCTTATTATCGACAAACATTAAAAGCCAAAAACAGGCCTTTCGAGCTAAATTAAAATTGTGTGAATTTTGTTGACCAACTATATATATTTGAACTAGTGTCCAGAAAGTCCAGCCAATGGAAGTTGTTCATGCATTCTGCAATTTAAATTGGCATATCTCATTTCGAAGATTGCTGGAGTTCAACTAGGATATTGTGCGTCGCAATCTTTGATAATCTATTAACCTTTAAATGATTAATAAAGTTGCAGACAACAGTCCTACGAACTTCATTAAATTAATCTTTATAGTTTTTAAAACAAATAATTAGGTTTCATAAATACTCAGTTGACGCATTTAAAAAAATTTTAAAATTTCATATTCTTTAGTTAAGTTTCAGTTAAAGTTAAATAAATCAGACAAAATTTTTAGTTACATTTTAAATTTGTCAATAAAGTGTCATTAAATGGCTGCAACAATTGTCACTCACTTTCTATAACCTTCTTTCACCTTCCCCCTTCTCATTTCATTTTGCATTGGCATTCAGATTCACACAGACTTTGTCAGGCAGACAAATCGAATGCAATTTCACGGCTAGTTGAATGGGCATGAAAAAAAGGAATACAAAATTAAACGATGTTTCTGAATAATGCAATAAATGAAGCGCAATTTTCAATTTGCCAAACAGATGAGCCGCAAAACAGTCAAAGCAGTTTTCCACATTTCCATCACTTAACCGCCATATCATTGTTAGCGTGCCGAGTATTTCCCGAGTTGTTGCATGCAACTGCATTTGGTGCAGGGTGCTTTAAGCCAAGTGCATACACACTGAAATCGGCGTCGTTCACCAACATGCAACATGTGCCTCCAGCCTTCTCATCTCAATTTTCCTCCCGGCTTCACCGACGTTATATGTTGATGCAACAATTGGAACCCTTTTTTGCTGACATTTAGACGTCGTACGTGACATTTGGGCAATAGCCTGCCAATTGTTTTCAAGTGGTGGTTAGCAGCCAGCTAATAGGGGCGCGCGTGGGGTTGAGGATGAGTGGAGCAGCAAGTGGGTAGCTGCATGCCGTAGGGCAGAAGCTTGACAAATGTGCATTTAATTAGCCAGCGAGGAGCGCGGTTTCAATTTCCTTTTTTGCCAATTGGTTGAATTGTTGTTGTTGTTGTTGTTGTTGTTGCTGCGAGATTCAAAGGCTTCAACAAAAGTAAAAGACAACGCACATCAAGCATTGCTCACCCCGATGGATAATTATTATTATATAATCATACGTGGTTTTATTCGCTGGCAAACGAGCGTCACTCGAATCCTTAGAACAATCAAAAACAATTAAAGTTTGTTCAAGAAAAACAAATCTCATCAGCTCGAACACACACACATAGCTAAGCAGACGTTTCAGCATGTGAGTAAACATGTGCTATACGCCCTCCCTCCCTATGTTCACCCACCGCCTGGCACGCCCAACACAACCGCATGCACAGATAGCGTTGCCTACTTTTGTGCGCTCGCCAACGCAAACAACTTCTGCGTGACGCTTGATGTTCCTCCCTCCTCCTGTTCCCTGTTCCCTCTTCCAGCTGCTAACCCTCACCCACTCGTCCTCCCCCCTTGTTGCCGTCATCAAGCTAACGATAACTAAATTTGTACATTTGGTGTAAATGTAAATAGATTGTGCTGGATTTGATTTTGTTCACTGTACAAAATTTAGTTTCATTTTATTTGCGCTTTACATTAAATTTGTAAGCATGATAAAAAAATGTAAAGAAAAATCCAAAATTTAAAAACATTAATTATAGTTTATTACCGAAGTCAACTGCATTTTTAGACTTCGAAAGAGTTATCGATAGTTTCACAAGAACCTTAAGCTGCCTATGGAGCACGACTTAACTTATAATATTTTAAGGCTGATCTATGGTTTTTATATACATATTTGTTTCTAATGTTGTTCTAATTATATGATGATGTTGATCTTATGTTTTGAACAGTGCACTTTCGTATGTGTGTGTTTCCATGTGCATGTGCTGTTTAGTATAGCGTGTATGTGGGTGTGTGTATGTGACGGGTGATTAAGGGTGGTCCTGAAACGCAGCTATAGCATTTACAGTCTTCTTCTGTATTCTAGCAGCGGCGTCACATTATTTGCGGGCTGGTCAAAGTGGCGCCACACAGCCGCCAGGCAAACTTAAGCTCACGCCTTAGCTGCCGGCAACCTCGTCTACTCGTCTCATCTATGAAGTTGGAGTTAAAATATGCTTTGGTATGTTTGACATACCCTGCGCGAATCATTTTAATGGTGCATTTTGTTTTGTTACCTTTACCGTTACCCGTAAAGCTGTTTCCATAATCCTAAATGCTTTTTGAGTAGATGAATTTGAAACGCTACACATATGAAAATACGTCGGTCGCCATTTCAAAACGAGTATCTGGAGTCCTTAGCTTTTATAGCCTCTTAAGATCGGCGCGTTCCAACAGACAAACTGACGGACAGACAGGCTTTATTGGCTCGGCTGTTATTATAATCAAGAATATATTAAATTATGAGGTCGGAGATGCTTCGTTCTGCCTGTTACAAACATTTGCAAGAAACAATTATACCTTTTTTAAACCATTTATAGGTCCAGGGTACAAAAACAAGCTTTTCATTGAAAAGATTGTTAGGGTTTATGCCAAAAACTTTTACCAAGCTATTTAAATTTAATTTTTGAACAAATTTTTTTTTCAGCGTGTAAATTTTTGCTTACAACATTTTTTTACCTTATTTTACTCTGGTACCGAAGGTTATATAGACATTGATTGAATGCAACTTTTTTCGAAACCTGTAAGCCCGCTGAAAACATTGCTTTAATCTTTTTCCACTGGCTGGAATAAATGTGACAAGGTTCGGCATCTAGGCCTTCTGGGGGCAGTTGAAAATTGTTAAGTCCACATATTTTCCAAATTTTGTCGCAATTTAGCTGACGATGTCTTCCAAGCTGTTCATTAAACCCGTTACGGGCGTACCCGTTTTGATACAGTTATCGGACTATACCGCCACGTTTTCAGCTGTTTCACAATAGTTTTTTTTAACCTTAGTTTGAAGAACTTTCTGCTCAGAACTTTAGGGAAAATCTAACACACCGTACAATAAAACTGTGATATTTCGAGCTATGTAATACCGAAAGAGTTCCAGACTTTCGTACCATAATAATGTACAGAAAAATATAAAAATTTTTCCGATATTCACTGGTATTAGACCTTTGATAGGAGCAAGTTTCATTAGCGCACCAAGTCCTAGCTGCTGACCTGAACATTTACTGCTTATTTACATAACCCTAGGTGGATGGGATGTGGGTAGATAAAGCCCGATAGCTGTTTTTTGCATTGGATAATGCGCCATCAATAACAATTATACGAAACCCATCAAATTCAGCCTTTGAACGGTGTCGCAACGAATGTCCAGGCCAGGGCATTCCAATTAATGCTGCTTCATTGAACATAGCGCACAAAACTAAACTTGCAAAAGAGATAGAGAGAATTGGAGGGAGACTGTGGGATGGTGTCGCGTAATTTAAATGCTAATTTTTCGTGGAACTTTTCAAGGTGTTCCGCCATGAATTTTTTTACAAACATAAACATTTTAATAATCACAAATCAAGCGGAATGTGTAAGAAACACAAACTTTGATTACATTAACATTGTAAAGCAGTCGATGAGCCTTGCTTCAAAATACCCCTCTAGAAATTGTTGCGTACAACGTGACGTATGCGCATTATTTGTTGGTGGCATATTTTTAAAGAACTCCTCTTAAAATTTTAATGACACCAATTAGCAACTGTTCCATGTGGGTTGGTCCGACGAAGGATACAGGCTTTCCATAAGCCACTGAGGCTTTGACAGTTTCTGCTTCGTTTGCCTGCCTTCTGCCGCCCTTTGTATTATTGCTTGTTAAGTCAAATGTGGGCTATAAATTCGCTTCTTGCCGTTGCTGTGTAAATAATAATTATTTTTGTACGCTTTTCTGCTGCGTCAAGTGACATGCTTCAAGTGCTTGGGCAAATATCTGTTGTGTATATAAATATATACACACACAATATGCATATAAGCCTTACAAACTTGTCCTTAAATTGTACGCAAATACATTAATGTATAGCTTAAACACAGATTTTAAAGTTTACCGAGAACACCCTGAACACCTTCTATCATCCATCAAACTAATCTAAAAGCATGGATATATGTTTTTGAAACTTTATTTATAAATATGTACTTAAATACTTCATACTTATTTTAAAACACAATATATAATTTATTTACTTGAACACTTATCGCTGAGATTCATACACCGCTTAACTTAAGGCACTGTATGAACCCCATCCATAAGCTGATCATATCAATCTAGTAAAATGCTCCAAGTCCATTTAACGCTTGTAACGGATACATGATTGCTCATTATAACGTCCCTTAAATATTTGACCCATTGGAACGCCTAAGTTCATGTGTGACTTATAATTGATGGGCGAGATGAAAGGCTGACGCTTAGAAACCCAACTGATTGGCTTCCTCAACTCGTCGATACTGGAATCCAGCTTGATGCCACATTTGCCCATGTGATGGCTAAACATGGATGGCTTGTGAACTTGATTGTAGGGGTCACGATAGAAATCGCGATAGTTCTGGCATTCTAAGTAAAAGGCATCAATCCTATCGACATCTGCATAATTCACAATTGGTAGACCAATGCGAGGCACAAAACCCAAAACGGCTCGTCGATGAATCCGCGAGCTTTTGGACACAGACCACATATCGACTTGGGGAATTTTGTCTAAACCCATTTTTGATTCCGTTTAATAAATAAAAAAGCGGTGCAAATTACAAATGTACAAAATATATTCACTTGATTTTGAAAACACTCAGATGTGTTAAGCAAACTGCTTACAGATGAAAATATTTTCACAAGAAGAATATTTCGTAACGCCAACTAAGATGTGCTAAATCAAAGTTTTAAGTATTTGTTTAATATAAATAATGTTATGGATAAATATATATACCATCTAGCCCCGTCAAATTGAAAATTGGGAAATGACTGTCAAATTTGCATTAAATTCGATGGGCAGAGTGGAAATTAGTCTTCATGTGTCTAGTCTAGTTATATTAATAGGCAACACTGCAAAATGTCTAACATAATCTTGTAATGAATCTGAGATCGAAATCATTTACAAATGCAATATACATGGTCCGATTTACTTCGAATGTAAAGACTTCAACTCTCTACATAGGGAACTGTACTGCATTCGAGCTAGCTATTTGGGTAATACTCTCATCGTAATATCATTCTTACAATTTATAGCATACTGCACCCCCAAGACCATGTATACTCTCCAATGTTTCATAAGGCCTTCTCATTAAACCTCTGTCTCACTTAATCTCCCCATCAGGTTACTAACCCAATCATTGTCAGCGATTTCACTACTGACACTGATGAAAAAAAATCCAATTAATACCATACGAACTGAGAGAATTTAACATACATTTGGGAAAGCAAACTGCAATATATATTTGAGAACATTATCAGTGAAAGGTTATAAGATGGGGAATCAACTATCTATAAACCTTCGATTGTGACCCCTGACACTGACTTCCTGCTCAACTCGCTCACAAAACTAGACAATTATTCTTGAATAAATCCCACATTAAAAAAAAAAACACCCACATAAACATAATTCTACTTAACATTTTGAGATAGGAGACCCAAGCTACGCTTCGGGAAAAGAGAAAGCAATTATACTTGCCGACACTTTTGAACAGAAGTATAAGCATCGAGCAAATAGTTCCTTTTGAGCAATGGAACCCTCAGAAAGCCCTCAGAAGTTCGGCAGTCGAGCCGGCTGTGCGCTCTTGCATTCTTGCTCAGAACTATTTTTGGTTGCTTTTGAAAGAAAGCAGCAGAAAGCAGCCGACTAATTATTATATTATTATATCAGCTTCATATAATTATATTAGTTCTGGAAATAATGTAAAAGAGGCCATACTCGTCGTAATTACATAAAATTGTTGTTGTAATTTGTCGGATGGGAGGAATGGCTATAGATTCCAACAAAAAAATATCAGCTAAACTATAACGTTAGAGCTACAGTTACAATTGTAAATTTACTTTGGGCGGCAGTAACTTAACTGTTACTGTAACTGTTGCGTCGGTTAAATTCAACCTTTGATTTTTTTTGTGTGCAGTTGTTAGCAGCGAAAAATTGAGAAAGAAAACTTTTGTAATATGAATAATCAATTTTTAAAATTGGTACATCAATAAAAGAAATATAAGTAAAGAAATAATAATATTTTAATTTAAATGATTGTAGTTTGAATATAAAATGTTTAAATACTAAGTTCAAGAGGAAAAACATTTATCACCTCAACTCAACTTGATCTTAGGTATAGTATAATAAATTTAAAAATATCACTTTTAAAATCATGAATAGTTAAGTTAAATAGAAAATTTTATAATTTAAAATATATTTTTTTAATGGAAAATATTAAATTTAATACTAAATTTTAATATGAAACTTTTTGAATCCACAATTTTTCATTGTAAAACCTAAAATAGGGCACTTTTTATCAAAAATTAGATGTTTTAAATTTAAAAACATTTTACTGGCTAGAAATCATTCCGAAAAATGTTAGAGTCCAAGTTTTTATTATACGATATTAAACTTATTCTTTGTTTATCTAATTTTCTTGCGTTAAACTATTCAACTGCATAAAGTTCAAATATACGACTGTTAGGCAGCAGCAAGCCGATTGAAGCAAAAGTCATAAATTGCCAATCTCAAATTCTGTGAGGCTATGATTATTTGATACTTTTCTTTGGCTTTTGCCAAATTGTTAATTGACATAACAATCCGGATCTTGTTTCCCGTCCTATGTCAGTTGTTAGATCACCAATTGGTGCAGTAGCGCGTATCCGGCTCGGAGGACCAAAAGTTTTTTCTGTTGAGTAGGAAAGATATATAGCTTATCCACTACTGAGTTTGTAAGGTTCAGCGTTGGTCTTCAATTATTGTTATGCTATCGCTAGGCTTGTAAGGCAACAGCGTGTATTTGGCCGTCCTGTCACACTTTGAGAGTGCAAAAAGAATCCTATTTTCATATACATCTCAATATTTGAATAAAGTTATGTACACGCTTGAGCACCTATATTTAAATTGACGGTATTCGAAATATTTTTCAATGATTGTCCTCCGATTATGGTCAAAAAATCAATTTTAAATTTAAAAATTTTGAATTTGGGATATTATTTATTTTTTAAGTTTCTCACGTCGTAGCACTACTTTTTTAAATATCATTGTGAGTCGCATGTCTATTCATTCTCGTTGGCTTAAAAAATTTTTAAATCGCTTGTCACATTCAGACATGCTAGCAGGATCAGAATCAGTATGGCCCATCTCTGAAATGATAGTTTGGTGGAGTTTCAGCATTTTCGTATTTTTTTTTGTTTCTACTTTTATAAGTGGATCAGAAGAAGCTGTGGCCGTATAAAAATGTGAGATTTTCAATATCCTCAGAATACTAGCATGAAATCGTGATCAAAATCGCATACAAATTGTGTCAAATCGTTTGGTTAAAGTTAGAAAACGATGAATTCTCTTTTAACATTCTGTTCGGGCATGTTTATATAAATTTTCTTTAATTTAACCGGCTTAATCCCAAGCATTGGTCCGCACTGAGTGATCATCCATCATACAAGCTAAAGCGTTAATCACTCTACCATCAAAAAGTGTCTTTCGGTTGGCTTTTGTGACGACAATTTCCTTAGTGATTTAAAGGATTGTGTTATAGAGATTCAGATATGAATTAATCCGGGATAACAGATAGTTTTAAAAAATGGCTTAATAGAATGATCCATCTGTCTGAAAAGTGGCCAATTTTCGATGGCATTAGAGATCTGGGTAATAATGCAGACGGTACAATGAAAATCTCAATAGTCATCTTATGGTTTATTAGGGCCCAGCTAGAGATTTTATTGGGTTCAATTCCCCATAAATGGTTCTTGCCATTTAATTCAAGCAAACCGCAAAAACGTTCCAGTTCAACCTGAGATCCGTTTGATGCAGTCGTTTTACGAACGCATATTTTGCAGGATTAGCTTGGCTCCAGCTAGCTCTTTCTGCATTGCTGCAGATCCAACGAGACCTTATAAGCATCACTGTTTCTATCGGTGAGCTAAGAGTTGGGAGAGCTCTCCACAGTAAATTTTTCGCTGACAAAAAAGGATGGGTAAAGGGAAGCAGGCTCACCTGGCACAAACTGTTTGTTGCTTTTATAACCGTAGAGCCATCGAATCCATAACTTGCTATTATAATGGTTATTTTTGACATTGAAAATATAAATTTCTTGCGATATGGCATCAGTTTCGACAACAGCGACAAAACGATAAGTCAACACTACAGCACAAAACAAAAAAAATTCTTCTGGGACGGGAAATTATAAATGCTAATATGGCGATTGACTGACCCCAAACCAAGGAAGGACCTCGAAAAGAGTGCCACCAATATAGGCGTTACAAGTGTTAGCTGATCAAAGTTGGGGTAGGAGAGTAAAGCGAATGCTGCGCAGCTGCTTGGGGCGAAAAAAATAGTTTGGGCTTGCTATTGACATTTGACGTTTTGAGGGGAGCGTGGGTTGAGTGTGGCCCATGGACAGGCAGGGTGTACTGGGATGAGCTGTAAGTCGAGTGCCACTTTTTTTTCTATTATTGCCATAATATAATATTTTGCTTTGTTTTTAGCATTTTAAATAAACGGGGGTGTGATTTTTATCCCGCTAAGCGACTCAAATGCCGTGGGGCAATGGCGGTTTTCCTGAAGTCCTGTCATGATTAAATTTGTGTGTTAAGCATTTTTAAGCTGCCTGCTTAAATATGCTGCTCGGGTTTGGAGCGCTTCTTGATTGCATTAAAGCCAGTCGCTCTTCTCCCTGAAATGATTGACAGGCGCTTGTGGTTACTAGGGCTGTTTGCCAGCCAACTCAGTCGCCTAGTTGTGTGAGTGATTAAAGAATCGAATCTGTTAATGAAATGCAACCATATTAAACGATGGCAATCTCTTCGATTTATGTTGCGTGTTCAAGCACTTAGTCAAATTATTGATTTAATTAACATGTTGATATATATTTCATCACACAACAAGTAGCCAATGGGATCGTAGATCATTAATTTTGCCTGTTGCTTTTTAGTAGGAATGTATAAACTTCGTAAAAGTGCAGTTTGATTTATTAAAAGTTAAAATTTAACGTCAGTATTATTATTTGTGACCATAAAATTTACATTTCTATACAAATGATAGAAAATTACGCAAATGTCCTTCTTTTTTTCTGATTTAAACATTTAAAGACCCTACAAATATGTATGTATATATATATCTTGGCAAAGGCCGTTCTTTAGGGCAATTGACCGTAATGTGTGGCCAAGTTAAACCCGAACAAAGTCTAGCCTTAGAAAATCTATACCAAAAACCAGTTGATAGATTTTATTGTATTTGTTTGTTTGGCTTTCTGTTTGAGATGCGCTGTTGTACTAGACGTCGAGTACAATGATCAGTTTAATATGTTAAGGGCTGGCCCGTTGCTGACGACCACGAGACAGCAACAGCAACAGCAACAACTGCATGCAACCCAAACAACAACTACTAGGACATAACCAAACGGCAAACCGGATGGATGGAAAAGCAACGCCCACAAAGAATCTGAGAGTATCTGCAGCTTGGCCTTCGTTTGCACTGCGTCTTTTTCCTGTTTATTATTTCCACATCGCAGATACGACGAGCGGTAGGGAAGAGAACGGCACGCCAACGCATTTGCCGTTGTGTGATTTACATAATGTCCTTGTCGACAGCATCAACAGCAGCCGCAGCACCCCCTGACAGCCCTCGAAGGAGCACAAGAAAAAACCCCCCGCGACTCACTAGCTTAAAAATATTAACTGTCAATTTGTATTTGGAAACACTTGGCTGAAGAGGCATTTGTAAAAGGGAACAGCGCCACGGGCAGACCCCCAAACACTAAGCGGTGAACCCAATGCCAAGTTAAGAATAAAGCTGATGAAGCACGCAAAGCAAGCGCGGAACGCCAGCTAAAAGTGCACTTGATATTCAAGTTATTTATTTAAATAGAATGCACTCAAATACGGCTACTGCTTGCGAGAAGCTTTATGAGTTGTGTAAATGTATGGCCTAAGTAACCAACTTGCATTTTATTTGTATTCTATTTTCCATCATATTGAATTTATTTTTCTTCTTTGTAACATAAACTACTTTTAATACTTCACTCAAGTTATCCAGGAGCACATAAAGGCACAAAGAGCTTAGGCAGTTTCGATTATAACTATAAATAAATTCAGTGATTCGAATGTTTGGCAGCAATCGAAAAAGCGCTAGAAATGTCTTATCACAATTTTTAATGACGATTATAAGCTAATGGCTTATTTTTGTTTATCTTTTGGTTTGACAGTTGGCAAATTTTTTATAAATGTTGAACTATTAAACAGCGACAAAAAAAAAAAACTAAAATTACAGTTTTCATAATGCGATAAACCATAGAATTACATTTAAAAGCCCTTTCATATTAGGTTTGTCGCATTTTGAAAATCTTTTATTTTAAAATGTAAAATTCATTATTGTTACCAAATAAAAAGAACATTGCCATTATTATTATTTATTGTCTTGAGACCAAAAAAAAACAATATAGTCAATTATCAATCAATGCATAAATACAGGCTGACCTCGCTCAACGCAACCCTCGTTAAACGCAACTCCTCGATAATCGCAACACAAAATTCTTAACTTGAAAAAAATATACCTCATTTTACGCAACTTTCTAAGGAAATCATACAAAGTACAAAGTTTTATCAAAAACTTAATAAATTAAAATGAAATTCTTGCAGATAAACTCGATTTACTTTGATTTAAATGATAAGAAAATGCATCTACTTTTGGAAATAGGTCTCGTAGCCAACAAAAGATTATCCCTCGGTTTTCGCACTCACCTCAGTTTTCGCAACAGGCCAAATTCTAATAGGTTGCGTTAAGCGATGTCGTACTGTAATACATAGTTTCATCTCACACAACTTACCCGCAACATTCCCTGCACAAGTTTAAGATGTACTTTTCCATCGAATAAAAAACACATCGTAAAAGAGTGCTCATGTCGCGATGGACTGATTGAGAGATAATTTGTAGGCAGGCTTAACATTTTGTGGCCTTTATTCAGCGATTATAGGAAGATGATAAGTAGATAACAAATGTATGTAACTTTGAGTTAAAATATAATATTCGTTGCTTGAACCGTATAAAGTTCATGTTGTCAATCTGTCAGCATGTATTACGTGAAAAATAAGGCATTGAAATTTGAATGTAAAGCTTCAAAAATATGTGTACTGCATATAGTATTCTACAACTACGATATCTTAAATAACAACACGTTAATACTTTTTCTTGCATTCCAAAATAAATCATCAAGCTTTGCACTTTTTTCAATTGAGTATTTTTTATAATGCTTAGACCTTGCCCGCAGAGTATAAGCTTGAATTGATACGAAAATTGGAGCATTTTTATACTCGATACCGAAGGTAAAGAGTATATTGGGTTTGTGCAATGTCCGTCATGGTGTCTGTCCGTCCGTCCGTCTGTCCGTCCGTATGTTCGCAACATTTTTCCACACCCTTCAATTTAGAGACTTGAAACTTTGCAAATCTCTTTATCTATGGCATAGTAAATTAGAGTGTCAAGATTGGAGCTCTACGATAACTAGGGGGCTGGCAAATCGATAAACTCGATAACGCAAAAACGATAGATCCAGCTATTTCGCAAGCCCTTACAGCTAGAACTAATAGAAATAGCTACTAACAACATCCAAAAAACTGCATCAAAAATTTTGGAGCAACGCCCACCCATACCGCCCCCAGCCTCCCCGCAGTTTAACACCAAGAACGCCCATATCTTCTACAGTTTTTGAGCTAGAGCCATCAAATTTGGTTCCAAAATAGGTGTTGACGATCCCCAATCAAATTCATAAAAACTTTGGATGCCACGCCCATCTATACTGCCCTATCCGCCCTCAACCACCCCAACGCTTCGCTAAAAACGGTAGTGCGAGTATCTTCCAAAGTGTTTGAGCTAGAGTCTCAAAATTTGGTAGGTAGATAACTGGAAACGACCCCCCAAAAACTGCATCAAAGTTTTGGGGCCCCACCTACCCATTCCGCCCCCAGCCCCCTCGCAGCTTAAAAACAGAAATGCTTATATCTAAGAAATGCTTTTTAAGCTAGAACCACCAAATTTTGTGCCAAGATAGGTGATTACAACCTCCAAAAAAATGCATAAAAACTTTGGATGCCACGCCAATCCATACTGCCCAAGCTGCCCCAAACCGCCCCAATGCTTCACTAAAAACGGGAATGCGTGTATTTTCCAAAGAGTTAAAGCTAGAGTCACCAAATTTGGTAGGAAGATAGCTGTTAACGATCCCCAAAACACTGCATCAAAAATTTGGAGCCACGCCCCCGTTCCCTAGCCCCTTGCATTTGGGCTAGAGCCGCCAAATTTGGTGCCAAGATTGGAAGTGAAGAAACCCAAAAATTTTGGATGGCGCCCCCACCCATACCGCCCCCAGCCCCCCTTCTACCATATTCTACTAACTTTGAGCTAGAGTCACCAAATTCTGTTTGAGGATAGCAATTGACATCATAAATAGATCTGCAGCAAAAGATTGGATGCCACGCCCCCCCTTACCAACCCCAGCCCCCCTTCCCCCAAATTTTACTATTTTTGAGCTAGAGTCACCAAATTTGGGAGGAAGATAGTTTTTTGGCATCCCCATCTGCACCAGACAATCTTTGAGGCAGCCTACACCCCTGCCGTATCCACACACCATTGCAATCAGCTCTCTTTTAATCTGTTTTACTACTGGTATCGAGTATACCGCAGTCGGGTGCGTCTGACTGCAACATTTCTACTTGTTTCTTTTAAATGTTGAAAAAACAATTGTTTAATAAATAACAGCTTATGCACTTACGTAAAAATTTGTATGTTCACCAAATTGTAATTTTAATTTTAGTAAGGACATTTCGTTGTTTTGTTGCTGTCCTGAAAGGACATTAACAGCTCTAAAAGATAAATATTTTGACAAGAAACTAGGTCAAAACATATTATTCTTCAATTTTATACGCCTTACCTGTTAAGCTTTTAGTGTTTTGTATCATTTTAATCAAAAACCTAACCAATCGACCAACTGTTCTGTAAGATTTTTAAGAGACTATTTTTATAATATTTAATAATTTGGTTCTTGTTAAGTCTAATCTGCTTTGAACGACCAATATCAATCATAAAATTGCTTATTTACTTCACAATGATAAAATTCTGATAAGAAGTAATATATAATAAAAACATGCATTTATAAAGATGGATTTGTTAAACATAGTGACGTTTACGAAGATTTGATTGATCAAAAACACATGAATTAAAAAATATTAATAGCCGAAGGCCATAGTAGCCAGTGCTGTCTACAAAAAAAACTACAACCTCGCTGTCTGTAAATAAATAAAAAACAAGAAGAAACATTGCAGTCGGACGCACCCGACTGCGGTATACTCGATACCACTAGTAAAACAGATTAAAAGAGAGCTGATTGCAATGGTGTTTGAATACGGCAGGGGTGTATGCTGCTGCAGGGGTGTATGCTGCCTCAAAGATTGTCTGGTGCAGATGGGGATGCCAAAAAGCTATCTTCCTTCCAAATTTGGTGATTTTAGCTCAAAGTTAGAAGAATATGGTGGATGGTAGGCTGGTGGAGGAATGGGGGGGGGGGGCGTGGCATCAAAATTTTAGCTGAAGATCTGTGTATGATGTCAATTGCTATCCTCATACCAAATTTGGTGACAAAGTTAGTAGAATATGGTGGAAGGGGGGCTGGGGGCAGTATGGGTGGGGGGCGCCATCCACTTTTTTTTGGGTTTCTTCATCACCTATCTTGGCACCAAATTTGGCGGCTCTAGCTCAAAGAATGTGGAAAATATAGGCGTTTTTGATTTCAAAATGCAGGGGCTCGGGATCAGGGGGGGCGTGGCTCCAAAACTTTTATGCAGTTTTTTGGGAATTGTTATTAGCTATCTTCCTACCAAATTTGGTGACTCTAGCCTTAACGCTTTGGAAAATACACGCATTCCCGTTTTTAGTGAAGCATTGGGGCGGTTTGGGGCAGCTTGGTCAGTATGGATTGGCGTGGCGTCCAAAGTTTATATGCATTTATTTTGGGGCTATAATCACCTATTTTGGCACAAAATTTGGTGGCTCTAACTCAAAAACTGTAAAAGATATAAGCATTTCTGTTTTAAACTGCGGGGGGCTGGGGGCGGAATGGGTGGGCGTGGCTCCAAAATTTTTTATGCAGTTTTTTGGGGATTGTTAGAAGCTATTTTCTCCCCATATTTGGTAGTTCTAGCTGTAAGGGCTTGCGAAATAGCTGGATCTATCGATTTTGCGTTATCGAGTTTATCGATTTGCCAGCCCCCTAGTTATCGTAGAGCTCCAATCTTGACACTTTAATTTACTATGCCATAGATAAACAGATTTGCAAAGTTTGAAGTCTCTAACTTGAAGGGTGTGGAAAAAAGTTGCGAACATACAGACGGACAGACGGACAGACACCATGACGGACATTGCACAAACCCAATATACTCTTTACCTTCGGTATCGAGTATAAAAATAGTTCAACTATCGTGTCAACTAAAACTTATACTTTACGTTAAGGAGATAGTGGAAGACTTATTATAAAAAAAAAATACTTACTTGACACAATTCCAATACTTGGTGTTTTTCTTTTGGGTTGTAAAAAAAGTAGCTAAGTGGTGCTATATTAGATTTTGCAATTGAATATGTCCATTTAGCTTTTGATGCCGATTTTTAATACTTATACTGAATTTGCTTTTCATAAACAGCTGATTAAGCCCGTTACTTTTAACACGTACAGGGCATCAAAGCGAAAGCAAAAACCAAAACTGGGTAACATTTTTTGTTATTATCTGCTTGACAATAGTTTATCAGAGCAGGCACAGGCGATTAAACCCTTTCGATAAGGACATAAGCACTGTGATAAGCAATAGCATCAACAACAACAATATCATAGACAAACAGACAAGATAATAATAGTACATAATAACAGTGTGTATTGTGCGGAAGTCACTCAGTTCAGACAGTGGGCCACATACACATACACCATCAACCAAACCGAATGCAGACTGAAAAAAAAAAATACCAAATACAGGGAGAAAGAGTTCGAACAAACTAACTCATGAGTTGCTTTGCCTCGTACGTCAATGATGCTAATCAGGAACGTCACTGCCCCACTTTTCACAATCCTCTACACCCCTATAACTACCCATTCCACTGCACTTACTTCCTTTGCAGTGAGTTGGGGCAGCACGTGGTTTGCTCCAAAACATAAGCCACCCCGTTGGGCGCATAGTCGTATATTATTTTGTATGTATATGTATATGTGTGTGTATAAGTAACGTGATAAAGGGCTTGCAGCCGCAGCAGCAGGGGTGTACTCCACCTCCAAAGCCCATTTCGCTGCATGCCAGCACTTTCGACTTTGCCCGCATCTTACCATCACTCAATTGCAAAAGTTGTAGAACAAATAGGAAAAATGTCACTCACTCAAACTTTCACTCGCAACAGTTGAGCGAAATTAAAAGCTCTCGATTCGCCAGTCATTGTAGCTCGAGTGGGTGTCTCCCTTACCAACGCACACACACACTCACACACGGACATACACACACGCAACAAGTTCGGTTGTCGGGTATGTTTGGCTCATCGGGCCGGGAAGGCTCGTGATTCGCCTTTTGGCTTCACATTCTCTCGGCTCGGCAACTGTCGTCGCTGCCCAAAATCGAGACCATTCCACAAGTGGCAGTCAACGCCGTCAACGCGTTTCCGGTGCTCAGTTTCCTTTGCTGATCCAACGCAACTTGGTCGTCGTCGAGTTCCTTTTTTATATATTCAAAAACAATTTCAAAACACAAAATAATTACCAAATATTATTTATTTAGAAGCAACAGTTGGTTAACCAAAAGTACAAAATGTTCAATTTTTGAAATGCCTTAAAGGCAAGTTAAATGTGCTCAAAAAAATTGTAGAAATCATGGTGAAAATCTGAAATAAAAAAAAAAAAATAAAGTGAATGCTCCACAAAAATTGTGACCGTATATTAAAAACATATTTTGTAAATACTTATCAGCAATATTGAAAACCAGTTATATGTAAGCCAACATGAAGTATAAGAAAAATTTACACAAATTTAAACCTGAAACATTTTCATACTTATTATTCCAACACAAAACAATTATAAAAATTATTATTATATTAAAAATTATTAAATAACAACAATAAAAAAACTGTAAGTTTTTCTTTTTTTTATAATCCTTGCTTAATTGAGCAGATTTTTTGATCTCTTTTTCTTTTGTTTTTGGTTTTTATTATAAAACTCTATAAACAGACTCATTTTCAACTAACATATAATTTTAATGTTGAGTGTTATTTATGGAAATATCTGCAGTCCCTTAATATTTATTTAAAGGTTAAAGTCATTTTATTAGAGTTATAGAGTTTCCAAAAATAATTTAATTGAAATTTTGCCTATACACCAAGACCTCGCTTTGCGTCGAGGTTACGTTCCAAAAAAACACCGCGCAAACTGAAATGACGCAAAGTGAATAATGATTTTGTATGGCAAGCCATGAGGGATTCGAAGATAGGTTCCGGGGTTACGAAAATACTACTTTTTAAAAAGAATATTAAACAAAGTAAACATTTCAAAAACAAAAATACTATTCATGTTTATTTCATACATAATAAAAACAAAAAACAAAACAAATTCAATGAAAACAAAATAAAATATTCACATAATTTATAAAAACAAAATAAAAATTAATCATTGTTGGCTTTTTTCTGAAAAAATTCGTCTATTGTAGGCTGAACAGCTTTTTTCTTTAAAGTTAAGTAAATTTCTTTATAGCAGCTGATATTTGAAGCTACCGCCTGCGACACTTTAAAACTCCTCCCGCTGTCAGGATCGTTTTTTAAAAATATCTCCATAGCTTCGTCAATTAAACACATTGCTCTGGAAATTTGCTTGGATGTTAAATTTTCTTGTTCGGAGATTTGTGTTGAATGGTCACTATCATCTTCATGAGCAGATTGCAATTCCAGTTGCAATAGTTCTTCATTTGATATTTCTTGGTTGTGCGAGTTTAGGAATTCATCTATGTCAGGCTCATCCATACCTTCAAAATTAGACTCTTTAGCTAAATTAGAAATTTGATAACGAACAGCTGGTGTATCATCAACTTCTGCACTGCATGTTTTGTGAACACATTCAGATTTTTCTATTTTAGATATATAAGTTCTGTTAGGTAGACGTTTCCAAAATAACCCAGTTTCGTCAACATTAAAGACTTGTTTCGGATCATAGCCTCCTTCATGAATCAACGCTTTTAGCTCTGTCGGGTACCGTTCTGCAGCAATTATATCGGCGCTAGCTGCTTCGCCTTTGAGAGCTATGCTGTGCAGATTTGCTCGAACCTTGAATCTCTCAAACCAGCCATGACTAGCTTCAAATGTTTCATTCTTGTCGGCATTACTACCACTAGCATTTACGTTGGATACTTTACTTTTTATGTCATTAAACAAGCTTTTTGCTTTCGTCTGAATTACCATTTTACTTAATGGTATTCTCTGCGCAACTTGATTTTCAATCCAAATAGAAAGCATGGACTCCATTTTGATCATCAAAGAACTTCGTGTGCGGGTCATGGTTTTAGCATCCAATGATGTGGCAGACTTTGCAGCCTCTCTTATTCTATCTGCATCTCGATCTTTAATAGATTTGACTGTTGATGCAGCCAGACCAACAGCCTTTGCTATCTCCACAGCCTTCTCTCCATTATCAAACCGATGGAGAATGTCCAGTTTTGTCTCCAAGCTGATGGTTTTTTTTTTTATTTTTGGTAATTTTACCATCAACAACTTTTCCACTCATTTTGCTAAAAAAAAAATTACACGTGTAAAAATAGGATAACTCTGCCAATAAATGTAATGGAAAAATATTAACCTTTTTGTAACCAGAAACTACCCGTTAAAATTTATAAACATTTACTATTCCTTTTAAGAAGAAAGGGAATCCCGAGTTTCAAAAAATATAAGGCTCCGCTCTCTGATAGCGGCAGCACCACTTTTTGTCAGCTGGTAGTAATAGTAACACAGATCGATACTATATCGATGAATGCGGTGGCACAACACCGAGCTGATCTATCGAAATGATGAAGTGACGCGATAACTTGCAAGCGTAACTAACTTTACTTTGTAGATTGGTAAAAAGAACTAGTTCAGCAGCGACGCAATTCGAAATTCTAACGACGCAAAGTGAAAATTGGTGTTAATTCAGCAGCGACGCAACATCGAAAAAACGCAAAGCGAAACGACGCAAAGCGAGGTCTTGGTGTACGTTGTAATAAATGTGTAAATACTTAGTGAATAGTGTGACTTCTTGTTGGTCTTATATTATTCAATATCTTAAAGTGTAAACTAGGAAAAATTAGGATTCAGGGATTGGAAAGAGTACAAACAGTTTAAAATCAAAAAACATCTTATTTGTTTCACAGTGTAATTTGTTTATTTAGAATCTCATCTCTTTCGCAGCGTTTTTTTTTTTTGTATCTAATATGTTACTTATGAATGCGAGGTGCTCCAATGTCGCATTAGGAATTTCTTAAACATTGACCCACTCGTTGATATTATGTAATAGGAAACCTTTCTGTGAGCTTGTCAAATGCAGTCGAGTATTGTTTTAAACGCAAGCACCGACCTTTTATCCTTTTAAAATAAATAATAAAAAATACAAACGGCGCACAATAGTATGCTTCACTTATTTAATAGAGAGCACAATAAATATTACACAAGCGCATGTGCTGGCTGGCTGGCGGCTGCCTGCCAGCATCTTAAGGACGTTTGTCAGACAAAGCCACATAAAATCTGCTGCACTTTCAGTGTCAACAACAGTAGCAGTTGCTAGTAACAGTAACTGCAGCAGCAACTGGTAGCAGCAACATGTTGCAGACGCCAATAAATCGGCTACTTATTGTCGAATAATGGATAATGGAACAAAGTGCTTACAAGCTTTGATAAAACTCATATCCAAGTAAATGAGCTCATGTAACTGTTGTTTTCTTTTAAAATTATCTTTATTCATTGGCTACCCTTGTGTGCTTGCTACAAAAAAAAGTAAAGTTGTATCTAAATGAAGTGAAGTTATTTTCTTTACGCGAGCTTGTAGCTATTTAACTATTATTATAATGTGGGAACGAACAAAAAATATGTTTTAAGATTAAAACAATTTTAATTGAGTATTTTTTTTTTCAAATTTTGATATTTTTTACATTAAGAGGTCTGTTGTATCTGATGATAATTATACCCAGCCTCGACTGAATTTGTTTAAACCTACGCCTATCAAAGAAGTGTTTCGTAAAACTTGAAAGCATATTTGAAAATGTATAAACTATTTCTACATTTGTTTTTATAATTAAAAAGTGTAATTAGATTTAAACTCACCTGGATACCAACAACAAGTAAAAGTTATAAATTTTTACTTCATAAGTCTTACTTAGCAACCAAAAAATTAACTCATACCGAATGTTCGAATTCACATTGACACAAATAAAATGCTTAGAATGTTTTTTAGGGCATTAATCAATTGGCATTTCAAGTTAGTTCCTTTAAATACGAAAAAGCCATTATATAATATTATCGCATAATCTCAGGGAATGTAACCCTATAACCTTTTACACCATTACAGCTTCCGCAAAAGCGTTATGTTCTGTGTTGAGTTGTTTTTTTTTTTTAGTACTAAGGAAAGAGAGAGCGTCCGAGGCCAAAGGAGCTTGCCACAATAACATGCAGTTAAATAATAGCGACACAGTCGCTTGGGCGCAAAAGAAATGCGCCGCAAAGTGCGCGTTTTGTATTACGCGCCAAGCAAGAACAATAACAAGAACAAGTCCCTATCCCTGTCTCTGTCCCTGTTCCAATTCCCTATTCCCTTTATATGAGTTACTATATATGCACTTGTTCTCATGTCCACAAGTCAACGCTTTAAATGCTGCATGCTGTTACGGTCAAATAGCCCAATGCCAAGGGGCATAACCATAACAACGCCGCCAACATTCAACGGTTCAACTGCGTGGCAAACAAGGGCAAGAAAAACCACACTGGCTCTTCCTCTTTTTCTCTACGTACTTTCAAATCAAGTACAATGCAATCCAATGACCCCCTTCCACCGTTTCCCATGTATCACTTAACCAGTTAAGAATACATTTGATTTTTAAATACCTGTCAGTTTTTGGAAGTCTTCGATCAATTTAAACTGTTGTTTTTATGTCGAATTTCATAAAATTCATTTGTTCACTTACCGTCCTTGATAAATACTCCAAGCACTTTGAGTTTAGCAAATTAAATTTCATCAGGCAATTTCATCTTTACACTTTCTTTAAGTGCTGATGAAGTTAACTGACCTGTTAGCGTCTTCTCAACGATAGCATCAAGATCGCATCATGCATCAACTTGTGTATGCACTAATTCGCTTAGAAGCACATAGCCTGCTTTTTGTTTTTATCAATAATCTAGTTGTGCGTCTTGCAACGAAATTCACTAACGCCGGCTATCGCAACAATTCATTGTGAAGCAGAGATCGAAGAATAAGAACTAAAGAACATGAAAACAGAGCAGTAAACGCAATGAATGTGTTATTGTCTTGATTTAAGTTTCGAATGCGTTTGTGCATTACAGCGAAATATCGAACAACCATAATAATCTATGCTCAACTCGATCAATATCGATATACAGCTGATCAAAAAAATAAATAACCCGACATCAGTCACGTGTGATATTAGAAGAGTTTGCCATTGACAGCTGGTATCGATTTTAGATAACGAATCATGAACATATAAATGTATAAAAGCAGCTTTCTATAATATGTAGGGCTTATAGATAATAAAAATTACTGAGCGGCTAAAATACGTCAGAAAAAAAAGCAACTATATTTATGTATGTCACTTTGTACAAATACAATATGTCGCCGTTAAAAGGATATACAATTTAGCTATGTCAGTCTATAACGATGAACGAACTCACCGATCTCAGAAACTAGAAGAACTGAAGACAGCAGATTGTTAAAATATGATATTCTATGTGTTGGCATTGCGCCGAAGAACAAAAAACATCTACAACGTTTTGTTGTTTGTGAGAGACTAGTTAATTTTCAAGAGATGTCGATACAAGTTATCGAACACATCGATATACAATATACATTATGGGATAACCAAATCAACATTATGCCATAAGCAGAACAAGTTTATTAATTGGTGCTTAAGTAAACTTTATGCAAGAAACAAAATTTTTTGTAGTTTTTGTTTCTATAGTCCCATATTCAGGGAAAAATCAGTTGGACTAGTTAAGCTTGATATTGAAGCTGCATTTGATACAGTTGGCATGAAGGATTAGTGCACAAATTATTAATTAAAGAAGCACCCTCATATATCATTTAAATAATTCAAAACTTTTTAGCGGCGCTCATGTTTTACATTGATTCAAATGGAGACCAATTCACTCAAAGACACATTCTACCCGAAGTCCCACAGGACTCAGTAATTGGGCCAGTTCTATGCAATATACACACTCATGACATACCAATCTCTGTAAACTGTAAGCTTTCTTTATTTGCTGATGATGCAGCCATCTACACACGTAGAAATAAAAAATAAAATGCAAAACTATCTTAACGATTTACAACAATACTACCACAAGCGGAAAATCAAAATAAATCCTAGCAAAACAAATGCCATAATTTTTACAAAAAGAAGGAAATGGTGCTACGTTCCGAATAGTTGCCTCCAAATATGCAATACACCCATCCAGTGGTTGGAAAATATTCGGTATTTAGGAATTCATTTTGATAAAAGACTTACCTTTAAATTTCATATAGGATTTACAATAGATAAAATAAATAAAATCATTCGCATTATGTATCCTATTATAAACCGAAAATGAAAACTATCAATACAAAATAAACTTATAATCTTTAAAACCATATTCACTCCAGTCATCATGTATGGATGTTCCATCTGGGAAAAATGTGCTCCGACACATATTAAAAAAGCTCAAGTTGCCCAAAATAAACTTTTAAAACTAATCCTGAATCTACCATATTACGTAAGAATCAAATATTTACATAAAATAGCCAGAATTCGAACTGTTCAGCGATACATAGACTGTAAATAGGTTTAAAATTTAGTTTTAAGTGAAATCAAGGTTTTTCCACTTTCCTTGGCAAACAAATTTTGAAAATAAACGAAAATACATTGTAATAATAAGAAAATATTCCAGTTGAAAAGCAGTATGCTAAACTCTATATACAACAATTGTATATCATAAGCTTTATATGAATGTACAAAGTTAAGGTTAATAAAGCACAACAATAATAATATTCAGGGATGTGAAAAAAATACGTTTGTACGCCGTGTGTTTATTTTCTGTGCGTTGAGAACTTAACTTTGCACAGCCAACCATTAAGCTCAAAAGAACCCAAACGCATTACCTAAAATCTTCCAGCAAACTTGGCTCAGCCAATAATGAAAAGAGCAATACTGGGACGCAACAAAAGTATACTCTTCTTCTTCTTGTTATTTTTTATAACGAATTTCAGCTTTTGGCATTTCGTCGTATTCCCAGTTGTCCCTTAATTTAAAACTGTTGCTGTAATGTCTTAGACTATTAACCCCCAATATTATAATAAAGTCTTAGACTTCTTGAAGCAATGGGCATCCAATCAGCTTGATCGTTAAGTGTTTTTTTGTTTTAAGAGTCATTTTACCAAATTTAATCTTGTATTTCTTATAATTAAACGTTTAGTGCAGATCATAAAGGAAGCTCACCAACTATCTTGCATTCAAAAGTTTTACCTCAAACTGTATCGACTTATTAAAGAAAAAAAGTTGTTTAAGACGTACCCTTACCGAAACCTAGACGAATTACCAAGCGCATGCAGTTTAGTTGCACACCATCTTTGTCCGATCGACAACTGGAGGAATATTCTATGGTGGAATCGGAGCAAAGTGCTTATGTGTGGTAGTTAAGGCTCTCGTCTGTACGTTAGACGTCCTCAAAATGAAGAATACCGCCCAAAATACATAAATAATCACGGGAAAATGAGCGTTATGGTTTTCGCTATACATTGTATCAAAAACATCGTGGACCAGCACCTTTACGTTGTGGATACAGTAAGACCCCGCTTAGCGCTGTTTCGGTTTAGCGCTCTTTAATTTCAATCCGGGAATTTCCAGTTAAGATGAGGTATACTAATGTGGAGGACGTTGAAGAAATAGTTAAAGAAACAGAGGATTGTCTTTCTAATGATGGGCTCAAAAAATTTATTGAACAAAAATAGTTTTCGATGGCGTTTGTCAAAAGCAATTTCACCACTATAGTTGAAATTATGGAAAAATTTGCTTAAAAATTATGCAAATCAAAAAACAACGTTGTTTTTATCTATGCTTTTTCGACTCAAACTACGTTAGGTGCCTTTTTGAAAAAAGGCAGAAAATTAAAAACACTGAATGATCAGCGAGACTTTTATTTTTTTTTTGCGGTTTTTTATATTAAAAAATAACATAATTATTAAATTTAGCACGTAGCTTATAACTATTATACTTAATAACATATCTCCTAAGCCGAGTCTTACTGCATCTTGAAAGATTTCGTGCTACCCTATGCAAAAGATGACAGTGACAGTGCATCGGTATGTACACTCAGACAAAAAACGTAGTACAAATAAGCATATTCATGGTTAATTCAACTATTTTCGTGTACGATTTTAAAGAGATGACTTTTAATATTGATGCACAAAATATTCGATTCAAAGTTTAATCATACTGAAAAACTGATTATGAGATTTCATATTTAAACATCTCAGGTACATTAAAAGCAAGTGTGACATTCGTCATTTCCTTTTCACTTTCATTTATGATTATAAATGATTAAATTGCTATAAGTACAATCAAAAAATCGAACTTGAAGAACCTTTGGAGTGGAATTTTTTTATTGTAAGTATTTATTTTTGAATCTGCGTACATAATTGGAATTAAACAAGTCATTTTAAAGTGCAAGCATATTTTTTGATTTAATTATTTTTCATAATCGTTAGTTGTATCAACATCCTTTATAGTTAAATGAATAACATTTCGTAGTTTAAAGTTTCAACTTAAAGCCCGCAGAGTAAAATTAACTATTTTCTCTGAATATATGCAATTAAATTTTTTTCACAATTTAATTTCCTCCAATTTCAAAACGTCCAAGCATGATCACATTTGCAATAATTTCATAGCATCGTCCTCACGTCATTATTGACAGAGTAATATGTAAATAAATCTAGTTGTTCTTTATAAGTAAACTGCTCGATTGGCTTAAGTGAACTGCTTGATTGACATAAACTGCTTGCCTAGAATATTCGCTACAAACTGCTTAAGCCTAGAAACTTAAATACCGATAGCGGTGATTCGCCCACTAACAAGTCGTTCCACTCCAGGTAAAAAACGATAAAAAAAAACACTTACTTTTCACATTTTGACAGCTTGTGTAATCAAATTTGGCAAGAAGATAGCTGTTGGCATCCTCAAAAGTTTTGCATATCAAATTTCAATGCCACACGCATAACTTCCTTAGTTTAAGAAGTTAGCAAGAGTGGCGAAATTTGAAAGAGAGCAGCTGGCCGATTTTTCCAAAATTAACATCCAACAATTTTGAAAGCCACACCCATCCCTCCCGCCACCATACCCCCTTGCAATCAAACTATTAACAGCATGTTGAAATATGAGAGTATTTCCTCAGTCGGACGCGACCGACTGCGCCATACTCAAAACCAGTTTAAAAACGGTTAAAAAGTGGCCCGAAAGAAATGGTACGGATGCTGCAGGGGTTTCCACTGCGATCAAATATTGGCTAACGCAGATCTTTCAAGGATGTCACCAATTATATTGCCAACGAATTTGGTGACTCTAGCTCAATGAACTGAGAAAGATATACACATTCCCGTTCTTAACGAGGTGGTGGGGCATAGTTAAACGGCGAGGCAACAAAATTTTGCTACAGATTTTTGTGAGATGTCACGCCCCCCCCTTACCAACCCCAGCCCCATTCCCCCAAATTTTACTATTTTTGAGCTAGAGTCACCAAATTTGGGAGGAAGATAGTTTTTTGGCATCCCCATCTGCACCAGACAATCTTTGGGGCAGCCTACACCCCTGCCGTATTCACACCCCATTGCAATTAGCTCTATTTTAATCTGTTTTACTACTGATATCGAGTATACCGCAGTCGGGTGCGTCCGACTGCAACTTTTCTACTTGTTTACTGTTTAAAGGGGTGCGTTCCTTTGCAAAGTTTCCACTTGTTTTGTTTTAGTTCTGTGAACTGTTAAGCTATTTAATTTTAAAGAAATAATTATTTGCCTTTAAGAAATAGTTGATTAAATTAACAAGTAAGTCAAAAATCTTTGCCAATTTTATCTTTTTGTAAACCTTATTATCCATATCTAAATTTCTTCTTTACAAACTTATAATTTTCTTGGGATACAAATCTTATGTTCGTTTATCTCTTAACTAGAGCAGTTCTGCAACAATTGATCTCAAATGCCCGGGCATAGTGAAAATAGTATTTCAATGTTTCTACTGTTTATATTTTACTATAACTACTATATAATTACCCAAAGACTTTATCCCGACTGATTGACTGACTGGCGATTTACGCATATTGATTGATCTACATCAGAAATTTGAGACTTTCTTTCGTTCGTTGAATATGGAGAATTGCATTCAATGCTTTTATTCTGTTTACCTTATATTAAGAAAATTGTAGTCAGGTTGTCAGTATATATGAGCGTATTATAAAAAAGTTTGCCTTCAATATTGTTTTTTTTTTGTTTAAAGTAAGTTTTTGTTAAGAATTTTGTTTTTGACAAGTCTTGCAACAATCATCGTATAAAATGTAGCATATTTATTATGTTCATAAATACTAAAACATTTTCGTTGAATATTTTGAATATATTTTGCATTGCAGTACTCAATTGACGACATGGACGCCACTCAATTGACCGAGCTGATGGGCAGTCATGATTTCATGCAACTGCAGCAACAGTTGCAGCACAACAACAATAACTACAACACAGATGGCCACAATGGCCTATCGCCGGAATCGGCGGAGCGCAGCTCAAGGCCAGTGCGACGTGCAACGCGACGCACCTCACAGGTAAACATATAAAACAAACACGAACACGGAATCAAAGGTTATCTGGTGAAAATGCAAACAAAAGCTTTTGATTCTCGCACACACACAGCTAAGCAATAACACCTACGATCTGGAGATGACGGATTCCAGTTCGCAGAGTGACGACACCAGCGGAGGCGGAGGTAGCAGCAACGGTGGCGGCAGCAGCACAAACAACAATAGCAATCACCAGCAAGGCAATGCCCAGAATGGGCATCGACCCTCGAGTCGGGGCACGCAACAGAATGGATCCACGGGATCGAGCTTTAACCCGAATAGCGCGAATAATGCGAATCGCAGGCGAAAGGGTGCATTGAATGCCAAGGAGCGAAATCTTCGCAGGCTCGAATCCAACGAGCGTGAACGTATGCGAATGCATAGCTTAAATGATGCGTTTCAATCGCTGCGTGAAGTTATTCCTCATGTGGAAATGGAGCGACGTCTGTCCAAGATCGAGACACTAACTCTGGCCAAGAACTATATCATCAACCTGACGCACATTATACTCTCGAAGCGCAACGAGGAGGCTGCAGCCATGGAGCTTAACGGTGGTGCGGTTGGTGGTGTTCTGCTGTCGGGCTTGACCGGCGACGTTGTCAGCGGCTCAACCACAAATGGTGGTGGCAGCACTGTAGGTGGCGTCGGTGCAGCAGCAACAGTTGGGGCCCCTGGAACAAATGGACTTGTGTGCTTTGAGGATGCCTTGACCAGTGGTGCCTCTGTCAGTAATGTTAGTAGTGTTGCGTATGATTGTGCTTTGCTTGCTGCCAGCGATGGCAGTTTGTTGAACGCAGCCACTCCCACAATGCAGCCAATGCACATTCTGGCACATCCCCAACAGCCGCAACAAGTGGATCAACAGTCGCAACAGCAACAACATCTGCCCCAACATCATCATCATCATCATCATCAGCAGCAGCAGCAACAGCAACTGTTGCATTCTCATGCTCATTTAAATGCCAATATGTTGCTACCACAACAATCGCAACAGCAGCAACAGCAACAGCAGCAACAACAACAACAGCCCACACTAATACTCAATGGTGGCTCAGCCGTAAATGTTGCTGGTGGCTTTCCCGATGTCAATGATAATTTTGATGAGCCTTTTCGAGAGTTTCTCTAAGTTCATTTCAGTGGTAACAAATTTTTAGACGGTCTGTGAAATATAAAAATAAATAAAAAAATATTCAAAAGTAAATAGTGCAAGTGAAAATATTGAATAAAAAGTCAAAAATGTACACATCCATACAAACTAGAATAAGGGTTCAATCACATTGCAAAAAAATAGCGTTGCTTTGATGATTTAAATGAATTAAACAGGTAATTATCGATCTTAAGTTTTCTCATATTCCTGTCGAAGTGTTTAATATTTTTATACTGAGGGTACATGAGGCTGAAAATTATTAAACACACTCTTAGAATCTTGAAACTAAATAAGTATCTTGGGGCACGTGTTAGTCAGATAAAGTATTGAGACAAGGGGAAATCGATAGCATTTTAATGCATCTACAATATATCAAACACAGTTTTTAGGCTGGAGTCACCAAATTTGTCTTAGTTCTCATCTTTTTAAATCGGATATACAGATTTATTTCATATAGGAACAGGTATCAGAGAATTTCATTGTCGGTAGAGCCGGTTGAGATTGCAAAGTTTTGACATGTTCCAAAATTTTTCAGTTCGTTTTTTGATTTTAGTTAAATGATCTTACCTTATTGGAATATTAAAAAGCATAAAATCAAAATTGCAATTACATTTAATTTGTTATAAAGCATACACTTTAACAGGAACATAAGAAACCATGCAACAAATGTAAAAACAAATAACCACATAACAAAAAGTATCTTGTTCATTTATAACATAACCATGTTGGTGCGAATTTCTAATAAATAACGCAACTATTTTAAGATCACAATATAGTATATGTACATACATTATTATAATCGCACAAAGTAGTTAAGAATGCTTAAAAACTAAAAAGAATTCTAAGACAACGGACGAATGAAACACGATATATATGTTGTAAATAGATGAACAGCTCAATTAAAACGCTTGAATGTTTGTGAAAATTAACACAAGCACGAGCATATTCAACTCAATTTATATTGTAGAATGTACAATGTAAATATGTATGTATGTATGAACATACTAGTACCATCGTATACGATTGGCAGCAATAGACGAAGGATCAATTAACGTAAAAATAACAATACTGAGCTAAATGTGTCAGACCAATGTCGACCCCGGGATAATCGAATGCAAGTGTGAGTACGAGTGATGCGTCTTTTAGTTAATTTACCACCCATGATCTTTTTAATGCACTTGAAATTTAGTATCGCTATAATGGTATAATGGCACTTTAGCGGGCGGATTTGGCGAACGATTGAACAAAGGAAAGGGCAAACAACACAATTAACACACAGAACTGCGAATAGAAACTGACATACTTCTAATGTGAATGCTGCCGACCTTTTGAACGCTAGAAAGTGATAGCAACAGGCGACGTGTGGTGACGTGCGTAACGGTAAACAGCAATAACATAACAACGCCCGGTTGGTGGCGTGACTGAATAAACAGGAGACTCCATGTGTAGTATGTGTGAGTTTTTTTATTCTTAGCAAATAATTAAGTCAAAAAAAAATATGTTAAGGTGCCTGTTTTGTTTTTGTTCATTATGGGTGTCAACTAAAGCCTGTTGATTATGTTTGATTAGTCAAGACTTAGCTTGGGATAAAAATATATATACATATACGTATAAATAAAACTAGGTACATACATACATATGTACACATAAAAAAAACATTGTGCTTTATATAAATATGACAATTTTTGTTTTGTCTTTGAATTATGTGATTTTGGAAATGCACTTTAAAATAAAATTTGGAAACCCCACAAGTTATATGAAAAATATTGCAATATTATAAAAATAAAACACACATGGCACATTATAATTGAGTGTATCGAATTTTTCAATAATTTGGCCATACACAACAACCCTGGCGCAACTATCTATTATGCACAGGTACTACGAACACTGAATCTAAAAATGAAATGATGCACTGTCGAAAAATGTCCTAAAACCGGCAAAAGTTTGTTATGAGGAATTTAAAATTTTAAATCAGTTAGCAATTCTTATTACAAGAACAATTATGTTTCATTTCTTACGAACAATATTTTTTGAATATTATTTTACTAAAATTATAAAAATTAAATAATAAATTAATAAAAAGTTAAAGATTTGGTTTGGGTTATCTTTTAGTCGAACTTTGTATCAAATTTATTTTTTTGAAAGTTTGGAAGTTTTATACTCACAACATGTGCTCGCGACAAGAGCCTTCTAAATTGTTCCTAAAACGCTTTTCCAAATTTTAGGACATATTTTTTTTTAAGTCTGTAAAAATATTATAAGTCATATTATTATCCATATTTATATTAAGTCGTAATTTAACCAAGCTGGATCGAAATTGAATTAAAAGCGTTAACGATCGTGATGAGTTATTCTAGTCAAATTCAGTAACGATAAAAGTGAAAATCTTTGAAACTGCAATATAGTCGAGTAATTTAGTTGTTTAGAATATTATTAAGCTAATGTTTCCAACACAATTAACGTCTATTAATATACATATTTCTACTGTTTAAATTGTTAAAAAAAAATAGTTATTGTCTTGTGGTCTCATTGTACATAAAGTTAAGTATCGTCTTAGCATAATGAGCATTTGGTGTGTACAAGCAACAGCAAAAACAAGTTCTCTTATGTAAATACATACATGCATATAGTAAGTATTTACGTACATTGTACGTAGAATTTATTTGGAATTACTTGAATTTATGTATCAAAATTGTATAAAACACTAATGATATCTACGGAACCTTAAAATATTAAATAAATGAAACATTCGAAATATATTGTGATACTAATTTGCAAATAATAAAATTACATCAAATTGTTAATTTAGCCGGCCAACGATACATTCAAGCTTTCGCGCACTTTTAAAATTATTGCAGCTGAAAATCTGTAGGGCTGCCAGATGCTTGGAAAAGTCAAAAAGCATGTTATATGTAAGCTGCCTATCGATAGCTTTGGTCGTTTGCATTTTTTAACATAGCACATAGCCCTTAAACTCATAAAACCCATCATCATGGTAAATTTAATGGAAATCAACGGTTGTTGTAAGGGGATGTTCATGTTAAATTTAGATCGGATTTGTTATTTGTATAATAATTGCCGGTTTTTATATCGAAAGTGTGACGTCAAGCAACACCTTGTTTTCTCTTGCTCTCTGTATATCTCTCTCTCTCTCTTAGCAAATTGTATGCAAGCCGAGTAACGGACCTGCGCTATGCGCTCCACAACAATAACCAAAACAAGATTTTGTGTTTGCGTTTGCATTGTGTTTTTGCGCCTTGCGACAAAAACATCGTGAGCTAAGCGAACGGTTCAAGAAGAAAAACGTGATTGGCCAAGGTATAATACTGCAAGAATAGTGATTTGTTAATTGTAGGCCAAAGTGAGTATTAACAATTGTAAACCAACGTTAAAAATTTAATATAGAGTGCGTGTGTGCGTTATACATAAGAATTTGTTGGCAAGTTGTTGTACATGCATACATAGAACTAGGTAAATCGACAGACGCGGCCAGCAGTGCAGTTATTTCTTTTCAGGTTCACTGCCTGCTTCCGTTCTACTTAGCTGGCCTTTTGTTTGATGCTTTGCTTTTCATTTTTTTCTTTTCTTAAGACTATCGCTCTATGAGATTTTCAAAGGCTGTATAACATACTTATGTATGTGTGTATGTATGTTCGTATGTCTGTATGACAAACAAGTTATGTATGTGTGCATTTACGGAATTTAAGAACGAAGGTATAAAACAAAAACAAGCAATAGTTGAATTTTGTTGATGCTGTTAAAAATTCCGGTGCACGCATACTAATGTCTGCAAGTCTGTTTACATATGTACATATTTATATACATACATACAAACATATGTATGTATGCATTTGCATTTGCCGCTTGAGTTCTTTACAGTTTGTTAACCTCAAGAAATCGCTGCAATTGGTATTTGGTGACAATGTGCTCCAAATTTAAACTATGTATGTACATATGTACACACTTTGCTGCTGCTGTTAACACTTTTGTCTATTGCGTTTTAAATTAAAAGAAGCTCCCACACATTCCAATATTTGAGCAAACTTACTTATTTACATATGTATGTACATATATATGTTCGTAAAAAATACATTTTTATGTCGATCGGTCAGTAGAGCTCCTGGTTAATGCCCTCCGTTAGCCATGTCTAAAGGTAAATTTCCGGAATTAGCTAATGGCACGCAACACGAATGTGTGGCTGTTGTTGTTTTTATGCACATGCAAACTACTGACTTTATACATTCATGTAGGTATGTACATACATATGGATGTACATACATACATGTGTATGTTTAATTGTTCCAACATCGCAGCCCACTGACCCCAACAATCGCCTCCCATTTAGTTTGCAACGCCCGCGAATAAAAGCTTAAGCTCAACAACAAGAATGATTACGCACATAGAAGAACATACTACACAGTGTGTCAAAATGCTTTTAGTTTGCCTTAATTAGTTTTTATTAGACTTAACAAACAGATATGTTGCCCTTAATTAAGTAAATTAATTAAAATTTTATTTGAAACGCAGATATTTATTTAAGTAATTTATTTTTAAGACAACCAATTTGATCAATTAAAGCAAATCAAACCATCAAAATGACACGAAAACTAATTCAATAAATACTAAATCAGTTGTTATATTTATGGAAAAAATAAACTTGCAGTAGTCAATCAATTTCTAAAATAAAGTTATGGAGTTAACGTTTGACACCCCAAGTCCACTGTGCAGCTCCAATACACGACCTCCAAGCAATATTGACAAGCTAATTGTATTGTCCTTTTCCACCTGCGTCAGGTAAACAGCTGAATCTTTTCACTTTGAGTCCTTTTTTAGAACTCTCATTTAATCAAGCCGTCCTTAGGTCCAACACTATTTTCCACTCTACCCACCTTTAACGCTGACGCGGTGTTGAAGGCGATCGATCCAAAGTTGCGCCGACAAGCTGACAAAATGCTACAATGTTATGTTTATTCATATTTCACAGTGGGAGCTTATGCCTATTGCGTTGGTCCAGTTAATTGGTACAGTGACCCATTACAATTGAAGAGTTCAAATGAACGGGTTGTCTAACCCTAATTTCCTAGGAATATCATAGTAATGCCACAGGTCAACAACAGAAAATCGAGAAAAGTGTATATGCCAAATTGAAGTATGTTCATATACCATAAAAAAAACAGATACCATTGTTAAAAGGAAAGTTATTTAAAATGATTCAAAAAATAATAATATAAATAGTTAAATGAATCAAAAAAACGGTTCGCAAGATTTGAATATTTCATAAAAATAGATTAAAATTCATTTTCTATTTTGTTATATTGTCTATTTAGGTATAAGCTATAAAAAAAACGATAAAATTTGGAATGAACTCAATAAAAGTAAAAAGTAAATTGTTTTAATTTAAATTTCATAAATAATATTTTTTATTTGCATATCTTTGAGCTATTTTAGTTTTCCATCATAAGATTGGTTTTACTTCGTGACTTTGCTGTTATTATATTAAAGTTTAAATATTCCAAAAACGAGTTCTTTTATATACTTTATAACATTGTTTTGAAAAAATTTATTTTATAAATAATTATGTATTCATAAAAGTAAAGTTTTCTATTTATATGTTCAAGTAAGCTTTAAAAAACTGTTTTTTTTTATTATAATTCTGAGAAACATGTTAATGTAGTGAATTGATTTTAAAAATTTAAATTTCAATATTCGTGTCTTTTGCCATCTGTCATTTTCCATAATGGTACATATATGGTAAAAGTGCCACAGACTAAAACCTTCTAACATGAGACCTACATTTTGGTAAACAAACTGTTGTATTAAGAGGCCAGCTCGAATTGTGTATTTGCAACCACATGAATCGATTTTATGACAATTGGTTTTAAACACCCGTTGCACTCAAAACGGGAACACATTTACAGCCCATGTCCTTGCCGTAAAGAAATAAAGTATAAAAATCAACAACTATGCAAACCAACCCACAATTCAATATAATAACAAATAATAATGGCCCTATAACTAGGCCAGCCAATGTGGAAATCGCTAAACACTTTACCCTCTTTGGCCACTTTTGCCACTTGATAAAGAGTGAAGAGGAAGGGGCCGGTTGTTTGGTATGGGGTTAATCCACAGCCAGACGTCGCAGGTGGGTGTGTGTGTGTGTGTGTGTGTGTTGAGCACGAGACAGTTGGACATCTTTTGTGGCTCGCTGTGGTTGCGCGCCTGTTACAGATTTTGGGGTTGGCTCCACCACACACACATAGTATTGACCATTTATTGATTATTGAGTTCGGAATGTTTTTTTGCTTGCATTTTGATAAAACAATATTCCATATATCCTTGCAGTATCTAGACGTTATACGCTGAGCAAAGTACGATAAAAAAATAAAAATGGCATCCGGTGGTTTAGCATGTGTAAAATATATAACATTTTTTTGCAATTTGCTGTTTGCGGTAAGTCGGCGACATAAAAAAATTTGTGAATCCATTATAAAACTCTCTGTTTCTTTTTCACAAAAAGCTTTCGGGTCTGCTCATCCTGATGGTGGGCGCCATGGTGCAGCTGAACTATGCGCACTACTCGAACTTTGTCAGTGATCATATATGGACCGTACCAATTATACTTATGGTTGTTGGCGCTGCTGTGGCCTTTATATGTTTCCTGGGCTGCTGTGGTGCCTTGAAGGAGAACAGCTGCATGATCCTTAGCTTTGCAATACTTGCCGTAGTGATTTTCCTTTTGGAGGTTGGCCTAGGCATTGCTGGCTACATCAAACACTCAGGCTTGCCAAAGTTGATGGAAACACAATTCAATACGACAATTAAGCATTATAATGATCGTGATGATTACCGCGATGCATGGACTCTGCTGCAAACCGAACTGGACTGCTGTGGCACCTATGGACCCAACGATTGGGAGGGTATTTTTCCCAACAAGACAATGCCGCCGGCATGCTGTAAAGTGATCAATTTAAGCGAAGCCAAAGATTGCACCACATTGCATGCCATACAGCATGGCTGTCTGCACAAGCTTTTGGGAATTCTTGACTCTAAGACTTTGATGCTGGCCAGTGTGGTGCTCGGCGTCGCAGGCATACAGGTAAGGAGTCCATATACAATTTAATATTATTTTGGCTAATCTAAGAATTTGTTTCCAGCTGCTTACCATACTTTTTGCGTGCTGCTTGTATCGATCGTTTCGTCGCAGCTACGATCACGTTTAAGCTGCGTAGCGAGAATCCCATCTATCGATTTTTATTCGTAGCTTTGTAGTTTGGTCACGTGAATGCAAAATAGCTGGTTGCAGACGACCTTATAAGGGGTCATTTTATATAGAAATTAAAAAACATGAAACAATCACACACAATCCATTAAAAGCATTTATGTCGATCAAGGATATCAGTATCTTTACACCAAACTATTCCAATCCTTTAGTTTGTTATTATCTATGCATACACAACTTGATAATGTTATATCTGGCTTAATTTAAGTTTTATACAAACATGCATACATTTCACAGTATTTTATTATTTTAAAACTTATTTTCTTATGCATAACCCTCAACATTTTTGAACACTTCTGCACTCTGTATGCATATTCGAAAAACGTTATGAAACTATATTTATACCACACATGCATATATATCATATACATATATACACTGAATACTGACTGTATCGGAAATCATGCATAATTTCATCGTTTTACAAAGTGTCCTTTGAACAATTTTATATGTGTAGTAAATTTTAAAAACGTGAGTCTCACTGAACGTGTGTATGTGTGTGTGGCTAAGTGCCCAAAAGTTAGCCCACCATTTGCTGATTGTTTTTATAAGCCCTTTACACCCAGCAATTTATTTTTACACGATTTACACCCACACACACACATACACCCCTAATTATATTTAAGCGATACACAATTATATAAAAGTATACATATTCGAATATCTATGCGACAGTAATTTGTCTTTACAAAAAAAAAAAAATGAAAGCATTTTGGCGGAATTTACATATCTTGCCAGCTCCTGAGTAAAAACAGTTTTAATATCGAATTTACATTTTGAAATTGCACTAATTAAATAACCTTAATTTGTAAGCATGCATATTGCATACTTTGTCTCAAAATCAATATCTCAATTTAATTAATTCAATGTTAGACTTTTAATATGCAATTTATCTTATAATGCAAAAACTCAGCAAGATATATTATATATCAAATGGATTTTTAATATGTGTATAACTAATATAAGATCTAAGTTCAAACGATTGTGCAGCACTGAAAAACTTAGAAATCAATAAATAAACAAACAAAAGCAATATGTGTATTTAAATAAGACAAACGTTTAAAAAATTATTTATTTTGAAATATTTACAGCTTATAGATTTATTCCTTGACTTCAAGAAAAGCTACGCATGAGTATCTCTTGAGGAAATGTCAAACCATATCTTAAATAAATATGTATGCAAACTTACTACTTCTTGACATAAATAAATTTTTATCACATGGAAGGTATGGTTTGTTTAGCTAAGGTGCAGATAAAGCTTTATGTTTATAATAAAAAATCATCAAAAATGTAACTGTACTGAAAAGACTCGACTATAACATCGATTTTAATCGATAACGATAAAATATTTCACTTCAAAAATGTTAACATATCATATATTCAAATTTGCGGCCCATGTTTATGAACGAACTCATACAGTGTTCGGTGTGTTAGTTTTCGAATTATGACTCAGGGTATCTGCTGGTCGAGCTCTATAGGTAAGAGCCTGTTTATATGTTTTTGTTTATGTATGTCAATAAACATTATAACTCAGTAGATGGATGGGTAGTTGCCAATGACGATATGATTTGTTGTTTGTTCAATAAAATAGAACAAACATAGCAAGCGGAGTCAGCATTATTAACTACACATATGCAGTAAAAAGTAAACATAAGTATAAAATCTCGCATTAAAATATTCAAAAATTCTTTAAAATTAAAGCAAAATATATTAAAATAAAAGAATGTCGGAATCTGTAAGTGGTGCGGCAACGCGCAAAGAGGTATGCGGTCTAAATCGCATGACGCAGAAGGGATTGCAGGATTTATGCAAGAAGAACAAGTTATATCAGACGCCACGATTAAATGATGTGCTCTATTTGCACTATCAAGGTAAAAAAGTTTTGCAATAATTCTTGTCCCAACAAATGCTTAATAAACTAACACTTGTCAGGCTATCAATATATTGAATGCTTAGAAGAGTACACAGAGCTTAAGTGCCTCTGGTTAGAGTGCAATGCAATAACAACGATTGAAGGCCTGGAAAAACTTAACAAACTTCGCTGCCTATTTCTGCAGAACAATCTTATAAAGCGTATAGATAATTTGCAGTCATGTCCGGATTTGGACACGTTGAATCTTAGCTCAAATCATGTACGCAAGATCGAAAATATTGGATCGGATATTCTTCCTGTTTTGAATACCCTTAATATATCCTCGAACCATTTAAAGGACAACGAAAGTCTGGCCGAGTTAGTAAACTGCAAGAATCTAGGTGTTTTAGATCTTTCAAATAACCGCATTGATGATATATTGGTTGTTAAGATCTTTGAAAAAATGCCATCCCTGAAAGTTTTGATACTACAGGGAAATCCGGTTGTCTCACGATTGCCGCAATATCGCAAGACTTTGATATTAGCCTGCGTAAGTTGATTACTTTAAAATCAGTAACTTAATGTCAATAGATCTTGTCTTTTCTTTTTCCATAGAAGGAACTTACTTACTTAGACAGTCGGCCTGTGTTTCCACGCGATCGTGCCTGTGCAGAGGCTTGGTAAGAAAGTTTTCTCTTAATGTTTATGTTTATTAACTAATAATTCGTTTTGTATTCGTGCATTTGGTATATAATTTTACAATGAAATTTTGTACGCTGTGCATGAGGCATCTCAGCCTGGCCAGTTTCCATTCAATACTGACTAAAAGTGTTGAATTTTCATACGTTATATACACACATACATATAGTAATGTATGAATAAGACGAATCGGTTGAAAGGTGCGGTATAAACAATACTTTAAACGTGTAGCTTTCAAATTTATTCATTAAGAAAAGAAAAACATTGATAACGGACGCAACCGAATGTGTGCGTGTGGCTCGACTATTAAATAGGGTTTCATAAATGGGCGTGGTATAAGAATTGTTAATAAAAATTTTAGGATAATGGTTCAATACAGATATATAAAAGATGTCACCTTAAAGATTTTTGATTTCATAACTCCAAAATCTTTATGATATTTGCAATCCCTTTGGTTTCTGCAAGAGTGACAAGAATATTTACGTTAAGGCACAAGCATGACGAGCAATGACACAACCAATATGATCTTCTACCGACGGCTTAAAGTTTGAGTCTATTATAAAAGACGTTTGTACGAAAATAAAAAACGATTCAGTCATTTGGCTTTGCCGAGAAATGTTGTCTTCGTCTAAACTTCTCAATATATTGAGTTCTTCTTCTTACTTTAGGAAACGAGATGGCTACGAAGGCGAACGCAAAGAACACAAGCGCTGGAACCGAGCTGACCGTAAGGTAATGCGCGACAGTGTTAATCGTAAGTTAAAAATTTAGTCAAACGTTATAGCTAAATAAATGAATATTACTTTTCAGACACTATAAGACTTCGCAACCGGCACAAGCCAATCGAACAACAAGATACGTTGATTAGTTCAACCGACTCGGAAGCTGAAGAGGAAAAAGACCGACTCGGGAACAAAACGCGTGTAAAAACCGATTTAGAGTATGGCTGCTCGGATAGCATATGGGATGAAGTATCTGGAGAAAATAAGGATGGCAGCACAGCCACTGATGAAGATAGCGCTGAATCACAGTCGGAAGATCTTGCAGAACAACTAAGCAACGTTAAAAGAAAACCTTTGGGAGGACGTCCCAAGATACTGCATGACTCTCAGTTTTTAGATGTCGAGTATAAAGAGGAAAGGGAAGTAAAGTCAGTGGAAACAAATCTGAAAAATATCAATGAACCGCAAATATCTAATATTGGTTTTACCAAGGAACAAGTAGGAAAACGTGTGCTTATTGAGGAAATTAAATTCGACGCGGTTGAGGAAAGAAACAAAGCGATAACGCAATTGACTAACAAAAAAGAGGAAGACAACCATGAAATAGAGTCAGCAGACAGTGAAGCGAATAAAGAAAAGCCACAAGACGGAAATCTTGTGCTTATTAAAGAATATACAGAGGAAGAAAAGTTCAATCAACTAACGGAAAACCAAGATGAGCTTGATGAGAAAAAATATGATTTAGAATGCACGGATCAGAAGCCACTGGAAGAAAAAAATATACCTGAAGAGAGAATTAAATTCAACGATATACAGTTGAAACACAAGGAAAAAGTCACAGAAAACATGCAACTTGAAAATACAAAAAATAAAGCTGAAAATGAGCTGCTTAATACGGTGGAGTTATCTGAATGTAAAGAGAACCTGAATATTAAGGATCTAGGTGAGGAATTTATGTTGAACGGTTCACATTTGAAACCTAAGGTTGAGTATCAGAAAAAAAATATAGGGAATACACAACTTGAAAGTACCAACGATCTTAAAAAGCAATCGGCTGATGAAGATTTAATAAACAACATTTTGAATAAAGGCACGATCAATGAAAACAATGATAATAATAAAAAGGAAACAGATCGAAAAATGCTGTCTGAAGCAGATAGCGGCTCGGAGAGTGATCAAACTTTTGCAGTGGATCTGCAAAAATCGTGTGAAGAATTTGGCGCATTAGTTTTTGGCAAAACTGCTCAAACTTCACCTGAGCAAATCAAGCAGCAGTGTGTAGATAGAATGTACGAATCCTATGCAGCGGATTTACTTGTTGAGCAACCTGAATTCAACAACGAAATGGTTGAAGGGGATATAAAAGATTACCAACTGGAACAAAATATGAAATGTGAGAACAAATCTTCCTTAAAAGAATGGGTCCAAAGCATTCCAGCTAAAACAAAGGAGCAATTGGATTATGAGGCGGATTGCGAAGAGGCAAATCAATTGGTGGAGCAAAATATTACAGAGCTAAGCAATCACCTAGCTGAAGATTTGGAAGAGCTTAAGCAACCATTATATAAGTTGCGTGAACTGGAAACTATGGAAACAGATTGCAGTTCCGAAGAGGAAAAAGAAGCTGATAGGAAAGAGTGCTTAGAACTGACCAAGGTAGTACGATCCTTGCGGATTATCGAGGAGTTCAGTGTGCGACGCGAACGAATAAACGAGGACATCAAAGCACAAGAGAATAAAGAGCAAGAGCAAAATGTAGCTAAGACTTTGATAGAAGAGATAAAAACGAAAGAGTATCAAAAAGACGCTGGATTAGACGCTGAATTTGACGCAATGGATGCTGCCTTTGCAAAGGTACTGGACGACTGCTCTGATGATGTACCCAAGCGCGTATTTGGTGCTAATTGTGATACGCCCAGCTACGAATGGCATCAAGAGGAACGCATGCGCCAATTAACCATTAGAAAAACACACACTCACTTCGACGAAGACCTGTACCAAATGAAACCTATAACAGAAAGAACCAGTGCCGAGGAGGCACATGAAATATGTGAACAGATGAGCCGAAAACTGGCCGACGAGGAAGCTGGGCTACGCGAGCTGCTACAGCAGCTCGAAGATGAGGCTGATGTGCTGTACGAGGCTACTAGCACATTTTGTGTTGATGATGATGAAAAAATCTCCGTGCTGCCAGAAGCACACATTGAAGATGTGTGTAAATCGCTTTTAGACGAGCTGATTGATGAATTGCAATATCAGGAAATAAGCAAAACACAGAGCGTTATTAGCTTTGGATTAATTGAGTCAGATGAAGAGTACAGCTATTCAGCAGCTCCTAATGTGGAGCCGCTTGTTCGCCCTGACCTCGAAAATCCTGCAGGTGGTAAAACCCTGCGAGAATGTATTGATGCCTTTGGCGACTTTTTGGGCACAGTAGACAAGCACAAGAAGCAAAGAGAGTTGGATAAAAAGGCTAGAAGTAGCGATGCAAAGGTATCTACTGGAACGAGTTCCACTTACAAAGCTGAGACCGCTGAAGAGCTTGATGCCCACCTGGCCAAAATGGAAGAAAAGGCAAAACGAAGGGCGTCAACGATAGCAACGCGATGTTATGCCAAGAGAAAGGACTTAGAGGACTCACTCGAAGTGGTTGACGGTAAGCTTGTGATTGTTAAAAAGGACACCGGTTTAGTGGAGGACCTGCCGCCACCACCGGATCTGATCAGTGATACTGATAGTGAAAGTGAAAGTAATACGTCAGATGAACCTTGTGACTATGTTACCGCAGAGGAGTATGAAACAACCGAGGAAGCCGTACGCCCAAAACCAAAAAGTTTCAGCAACTCTCGAAATAACTGGCCTAAAGCTGTTCGAGACGTTAAAACTGAACTTGATTCAACTAGTCAATTAAATGCTAATGAGTTTATAGAAGAGAACACCGAAGGTGATCAGTTACCGGATCGATATTATTCACACAAAGCGAGAGCTGCCTTCAGTGCACTGGATAAGGAGTTCCGGGAGAAACTGGATCTTGCAAAGGTTCTTGACAGCGAAGGGGAAATAACTGATGAAGGCATGCGCAGCATTGTCGAATTGAAAGCTAGCCTGAAATCAAACCACCCAGAAATACTCGAACTGAATCCATTGGCTCTAGTTAAACAGGATGAAATGCTAGCGGGCTTAATTGAGCGCAAAATGTCGCATGATGAACGCGAACGCCAGCAGAAAGAGCTTAAAAATGCACAAGATTTGGCTGCATCGAAGGCAGAAACTTCTGAAAAAATTCATACCAATGAAGATCAAGAAACTAAACGCAAATGGTTATGCGAGGACGGTCCATATAAGCCGGAGAGTCAGACTAAAATACACACTGACAACACAAGTGAAGAAGAGGATCCGGAGGAGATAAAAAAACAGCAGTGTCAAGACTTGACTTGCTACGAAGATTTGGGTTTAGCTCAGTTAACACTAGGTGCATGTAAGTTATACGAACTAAAGAGTCAATTACCAGAAGGGCAGGAGGACAAAAGAAGCCCTGAAGAGAATAAGGGTAGTAACGATTCAAATGAATTAAGACAAGTCGTATTGGAACATGGTAAGAACCCCGAAAAACCTATTGAGAAAACCGAAAAAAAATCTAAAAAAACAAAGAATTACCCGAGTGCATGCATAGATGATGATATAATATCAGATGCCTCCACTGATCAGGAATCTTGCGAAGATATTCCTGTTGTAGAGCCCCCTTACCTTCCCGAGGGTGCGCTCGATGATCTCTTTTGCAATCAATTTGAGGATGGTCTAAAGCTTGAACGTGAAAACGAAGAAACTTTACGCACACCGCTTTTCAGTATGCCATTGAGTGCTTGGACACGGCAAGGCTCAAACACGAACAGTTTAGGGTCAGGAAGTGTTGTATTATATGAAAAAATACATAAGGATGAAGTTCCTACAACTGATGTGGACGAAGACAGCTCAGATGTCACAGCTAATGACACTCTCAAAATATCAAATACAAAGGATAGCAGCAAAGAGAAAGATGAAAGTACAGCTAAAAAAATCGAAATAACAGAACAAAAATTAATACTAGATAATAACGATCAAAGTACAGCAAACGAAGTAATATCGGAAAAAATAGTCAAAGAGGTAGAAAAAGATTTAAATTTAGATTCAGATACAGATGATGGAGGCGCTATAGGTGAACTAGCAAGTAAAGCCAAGATCCAATGGGCGAAGATCTCTCAGGAACTTAATAAGTTCATAGATTCGGATGATATGAAGTTGCTTGAAACAAGTCAATTCAATGATAATGAGAGCAATGGCGAAGATGCAGACGAATTAGAGGCTAGTCTAATGAAAATTAATGATTTATATCAAGAAAGTATTCAATCAATTGGGCTAAATAAGCCATTGAAATCGCCATGCAACGATGGTTGCGGTGATCAAATTAAGGAATCTGACAAAATGTTTGAAAAGGAAGTACACGCAAATGATCAGGAAACTGATTCCGGTACTAATATTAAAGAATTGAAAAACAAAATACAAGCAAATGATCAAGCGACTCTGCTTATCAAAGATGTTGATGTTACTAAGCTAAGATATGAAGACTTAGATACTAGTGTGCAACTATCTCAAACAACTTTAAACAACAGTCAACCAACTATAAGACTGGATTACTTTGAAGCTATAGAACCCGATAATGACGAAAGCAAATTAAACATACCTACTGAACTAAACACCAAAAAAATTGAGTGTAATCTGGAGATCCTGAATGATGATGGAGATGTTGTGGTCAAAGAGGTCAGCGTCGATGCCCAAGTTACTTTCGAGTTTAAATAATTGTCGCACGTAGCTATGTTTTTTTATATATTTTTAAATTATAATTTGAACTTATTGTTTACTCAAGCATTTAATAAAAAATCTATGCAAAAATATTGTAATAAAAGATTAGTTAGTTTGATTGCCTATCAAAATTGGCACATCGCGAGTCACTCGAAACTAGTTTAACGTATCGCCCAAACCGGTTTCGCGCTTTGTTTTCTTGACTTAGCTAAGGGCACTCGAGCGGGTTATCGCTTATCAGCAGCTTATATTGCAATACTTCCAGATGAACCCAAAATAACACCAGCAAGCAGCTGCAGGCTGCGTGCACAGTTTATTGGACACTACTGTATTTTGTAGTGCTGTTGCGCAACAAAACAAAAGAAATGCAAATATACACATAGAATCAAAATCAAATATAGCCAGCTGGCAACCGTTATCTGCGTGTGCTGTTTTGGGAAGAACTTCCAGGGGGGTCATTTTTTCCACATGTTTTAAATATTTAAAATAATGCATATAAAAACCTTGGCATGATCAAGAATGTTTAAATCTACAGGGAAAGGTGGGACAGTGCAATGGAATTTAAAACACTTACACCTGTCAAATTTGATGGAACTCTAGTTCCAAACTTTTTAGTAAGTTGTTTTTAATCTTTACTAAGGATTCCGTTTTTTTAAAGATCTGCGGGGAACTGCTACTATGTGAGGCGTTAATAATAAGGTTACTGGTAAACAACTAATGAGCTAGTTTATTGGCCAAGTTAACCTTATTGATTGAAAAGATAGACGAATAAGTCTGAAAATCGTGTGAACATCAAGTCGAGAAAGCTCGACCAGAAAATAACCAGAACCCAAGATTAAGCGCGAAAGGTTATTGGTTGTATGAAGATCACTAAATTTTTTTGCTGCTGCTTTAGTGACTAAAGTTCAATCTTTGATATCTCTAGACTAGAGACTAGTGTTTCCTAGCCGATTTCGAAAACAGCTTCACAGTTTTTCGTTATTTGGCCAAAAAACTATTTTTTATAACCTATTCCTCATGCTCTCTGAGATCGTCGCGTTCATACACATACGTTGCATTCATTTGCACAATACCATTATACCGTTTTAACCCATTTTATGGATCCGGGATACTTAAGATTAATATGCTTATATCAAGCTAACTTTTGAAACCAAAGCCCTGAAATTTTGTGACAATTTTTTATAACAAAAAACTAAACGTTGGTTATGCACAACAATGTTCTGAGATTTTTATTCATTCAGATTTTTCAAAAGAAAAGGAATTCACTATCAAAAAAATACTTACATTCAACCGACTTGAGAGAAATGCTTAAACATATTTTATTTAAACGTCTTAATGTTCGGGCTTAAGGTTTATTTCTAACGGCTTTGGGTTGAATACGAATCACTTAGTACAAATAATAATATGTTTCGTTAAAAGGTTAGGTTAGGTTGGACCGACTGACCCTACCAGGGGAGTGTCACACATAGACCGCTAAAGGGTTCTTAGTGGGGCCGGTGGTCGGAGATGGTTGGGACTATCTTGGTGTGAGGTCGTGCAAACGCTAGAAGCTTTTTGTTAAAAACTTTTAAAACAAATTTAGACCTTAAGTTCTATTTAGAGCTGTGCAACTTTTTGTAGCAATTCATCCTATGTGTACAACGATCCAAACTGCATTAGCACGATTAGATAGGTGACCATTGCCGTGAAAATCTAAAAAGAAATGTGAAAATTTAATCAACTTTTATTGGACTTTCAAATACATAAATACTCACAGACATAAGCAAACTGTAATCTATATTCATAAAACCCTCGGCGCTGATGATAAGTGCATCCTGTTCCACCTGTATTGCAAATTCGGCTAAGACTGCATTATAGGCCAGCGGGGGCGGAGCAGCTTGGCGCTGAGCGGCACAGGCCACGCCTCGCACATGGCTGCCAATAAGCATATGCTGCAAAATTAAGCATGTTTTTTATGTTACCCTAAAAGTTTAATGAAGTATTTGAACAACATACAATTAGTTTACAAAAGTACAAAAGAACAAGTAGGAGATGCAATTATCCACTGACTTTATAGTGCATGATGACTTTAATGTTTGATATATATGGTATTTCTCACCCAGATTGTCTCACAGATTTTCATTATTTTGTCTATAGTTTAAAAAACTTGATTGGCTTCGATATCATGTGTAAACCACAAACTAGCAGTTTATTGTTAATTTGAACCATATTTGTTTTGCTTATGATAAAATCTGAAGATCTTTTTTGTCGAAGATAATTCATTCCAAGAGGCTTTGTACACTCCCCACACTATCCGGCGAGCCTTGTTTATTACAAAGTAAAATACATATTTTTCTGTACCTTTCCTCAAACACCAAGCATTAACATAAGAGCAGATTTTACCAAAAAAATACAGTTTTTATCATATTTTAATTGGAGTTAAAACTCGTTTAAAGCTATTAGGTTTTTGAACAATGTGAATCTTTCAGAACTTAATGTAATGCTTGTGGAAGCCCACAGATAAAGAGAGAGAGATAGAGAGAGAGAGAGAGAGAAAGAGAGAAAGAGACTGAACAATGTAAGTAAATAAAAGTATCTATTATTATACATAGTAGGCACTCGTTTGATTACCTGTCGCTTGCAGTATTCGCCACAACGGCAAAAGGTGAAAAGCAGTATAAGCAGTGGAACAAATGTTGAGCAGGTCATGTAAATGAATGCCAAGTTATAGATCTCAGCAAGAACAAGCATTGACCAGTATATGTTAATCATGCTGTCCAAAAACATAACCACGAAAATGCAGACAATCGACCAGCCATATAAACCGTTATATTGACCAAATAATCGATAAAGTTCCATATACGCTTGCTTCAAGCTTAACAGATATTCCATGGAGCATAATTGCTCGTATTTAACATTCTGCAAGAGAGAATTAGTTCCCATTAAACGACATCTATGAACGGCCTGAAGTCGTTGTCCCAGTTGTTCCACATGAAAGCCCAAGACTTCGGCATAGAGTAAAAGGAGCAGGCACTGGAAACGATTGATTAAAACGGCTGGCAGCGAGTACCAAAAGTAACCGATGTAGTCATTATGTAACACTACATAGATCGATGGCATAACAGCCAAAATATTTAAACTGCCCAGCAGAAAGAACTTGATATATCGGCTCCAGGGCAATCCCAAAATCGTTTGTTGTAGTTCGCATTGGAAACGAAGTCTTAAGCACTTCAACTGAAGACAAAATTCGTAGTATCTTTTATACTGGCACATTGCTTGCATTTCAACCACTGTTTTGAGAACAAACATTAATTCAGTTACTTAATGTATTTAGTGGTAGATGTATAATTAGTTAATACACGCCTGACATTGTCACAATCTGTGAGATGAATACGATGCAGCTGACTAGCATCGATACAAGTAAATCTCCCTCGGGTGGCGCATAAATAACTATGTAGAAGGCCACACTGATGTTCACCAGTATGATGGCAATCGTATAAACCTTTTGCACCTGCTGCTTTGCTTCCTTCTCAGCCCAGGGCACCAGGCCCAGTATGGCAAAGTATCTTAAGTAACGTTGCAGACCGCACAGCATGTTGAGCTCGTTGAAACTAAATGCTTTCTACGAGAGAAAAGCCATGGGACGGAACTAACAAGTTAGACAATAATAATATGTTTTAATAACGTTCTTACTAATTGAATTCAACAATTAGCTAAGAAGATCAAAAGTGATATGCCAATGAATTAATTATTGAATGACCACCATTATCAACCGATACACTAAAACAACAAAGAGAATTAAAACAAGTGGTAACAATGCACTCAGGCGCAACCGACTGCGGTATACTCGATACATGTATTAAAGCCGATGAAATGAGGCCTGATTGCACAGCGTTACGGAAGCGGCAGGGGTGTACGCTGTTTTTTATTAAGTTATTTGGAGGTTGCTTGAAGCCTTCTTCTCAGAAAGTTTGGTAGTTTTGGTAGTACAGCAGGTATTTCAGATATGCTGTCTATTCATTTTTCTGTTAGACTATCATATGTTTGACAAAGTATCAATACACATCAATACACGCAATTTGAGTTATCAAATACATTTTGAATGGTTTGGTGACTTCCTTCAAAGATCTGCAATAAAAACGTGCGACATTCCCTTATTAATCTTATTATTTTATTATTTATTATAACAATTGTTCGCAGAGTGGGTTGAAATCCACCACATTTATGTATTTTTTCTTTTGCACAGATCGTAATTAGATTGTGCTTCGTTAGCGTTATAATAAAAGCATTTATTTTGTTTAAAAGTGAGTTATATTGAGCGGGCTTTAAACACAAATAGATATTTGATAATCATTGAATTCCAATTAGGACATATTTTTTGTTTGAAAGTACTACATATGTACATATGAGTGACACTTTTCGTTGATTTATTGTCGTTGACTTAAGACATTTCGAATTAAAACTGGCTTCAAAACACCTTTGCCTCATATTTGGAATGATTTATAATTCTGTGTACCTTAGTTTTATAGCTCACCAGCTAAACAATCGTTGGGAATGCCTTTATATAAATCACCTATAACTATTTGTCGTGCGATAGTGTATTATTTTAAAATGCAATTGTACTCCAAATAAAACCTGCCGGCCAATAACCAAATAACAATTGAAAACAAACCGAAAAATAAATTCTTCGTTAAATAAATAGAAATATGTAAATTGGTTAGAACTAGCTGTATATATTTACATACACACATACATATATCATCACAAATACGTCTCACATTTCTCCGGTCAAACATAATGATCATGGGTATCAAAATAGTATCATTAAGCTGCGACGCGTTCAAGAGCTCAGCTCTCAGCACTGATAAGAGTCTTGTTAAACAATTTGGTTGTTGTTGTTTTTACTAAATTATAGGAAAAGTAAAAGTATGTGCATATGTACGTACAGTATATGCACACACATAGAGGTGCGCGATTGAACATTTCAAAACAGCAGCGTTACCCACGAAAACGCCTGCAGTGCTGCTTTTTTCAGCTGATAATAATGTGGCGCTTCAATCGAAGTATGTTCATATATAAATGACATCGGTTCGGGCAGTGAGTCTCAGTTTATGAAAGTTGTTTGAGCGCTGTGCTTGTCAGTCCAAACAAAAAAAGTGAAATATAATTGGAAAAAAATTTATTGTACACAAAGTGTTTAGATTAGAGACGATACGAAGTAGTAACGCTTTTCTGTGGAAACTGTAAAAATCAGCAAAAGTGAATAATTATGGCTGTTAGTATACAAATTGACAAAGTGTATAAATTGTAGTAAAATATAAATACAAACATTTGATAATGTGATTTTGTTAGGCAAATACACTCTTTCGAACCCAACATAAAGTTTCTCTTTTCTTTAGCAAAGATTTAAGCTTTGTCAGGCTTTCACAATTTTCAGACTTTTTGAATATTTCATTTGTTTCAAGGTTGAAAAATGTTGTGCAACTTTTCAATGCACTTTAACTTATTTATCAATTCTTATTAAGCTTAAAATAATTGTTGCGGAAAAGTATTTAATGTGATGACTTGAAGATGGGCTTTATGTGTGTGATATAATAATTTCACAGACCGTAAGCCCTTGATATGTGTTTAAAAATTATGAATAATGATTTTGTGCAAATGTGTGCGATCGATTTTCAAAATGCATTTCCCGATTACTTACCCTACATATGCCCGCAAAGTTTTATTAGCCGAGTAGTTTTTTTTCATAAATTACCAGAAAGATAATATTTGCAGCTGTTCTGCCACATTGAATAATATATCACATAATTACTAATTTTCTATTTTAGATAGAAACTACATACTTTTTTATATACAATAATAATACAATGGTTTATCCATTTTCAGAGCGTGATAATGTCATTTTGATTTTTCTTTTATTTTGTAATGTATAAATCATATATGTTATTATTGTTTTAATAAGTGTCACTCGAACGATCATCAAAACATAATTATAACTATCTAATTATAATTCCAGACCAATTTACGGATTGCTGTAATTGGCCAAAGTAACTTTGCAGCCGATGTACTGGAACAACTTCTGGAGACTTCAATTTTCAAAGTCGTTGGAGTTTTTACCATACCCGACAAGGGAAGTCGAGAGGATATTTTGGCCACCACCGCTGCCAGTCATAATATTCCCGTTTTCAAATTTGCCAGCTGGCGACGCAAAGGCGTGGCCATACCCGACGTCGTCGAGCAGTACAGATCGGTGGGAGCTACACTCAATGTGTTGCCCTATTGCTCACAGTTTATACCGATGGAGGTAATCGATGGTGCTACGCTGGGCAGCATTGCCTATCATCCCTCAATATTGCCGAGCCATCGAGGAGCAAGTGCCATTTCATGGACCCTCATTGAGGTAAATAATTGCAGGTTGATCAGACTTTAAAGAATCTGTCTTTTGATAAAAGGTTTGTGATTAAAAACCTCGTATATTCGCCGTATTCAACATGTCCGCGTACACACTATTGTTTGATTTGGAAATCCCTGGAAATAAGGGTCTGCGGCAGAGCGGAATGAAGATTAAGCGGAAGTGCAGTTGAAGCAATGCAAAATACTCTGTGTCATGTTGATTTTATTATTTTTTGTTCAGGGCGATGAGGTTGCTGGATTTAGCATTTTTTGGGCAGATGATGGTTTGGATACTGGACCACTGTTGCTCACACGACAAACAAATTTGGAGCCGACAGACACATTGGACAGCCTTTACAAGCGATTCCTCTACCCGGAGGGTGTTAAGGCGATGGTCCAAGCTGTTGATATGGTTGCCAAGGGTACGGCACAAAAGATTCAACAAACTGAGGTGGGCGCCACCTATGATGCGGCCATGTTCAAGATGGAGAATCAAGTGTTGAATTTGCAGCAGTCAGCCGAGCGCATTTGGAACTTCATAAGGGGTTTGGATTCAGTGCCCGGAGCAATAGTGTATGTACTCAAAGCCGACGGTACTGAGGAGCAGGCGCGTCTCTTTGGCGCTCATCTTTACGCAGCGGGACCAGTCAAATCTGGCGAAGCTATCAAACTAAAGGGTTTGCCAAAGCCGGCCTGGGTTCATGAGAATGGACTGCTGATCGAAGGAACCGATGGAGCATTTGTCAATGTTCGCCGCATTAAACGTGGCTCCAAAATGATAAATGCATGCGAATGGTTTAAACAAAACACACATCAGCCAATTACAGATTTTTCGGACGACGAGTTGGCTAAGCAGACGGAACTTTCTGCCATTTGGCAGGCAATATTGAAGCAACCTATTGAAGCATCTACGGATTTCTTTGCTGCCGGTGCCGGCTCAATGGATGTAGTGCGTCTCGTTGAGGAGGTTAAAGAGTCATTCGATGTACCTCTCGAGAACGAGAATGTGTTTATGGCGCCAGTTTTTGAAGAATTTTTTGATCAGCTAGTTCGTTGTCTTCGGGAAGGCTCATCCGGTGCCAGCTCCAAGAGGATTAACTTTGAAGGATTTACGCTTAAAGCAAATAAGCGAGAGATTCGAGTGCCAACACAACTGTTTATCAATGGCGAATTCACGGATGCTGAGAACCAGCGCACACTTGACATCATCAATCCCAGCAATGAAGAGCTGCTCTGCCAGGTAGCATGTGCGAGTGCAGGGGATGCAGATAGAGCTGTCCAGGCGGCACATAAGGCTTTCTACGGTGCTTGGAAACAGGTGTCGGGCAGACAAAGGGGACAGCTAATGCTTCGGCTGGCTGATTTAATGGAACAGCATAAGGAGGAGCTAGCTACTATCGAGTCCGTGGACTCTGGAGCTGTTTACACGCTGGCACTGAAGACCCATGTTGGCATGTCTATTGATGCTTGGCGCTATTTTGCCGGCTGGTGCGATAAAATTCAGGGCAGCACAATACCTGTTAATCCCGCCCGGCCCAACAATGTTCTGACTTTTACGCGCAAGGAACCAATTGGTGTCTGTGGCCTGATCACGCCCTGGAATTATCCACTTATGATGCTGTCCTGGAAGATGGCCGCTTGCATTGCAGCGGGCAATACCTGTCTTATCAAACCGGCTCAGACCTGTCCTTTGACAGCACTCAAGTTTGCCGAGCTAACAATGCTAGCTGGATTTCCTGCGGGTGTGATTAATGTGCTGCCCGGCAAGGGATCTGAGGCGGGTCAAGCAGTTGCCGATCATCGTCTGGTCAGCAAATTGGGTTTCACTGGTTCAACGCCCATTGGCAAACACATAATGCAATCGTGTGCCGCATCGAATCTCAAGAAATGCTCCCTGGAACTTGGCGGCAAAAGCCCGTTGGTTATATTCGCTGATTGTGATTTGGATAAGGCTGTCAAACATGTGAGTAAATTCAAAAGATTTTTATATTAATATAAAACGCTTAAAGAATTAGCTGAATACTATTTTAGATAAACAGTTCGATTTCTCGAAACATATCAATTGGCATTCTAACTACGAATGTGATTTTGCTTGTTATATTTTCGCACAAACACAAACAACGATTGTACGGCTCAAGTTAAGGGTACAGGGCACCGAATGGTCAGATTTCTCGACTAGAGTTTAATTTAAACACTCCTTCCATACACACTAAAAAAACCGCTCCCTCCAGTACTAAAATCAAAAAACATCCTTTCACAATTATTAACCACTTCCATCCGACTTTCTTCATTTAAGCACGATTTCTTTTTAACTGAATTAAATTAAACTAATAAAAGAAAATATTATTTTTTTCAAGGCTAGAGGTTTGAAACTTTGTAAAACTCTTGGTCCATGTGTTTATTTAGACAAAGTATCGAGGATTGTGGCGATTCTTCCTTTGGGGGATGGGAACTTGGTAGATAGATAAATAGAACTTTACACAAAAGTCGGCATGAAAAGTTTGGATGGCACGGCCACACCTGCCAACTTTAAACACCCGTCTTTCTCTTGAGCTAGAGTTACCAAATCAACTTATATTACAAATGGTGAAATCTCTCAAATATCCACAGCTTCTAAGCAGGAGTCACTTAACTTGGCTGTCAGAAAGCTGGTAAATTCTTTCAAAGATATGCATAAAATTAACTTTGCAATCTAACTATTTCCAACATGTTTTTATACCGTTGTCAAGGTATTTCGCAGTCGGTTGCACCCGGTTGCAACGTTTTCACTTGTTTTCAAAAGAACTCCGGAATAACTAGGCCAAAGTCAGTCTATAACATTGGTTTCAGCAATTACAACTAGCATATGGTGGGGACAAAAAAGCGATGTTTTATAAGCTACCAGCCAAACTTATACAAAATTTAAACATGTTTCGTATGCAGTCTAGTCTAAAGTTAACCGAACTAACTTCGTTCAAATTCGGGTGATAAGTTCGTTCTTGCTTGATTACCATAATAGTTCTATTTGTCCCAAATTAAGTACCAAGGCTCTTACTATGGTTCAGTGTAAACGAAACGGTTTTTCAATAAACTAAATGAAGAACATGTTTTAAGACCGCTGTTCGTTTTTAAGCAACAACAAAAAAGAGCGAAAACTTTTAAAAGCTGAGAACTTGTGTTTTTCTTTCTCAGCCAAACTATGTACCACCTTAAACGAATACTTCCCTTGTTTTTCATTTAAGGGCATGTCGTCCGTATTTTTCAACAAAGGTGAAAATTGCATAGCTGCTGGACGTTTGTTCGTTGAAGATCGCATTCACGATGATTTTGTGCGTCGCGTGTTGAAGGACTTGCGCACGATGACCATTGGGGATCCACTCAATCGATCAACAGCACACGGACCACAGAATCACAAGGCGCACTTTGATAAATTGCTGGAGTTCTGTGAAAGGGGCGTGGCAGAGGGAGCTAAGCTTTTGTATGGCGGCACTCGAGTGCCCAATATGAAGGGCTATTTCTTTATGCCAACTGTGTTTACAAATGTTGCCGATGATATGTTTATCGCAAAAGAGGAATCGTTTGGTCCCATTATGATTATATCAAAGTTTAATGGCAGCGATGTTGATTCTGTTATGGAGCGTGCCAATCGCACGGATTATGGTCTTGCCAGTGGTGTGTTCACCCGGGACATTAGCAAGGCTCTGAGCTTTGCCGATCGCATTGAGGCGGGCACGGTATTTGTAAATGTATACAATAAAACAGATGTTGCTGCTCCATTTGGTGGGTTTAAGCAAAGCGGCTTTGGCAAGGATCTGGGCCAAGAGGCACTTAACGAGTACCTGAAGACCAAATGCGTCACCATTGAATATTAACCACAATATTCAATATTAGAGAAAAATAAAAGACTTAATGCATTTCATATTCAACAAAACAATTCTACTTACTACTTATTTAACTCTCAATATGTATACGATTATTCAATTACACTCAATAAATATTTTATTTTTTCAATTGATTTGTCTTACTTCGTCGGATCGTGTAGACAAATAAACAACACATCAATATGCTAATGCAGATTCCATGATGCCAACGATTGAGTCTTAAAAATAGCCTGAAATCGTTAGGTTTACAAGAAACCTTTTAGAAGAAACCATTGAATGACCATCAAATACGAGTATGCTAAGTTTTAAATTGCTTATTTCGGCGAATATTCATATATACTATTTTCTTTAGGTAACTTACAATGTCAACGCCCTTTTATTAAATCATTTTGTTAGGCCTTGGTGTTATCCTGGATTTCTGAGACCCGAGCAAACTTTCATCTACAAATGGCTATCGCTCTTATGTTACTACCAGATAATGTCAAACTTAACGATATTAAATTTTCGATTCAACAACATTCAAACGCCATCCCGCCACCATACCCCGCTTTGCGGACAAACTATTTACAGCATGTTTCAATACTGGTATTTAAGTATTTCCCAGTCGGTTGCGTCCGTTTCCACTTGTTTTGTTCTTAAATTAAGAGCAGACATTCTTGTTTTAAGAACCGTTTTTTAATATCAGTCCGTACAAGGAACTTTCTATCTAAATTTCGTACAAATACAAGCAATTTGTTTCGTTCTATTTCTACCAAACTAAGAACTTTACTATCCGTAAAGACCAAGTAAATGCATTAATTGTTAATAAATTAAGAACGAAATGTAATCCTATTATGAACCGTTTCATATCCATTTCGTTCTTTAAGCAAGCTCGGCTGTGGAAATAATTGTTTGTTGTGAATGTTTAAAAAAAGAGAGCTAAACTTCATTCATTTAAAAATAAATGATTAAATTTGGAAACTTTAAACAATTTTTTATCTTCTAGAAAATTTTGCAGCAACTGCTTCCCAACAAACCCATTCGCCCCACCCAACCAACGCCTTGGCACGCAATCCACTTTAATATAGCAGTTCTTCTTCCTAATTTTTATCATTCTCTGTCAACTTCTAAAGCAAATAGGTCAGAACTCTGAAATAAAAGCTCGAAGCGATGTGTGTTTAAATGTCTTTGTTATTAAATAGGCTCATCATGTATAGATTTTAGATGGATTACATTTTCATAGTTGGGGGTGTTTTCTTGCAAGCTTTTTTCATTAGCTTAACATATAAAAGGCAAGTCAACAATGCGTCGTCCGCAAAGTTAAAAAATTTCCTTCCTTTCTGATCTGTAAGAACTTGGTAATTGCTAAATCCATTAGAGCAAGAGACCGCGTTGTTCTATTGTTGTATATTTCTGCTTACATCTGTTAGTTGTATGTATGTTTGTATGTTCCTCCCCACTAGCGGAAGCTTATGCACCGGCATCAACTATTGTAGAGTTTTTGGCAAAATCGAGGTGTGTTCATATTGTTTTGAATGAGTGTTTGAGTTTTGATTGCAGTTGCAGGAATAATTAGAAAAAAAGTCATGTTTATTAATAATATCAACAACCAAAAAATAATGTCTGTTACCTTTAACCTGCATTGGAGTAAAAAAATAAAAAAAAGTGGGAAAATAATAATTTCATACACAAAATTAATCTCAAAGTTGTATAGAGCATTTATGATCATAGAGCATTATGATCATGTGTACCTTAAGTTAAAATTAATTGTATGTAAGTTCATTTAGTCGGAAACATAGTTTTTTTATATTGCATATCGTGTCATATCATATCTCAGAGTTCCTAACTGTACAGCCAGAAATCGCATTCAAGTCTACTGCAGAAATCAATTGTTTTTATTGAAAGCTTTTACAAATAAAAGTCAAGCTAGAATGTTGTACGATAGCTCTAAAACAATATAAACCGCAATAAGATAAAAACTTAAAAGAAAAAAGGTCTTAAGTAAATAAACTACATTATGCAACACAGAGTCACACACACAGAACATGTAGGAAAGTAAGAGCTGAAATAAATGTTCGCCATAGTACGCAGTATTTCAAGTCTGAAAAAAACTTAAGGACTCGCGAAATACAAAACTCACACTCTCATATGTGAGACTTTTAGCTGCCTAGAGTTTTTAAGATGCAGCAGAGAAATGGCGGCTTTATTTGAGTCAAAGGAATTCGATTGTGTTACTAGAGTTGGTTAATCAGAACAGCTGAGATATGACGTAATTGAAAGTGGGCGGTATACAAAAAAAAGACACTATAAAAATAATGTTTACAAAAAACTAAAAAAAAAAAAAAATAGCCAATTCCACCAAACAAAAAGCTCAGATGTTATGGCATGTTGTTGATGACGTTCGTTTAAGGAAAGTTACCTCTTTGTAATCTATGATTTTTTTTTTTTAATTTATGACATTTTGGCTTCGACTTTAGCGAGCTGAAGTAAAACTCTTTTGGGGCAAAACAGTGGCGTCAAGTAAATCAATAAATATTATACTACAGAACTCTGCGGAAATCTGTCTTCTTTTTTTTTTTTGCTGCCACTCTTTTCATTCTACCTCTTACTCTCGCATGCTCTCTCTTGGATCTATTGCGCAAGCTTGCGGCACATTGACTGGAAATTTTCGCCTTGGAAGACAAATGATTAGCTTTTGTATCTGATTTTTGGTCTCTGCCCGGCGATTTCAAATCTAAGTGTGGCAATCAAAAATGATTAAGAAATCTTTGAAAAATAAATTATGAAAGAGCTTTCAAAAAGTTAAGCAATTCGAAAAACGAATTATGCTTTCAATAAATAAGATCTTACGCGTCCAGAGTTTGAGCACAATGTAATTATTAAGTAAATTAAACATATTTGAATAGTATGTATTGATTTAAAAAACATTATCTCTTTGAATATTTACTAAATCAAACCTCTATCACTATAATTCGCTCGTCTGTCAGCCGACATTGTTGATCTGCAGGGCTCGGCTCGGCCGTTTTATGAGATTGTTACGATTTTTTCGATATACTATATCTTAAACAAAAGGCAATGTATAATGGCTTGTGGGCCTAAAGCTTTAAGGCTCTGAAACCGCTGAACCGATTTTAATGAAATTTTAGTAAGGTATTGCGATCACACCCGTGATGGATTAAGGCAATAACTTTTTGCAACGCCCACCTTTTACACCCACTTCGTCAAATCTTTCATTATTAACTCACATCTTAAATCAAATTTTGTAAATTTTTCGAAAGCACAGCAATCAAATGAGCATTTGAGATGTCAAAAAGACGATAAATTTATATCATGTGTTCTATACTCATAGAGTAGACGTCAAAAAGCACCACAGCAACGCGGTATCGGGCCTACTTTTATATACATACACTCATATGTTTACTTAGCGCATTTTTAAAATTGATATCTCAAAAGCTAAGCGGGATATACAAAAATGTAATTAAAAAGTTTCGTGATACTTCGTCGAGTTCTATAAGAACAAAATCAAAATGTCGGAAAAACGTCATTTTAAGATCTCTGTTTTTTATTGACTAGAAAATTATGCAAATCTGTATATTTTATTTTATAACAGTTATTTTACTGTTGACTTTAAAACTACTGTCAGAACCTTATGACAGCTAACATGCTTTGACTGAAGGCTTGAAGCTTGAAATGCTTAACATGCAGATCACGCACTGAAAGAAATTGCAAATCGCAGTCACAGCATCAGAAGCAGCACCAGCAGCAGAAACGCCTGAAAGCTTGCAGTCCGCGCAACTGTTTGTTGCTCTCCAGCACAAGGACCGGCTCGCTGCGCTCTCGCACTTAATATATGTATGTAAATGAGAGCCACCCACATGCCTGACAGTTCAGCAAGCAAGCCTGACATTCCAATGACAACGACGGCGTCGCCCAGCTGTGGCGGCGGCAGCAAAAAAAGCTCTGACTGCGTCTTTCCATGCGCAATCGTTATACAGGCCTTCGCCCTCCCTTCCCTCATGCCTGAGTGTCGACGCCTTAGATTGCGAACAACGAAGACGAAAAGCGACCGCAGCCGAAGTGGAGACGAGCAAAATCGCTTACAGCTGCAAATTGTAGCGATGGCAAAGCTTACATTGACCTGCCACTATCATTGGCGTTTTAACTGTGGACGGTTGCTACTCGCACTCGCTGGCGGATTAACGGCACATAGAAATAAACATTTATATGTATACATATATATATTTATACTTATATATGTGTACACGTATATTTTGAGAATTATTATTATGTGCATGTCTGCGTAGAGGAGAAGAAAAAGAATAGAAGGCTGAAGAGCAGCGTTTAAGAAATTACATCTGTATGTGTGTTGTTGTTGGTGCGCCGCTGCGAAAAATACAAAAAATTTTCATGTATTTGCACAAAACGTTGGTTACATAAAAAAAAAAAAACGCAAAGAAAAAATCTCGAGGTGATGATGCAAAAGTGAAAAACAGAAAAAATCTCCATCGGCCTTAAAAACAAAAGCAAATTGATAACTCAAAAATTTAATAAAATTTAAGACTGTACAATGTTTTTAACCCGTAAAGAAGAAACTAAAAGATAGTTTTTATAGTGAAAACGACAAGAACTTTGTGACCGCACTAATAGCAAAAAAAGTTATATCCTAGCTTGCAAATAAATAGGACACATATGTATATATACATACCGAAATTGAAATTTTTGATTCTGGTCATAGCAGCAAAAAATCAATTACAAATATTTTATTTAATCATAAACTATTTTCAAAACCAAAAAAACCTAAAAATCGAATTCCTATAAAAATTTGCGTTAAAACCCGAATTGTCAGTGAACGAAATAGTTGAGACTTATGATATAGTAAAGCGATTTCGATTTGAGAAGTGTTGGACAATATTTTATAGTTAAGCTTTTAAGCATAAAACGCTCTAAGAAAAACTATTGAGTCCGAGAAAAAGTATTTTTTAATAGTTTTGGGAATTTATAAAATACAAGTCTGATATGTTTTACTAACTGAATAGATATCTAAAATTGGTTTTGTAGTTTTTGGTGCATATGTTAACGTATGTGTTTATGTATGTATAACTTGTGTAATCAATATGCTTATATAAAAGTAGCAGCTTTGATTTCATTTAAAGTTTGGCAATATATTTTATAATTTTTATAATAGATTTTCGTATGCTGAGCATTGAAATTTGATTTCAATATCTATTCAATCAAAAAATCAAAATCATTGCCTACATCTATGCGCCCTTTAAGCCTTCAGCTAGAAACTCGCCCATCGTCCGATTACAGACATAACCACAGGCATAGCGCACAGTTATATAGTTATAGCCATAGAAAAAGCCGAGGCCGTTTTTTTTTCGCTTCTGCCTCTGCCTCCTAAACTTGAACGCGCGTTGCGCAATGTGGCAGCAACGTCGCCGGCGGCAGCATTAAAAGTAAGTCAAGCAATGCGAATGCGTGAGAACGAAACGTGCTATTGTGTTGGTAATCCTGTATTTGAGGTGGATCAAAAATTAAAAATATATTGTAAGAAATAGTGAAGAGAAAAAAGTTATGTGTATCCAATAATAAACCTAATTAACATTAGCAAAAAACCATTACGTTGCTTTGACTGCTATAATTATGGTTTCCATTTATAGCATAACTAAGATACGAAGGATCTGAAGATACCCAGAACATTTGCCAAGGGCTCTTCTAGCTGTCATTAAGCTTGCGCCCAGCTGTCAGCTCTTATGGCATAGTCCATCCAAAAAAAGAAGTATTTTACCGTTCGATTCCAAAGCTGCACCAAAAAACTTCCAACGCATGTTCCAGGAATTCTATTACGCTCTTTCTCTCTCTCTCTCTCTCTTTTGTATGTTTGGCTGCACTCATTTTCTCTTTTTGATTGCTTGCTCTCTGAGTGCGCAGAAGCCAAATGAGCTGAGGCAGGCTTGGATGCTTTTCCACGCTCCTCGCTTGAGATTACATAACAGTTGGCAGAGTGTGTGGCTAAAATCGGTAGTCGACTGCAGTTTGTTTCCACGTAAATATCAAAGACTTGATCAAATTAGTAACAATTAATTAAGCAAAATTTATAAAAAATTCATATAAATTAGCAGCACATATGAAAATCTGTTAATCGACCAAACAAGTTACAAGAAAGTGCAGTTTAGCCAATTTTCTGAATCTGTTCCTGAGTCAAAAGAATAAAATACATACATATGTATATGAAAAAACGCAACGGCAACAAACACACAAATCATATTCAGATATATACTTTTAGTTTTTGCCAATCAACTTTTAATGTTTATAGAAGCAGTAAAATTGATTTAAGGTCAAAGCTTATAAAGTTAATGCCCAAACTAACTGTTATGCTGATAACTTTTCTAAAATGTACCAAAAGTATTTGAACACCATACAATAATTAATAAATTTTAATATAAAAGTTATATAGAATGAATTTTAAGATACAAATTTCTAAATGCAATTTGTTTTTTATTAACGAAATCAATTATTAAATAATTTTAGGCTTACTTTGCTTCTCAACCCACTTTTCTAACAGGTGGTAGAGTAGGCAAAACTTACAAACGTTATTTTATTTCAGTTATCGAATAAATTTAGCGCAAATTTTAACACAATACTGCTACGAACATTCAAAAGAAAAACCCCATTAAAAAAAAAAAACAAAAACAACATGTACCAACGCAGTTGATCAAGATACACCAAAAACAAAAATAACAATAACATACAAAGAAAAAACCAAAACCAAATATAAATACTTAAACAACAAAATAAATCGAGTATAAATATTCATAACGATAAGCGTTCAAAACATTAACCTTAAGGACATTAATCAAACAAAAAATCAAATAGCTTAATCCAAAGAAAAAGACATTATCCGTAGACCTGGTTTAAACACATTCAATCGCACTTCAAGCCAAATAAAACAAATAAAAGCTAAAAATGGCCGACAAGAAGATGGGTGAATACTATTCGCCGCCGCCAAAAATGGGCAAATGGGAGGGTTTCAGTAAATTCCTATGGAACAGTGAAACTAGCCAATGCCTTGGACGTACCGGTTCTAGTTGGGGTGAGTAAACAAAACATAATTTAAACCAACTTTAGTAATACAAATGAATAATATATATATTTATAATTATTATACTGAGGGAAATTCAAGGGAATGTCGCGTTCGAGCCAAAACACATTTAACCATCTCTATCACGATTCGGAACATATTATATATGTATATATATATATTTTGTTTATTTGTAAATAAAAAAAATTCCATATTATTTAAGTTTAAAAAGTGGCTTCACTAATTAGTTTCTCACTAAAAATTTAGAAATCACAGACCGAAAGTTTTATTGTAGCTTTTTGGAATAAACTTACTTCAGAAATTAGAATTACTCTAAAAACAAAGTGGTTCTTACTTGTGAACGTCGAATGTATCAAATTTGAGTTTACTTTACTTGAACGTTTCCTTCATAAGAGACTGAGACGACTGCAACCTTTTGGCCTTCCTCACATGATAACGCTGTTGCTGTTGATATAAAGCCAAATAGAGAACATAATGTAATGCTTTTTTGGTGTTTAATCAACATCCAGATTAAACGAATGTAGTTAATATGCCAAAAATGTGTAAGCAGCTACCTAATCTTTGTTTAACTAAGAAATAAATTTGCCTTTTAATTATATGTTCAAATTGGTTTACCTGAAGTAAAACTACTTCTACTTATCCTCTACTATCTGAATGTTATTTTATTTTGAACCTTTTGTTGTGTTCACCTACTTATAGCGCATAGTGTATCGATCCACTGGACTCAATTTGTATGCCGTGTACGTACTTGCCGGTGGGCCAGTAAATTGCCTACTTTCACTAAATATAGAAACTAATATTATTGTAGAGACGACATTTCAGCTAGAGCAGCACATGCGCTCATTTATTCAGTAAAATAGTCAGACATTCAGTCAGTTATTCTGACTGTCGCATTGTCGCATTTGGTTGCGGTTGCATAACAATTATAAACGTTTATAGACAAGCCAAACTTTGAATTGAGACGCATTTGTATCAGCTCTAAAGTGGCGAAGGTTGTCTAGAGTAAGGCAATTTAGGAAACCCTCCAACAGCAGATATGACTAATCATTTGATTTCTTGTGAGCGCTGACGACATAAATAGCTATGGCCAAAAACAATATAATACAAACAAACATAAAATCACAAAACGTTTGCAGTAAGCGATTTATGATGTACTTAGGTTTCCTTACATACTCGTATATATTGTATAACTGCTCTTTACCTAATTGATAGGATAAAGTACATTGTAAACTATATATTAGTTATAAAAATTTTATGACTGTCGGCTTGTTAAAAAGGGCTAAATATTTATTTAGCGGTTAGGTTATTTTATGTTACATAAATACTTAAAAATATATAAAGTTTTGAGTTAACTTCATTTTCTTTTCCTAACTTCAAAGAACATTATAAAAAGGTCATAGGAAACCGTGCACAAAAAATTTTAGAGTAAGCTTAAGCGTTCAACTTGTTATTTTACTTTTATTTCATACATACATACATATGTATATGGTATTACCCGTTTATTACTCACTCTTTTGCTTAATTCAACTGGTTCTACTCTGTTTTACTGCTTAAAGCTGCAAGATTTCCTCAATTTTTCGATCCTAGCTGTTTCTAGCTATTTTTTTTATTATTAGCTTTTAGTATAAAAATGTATAAAAGAAAATCAAAGATTTTTTAACATAGTTAAACACAATAAAATGATATATTGCATTTCACATAACTTGCCTATCATGGTTGTTTAATAACGTTACTTCACTTAAGATCTGATTCCAAAAATACGAAATCAATCATATTTTTCACTTGTTAAATACAGTTATTATAAACAGTAAAAATTTCAATCTCTGATATCTTCTATGTTTATTAAACGATTTTAATGGAATTATCACAGAAAAAATAATAATTTTGTCAATAGTCAACAAGTTTCAAGTTTATCAATATCAAAACTTAAATGCTTTTGGCATTAATTGTTTATCGAAAATGGGACTAGCTATCAATTTTAAGTAAACTTTTTGTGCCTATTGTATGATGTTCATAATCTTAAGTTTCTAGATATCTTGAACATTGAGATTTATCCGATCATTCGTACGTTCAAATTCATTCTTCAAAATAATATGCTCTGAAATATAAGCAATGGCTAGGACATTTCTCATCTTGAAAGGACAACAACTGCTTGCGCAATCAATTTTCTTTAACAAAACACAGCCTTAAGCCTTCCCTTTATAGATTTAAGTGTTTTGTATTATTATAATCGAAAACCTATCCAATCGACCAGATTTTCTATGAGTTTTTCAGACAATGTTTATAATATGGTGATATAGTTTTGTGTGCGGTGGAGGTGCTTAGGTCTAAGCTAATACTGTTTACTGTATAGTGAACGCTATTGCGATTCGGTTTTTGAATGTGATCAAATGTTTTAAGTTGAATCACCATGCTTTGTAATACGTTTCTTAATTAAAAACCGCTTAGTAAACTTAGTTTATTTTATTGTTGATTTTCGTTTGGTTTCTTTTCTAGGCGTATCCTTAATCGTTTTTACCTATGGGTATTAAATGTGCTTTTCTTTGCTTTGATGGGCTTTCTTGTTCATAATCCAAAGTTCTTGCTCAATCGTTTATAGCACAGTTAAGTGCCAAGTGGGGAAATGAAAAGCCTGCACTATTATGCTCTAAAATAGACTCAACAAAAATCAATTCTAACCTCAATCTAAACAGCATAGTGTACTCTGTACACACAGCTAGCTGGGCTGGTAGGCAACTACCAAAAGTGCTGTTACGGCAAGTGTCGCCCCCGATCTTAGAGCCCACAACGTGGGCGTTGACACCAAACAATTCAACATGGCTGCAAAAAAATGGCGTTGCTTTGTTTTTTTTTTTTTTTTTTTGTCTTCGTTGTTGTCGGCTGTTGCATGATTGCTTTGTCTGTAACCTACTTGGATTCAAGTTGTGTTGCTTCTTTAGTTCAGCACTTAACACACGGCTCCCAAGCGATTTCTTTGCAACATTTTTAGCAATGGCAAACACGTAAGTAAAAAGGGGTCATACAATTACTACTTATGTTCAATTTTAGATACATATAAGTACATACAGATTTACAAGTTCGAAATATAAAATGTAATAATCTCTAAAAAGCACAGACTCAAGAGGTCTTATGTAATGCAATTGGGATTCAACTGATTATATAAGATTCAATTTACTTTCTCAAAAAAATTGTACCAAAGTCAGTAAGCGAAACATGGGAAATAAAATGCGTGCTTTTCATAGAAATAAGAATAATCGTAAACACTAAATTTTCACTCAACTTAGCCAGTAAAAACAATCGAAGATTCAGACAATGAAGTGCCTTTGTTTCAAAACAGAGGAACAAACGGATAGCGCGCGAGTATTGCAACATTTTGGGATGCGCTTATTAAGTACGAAACCAGATCATTTTACTTTTCTAAAATGCGAATTTCGAAATAAACTAAACCATTAGTTGTGCGTCTTGCATCAATCAAAACCAATCATATGGAATATCTAAATTGTATCACGGCAAATCAATTAAGACGTCAATTAGTTCAACCAGCTTTCAATGAGCTTAATTTGTGACGTTTGTAGCGCATAAGAGAGCATTGTTTGCCAATGTCGGTTTTTCTATCGAGACCCAACAATTTGCACTGGCCCATCAATTTAACCGTTGCGCTAAATAAGATGCCAAAATCCAAGACGCGTCGACACATTGACCTCCATACATCTGTTTTGCACTGGAAGAAAACCAATTATCCAATCGACGCTACATTTAGCGTGTGGATCACGATTGCCGATTGCATAAGCGCATTGTAATAAGTACGAGATTTGCCACTTATAAAGATTTCCATTGAGTTAAAGCTATTGGCGCAACTTTTTAGACCACCAAAGTTTTAAATTAAAAAGCTTTAACCTTGGTCAAAAATATTTAAAATCTAATCAGATTGCAGTGGTAAATAGAACGCTTATATTAAATTTTAGCTATTGTCATAATAAAAATAATAATAATAATAGATTTATGTTATTAGTACGAGAAAAAAAGTTATTTTTACGGGAGTTTTGTTTCACAGATAATGTCAACTGTTATGAGATATAAAAAAGTTTTTAATGGCACATTCGATTGAAAATACATCAAGATTTGTAAAATATATTAATTGAACACGCAAATAACTTTATTTCAAAACTGATTTGGAAAAACTTGTGTCTTAATTAAATATTGTTATCCGAGTTTTTGCCAAACAAATTCAATATTTAACCTTTTCGTTTGCTTTATGTTGAAAAGCTTAATTAGTTTGTCAACTATTTTCACTGCTCATAAATGTCTAATTTTTAATAGCAAGTTTTTTTTTGCTATGTATAAATTGTGATGTTTATATAATATGAAGTCCACATGACTGCTGAAAAGCTCAAGGGCTTCTGGGAATTCTGATGTTGACAGTTGAATTTTGTGCTTTATTCTGCCTTCTTTTGTGTGGCAGCAGCTTTGTGCTAGTGTGCAAGAATTTTTCTTATTTCTCTGAAACTGTCAAAATGACCAGAAAAAATGGGCAGCACTCAGGCTCCAAAAACCAAACCCAACCCAAAGTGCACCCACAGCTGCCATAGTAAGGTAAAATTGAATCTAAAATTAAAAAACAGGAGGCTGAAGAAGACGCAATTCATTTGTGAATGTTTGCGTGCATATATATGCATTTACATACATACATACACAAAATATATATATATATATATATATATGAGCACAGATTGTTACATTATTGCGGCAGCAGTGCAAATGTCAAAGTTCACTGGAGAGACCTACAAAAAGACCAAGTGAGAGACAGAGAAAAAGAGTAAAAAGAGAGGAACATTTCAGCAAGAGAGTGTGCGCACAATGCTGCGTATACTTAATGCACAGGTACTCACCAACTCACACACACGCACACCCTCACTGGCATTACTCAATCGGATTTGAAAGAAAAACTAAATAAAGCCGAACAAATACATATAGCTGAAAAATCAACGCTTATCCGCTGAGCCTGGCAACAAATTTAAATCGTACAAAATATGTGTTAACAAATTATTTGCATAAGTTTTGGTTTGAGCATTTTTGATAAGGCTTCTATGAAATGGTTACTAAATTTGTGATTCACAAAAGATAAATCAATTTTAATTCTAGATCAATTAAATAATTTTATTTATTGACTACTTTCTTGTGCTACGAGTAAAAGTAAACTTTAAATTAAGGCAAAAGTCACACTTGATAATTGCTATAGTTAAATTTAGATTTATATGAAATTGTTCTTATGTGCTATTTTCAATATCAGCTTAAAACGATTTTTATTAATATTTGTATACATAAATTTTAATATATTTATAGCATTGCTTTATCATTCGATAATAAAATAGTTTTGTTTAAATTTAACAGAGATTATTTAGCGCGACTTAATCCATTTGTCACAAAAACAAAATTGCAACGAGAAAGAAAACAGCTGTTCTTTGCAACGAACAACAATGGCAAAAATAAAATAAATTGGCCAGCGCGGCTTAGCAAACTCGAGTCTAAGCTTTCCTAAACTCTCTTGGCTCAGCCACAGAAATTCGCTGTCTCCAAAGAGCCCCAAGCTGTTGCAGTATTACTCAAAGCCACAGAGACCACTGAAACCAGAGCAACCATAGCTCGTTAAGTGCAGAAATACACTCAACAAAACCCAACCACAAAAACAGAGAAACACACAAACAGTGTAATTACAATAAGAAAATGCAGAGTAAAAAGCACAGCCAACTGCTAGGGGAGGCATAAGAACCCTTGAAGTTTGCCTCGAGTGTTGCCATGCAAACGTACATTTTATTTAACTGCCAACGTAACGCATCTACATTACGTAAGGCAACGATGAAAACGTAATCCGTAATTGTGTTAAATTTGCACAGCTCAATTGACATGGGAATGCGCGGCTTTCAATTAAAAACTTAAGAATAATTATGCTTGACTAAGATCTCACGCTCAAATGTAAATAGATCTTTGACAACCATATGTAGCTATGAATTATACACTAATAAATCAGCATCCTCAAGTTGCAGCTAGAATTTATTTGGCGCACAAAACACAAATTTTTACCCTGTTTTGGACAGTCGAGTTAGCCATTAATTTATGGAATGTATCGCCATATACATATATACCAGTGCAAGACAAATATTATGTACATATATCCTAATGTATGTATGGATTTGACCATGAGAATTTGTTAGAGAGTGAAAGAGCAAAAGAAAGAAAAAGAGAGAGAGAGACAGAGAGAGAGATAGAGAGGAAGGTAAGTGCATTGCCAATTGAGCTAAATTTAGCAGTAGTTGAAATGTGAGCGCGCATGCGTCTTGATATATTGGTAAAATGTTCTTGCCAGCTAATTGACCATGAAAAGAATTTCTGTTGCAAGCTTTTTTCCCAGAAGGACTTGCCGATAACTAAGCGTGCTACTTAACAGAAAGTTACATAGGTTTGAAATTATTAATGTACATTATATTTGATTTATATTTAATTTCAATTTAAAAACCAAGTCAAGCCCGCAAAAACAATTTCAGAAAAGCCTTATTTCCCATTCAGAGTTATAATCATTGTTTTGTTAGTGTAGAACGGATTACAATAAAAATAATATTTTAGAATTACTCGGCGAGCAACAAAGTTTATTGTCATAAGAAATTATAAGATATTATTTGAATTAGATTTCCTAATATTACAATATGGAATCAAAAAACTACACTGATAGAAAAAAGCCGTGCTAAAATTAAGTACGAATGAACATGAATTAAGTATTTTCGATTCAAGTATTTCGATCTTGATTTAAGAATGGAATACTTGAAATTAATACGAAAATACTTAAATCAAGAATGGAATACCTGAAATGAGTGTAAAAATACTTAATTCAAGTACATAAGTTCTTTAAAAAAGAAAAAGTGAACTTGAATTGAGTATAATTAAAGGAATACTGAAATCGAGTACGAAATTCTTGATTCAAGTACGAGTTTCGGGTTCAAGTCCCCCCCAGGTGATTTTTATAACATTTTTATTTTTTTTTTGCTGTTAAAAATTTTTTATATGGGACAAGTAACTTTTGTTATAATTTTTTTAAAAATCTGTAATTAGCTAACAAGTTTCATAAAAACAATTTTTCAATGGTTGTATCTAATATCATACATTTCTAGCATAATTATGACATGATTGGCGGCTTTAAAATGTCTTAGCTGCACTTTGTATATATCTTAGAATTTCATGAATTAATAAAATGAAGCATTGTCATACTTTGATCAAGTATTGTTACACTTGGATCAACTAAACAAATTCTTGGAGAAAGAATAAAAATACTTTTTTTATGAACTTACGTTTTAAGAACTCAAAAGCTTAAATCGAGTTCAATCAGTACTTGAATCAAGATTGGAAGAACTAAATTCAAGTTTAAAGAGAACTTACATCAACAACAAACGAACTTAAGAAACCATACTTGAATCAAGTACGACATTCTCGGTTACTGTAATTCCGTACTTTGTGAGAAATCAACTTCGAATTGTTGGGTTTTAAGTACGGAATACTTGATTTTTTCTCTCAGTGTATTACAATCTTTTATTAAATTGCATTCGCAGTTTATTTTTAGCTCATTTGTTTTTGTGATAATAATTGCGTTCCTATTTCTTAAGCTGAATTCACACGCTGTTCATAATTCTTGAAAGCTAGCTGATGATAAATGGCTTTACAAAGTGATTGCAATAACTATGGCGATTCCAGCATTTTCTCGCCTTATAAATTGACTTGTTCAAAGTCTGCTCTACGCCACACTGAGTATTTTTTTAAGAGATAACTTTATAAAAATATAGTTATGTCTGTACAAGATAAATATTATGGAAAAACTTAAACAGATTGTACTGATAAAAGCTGCAAGAGCCAATCATCATTTGTTATTTTTTTTTTTTTTGAATTTTTGTTCACTGTACAAGTTGTATTATTGATTTCCCTTGTAAAATATCGCTCTGAGAGTGGAAAATCCGATTATGTTGCTTTCAAACTTAGCCTCATCAATGCTATATATGTATTTAAGCCCATAAATGCCAAGGTTTTCTAAAGCAATTAAAACTGCTAAAAGTACACAAGCAACTGAGAAAGGCAACTTGGTTAAAAGGGTAATGCCGATGCTAGGCAACATTTTAATCAATTGCAAACCAGAAATGTCAAAACGTCAAAATTCCAACTGTAGGGTAGGAACAGCATCGGGAGCATAGAGAGTAAACTAGAGCATACACACCCGCAAAACATTCCCGCACTCCTTTAGCCTTGCACAAATTGCAGCTAGATTCAAGAAAATGCCAAGAGCCCTGCATTGTGTAACCAGTGAGCAGGCAAGTGGCGACACAAACGGAAACGAGGGCGTGGAAGAGAAGCTTGCTGTTGTTGTTACTAGAGCCGCAATACACCGGCGCTCTTTCGTCGGATGGCCAATTCTGGATAAGGAAGAAGCCCGTTGTGCGCATTTCTTTTTAACGTAGACGTCTTACTTGACATTTGCAATAAAACTTGTGTTAAATTAGACAAAATCTTAAAAAAGAACTTAACAATACGTTTAAGATTTCCATTGTCAAAGTAATAATAAGATGCTGATTAAAAAACAAACGGTTTCGACATTGTTCTGTTTTATGTGCTACATATTTGAGGCTATAAAATCAAACTTTGCCACAGCCACAAAATTGTGGCTCTTTGTGGTGTAAAATATAGTTTAATTACCCTGTTTTGCATTAAGTTTTCAACTTATTAAGGTAACAATTACATTTGAAAATAAAGTCTCTAAATCGGTGTTATATAATTAACAAATTTATTTTCTTTTTTATATTTGCAGCAAAAATTTTACTTTTCTATATTATTTTTTATGCGGCGTTAACCGGATTTTTTGCTGCCATATTTGCGGTGTTTTACCAAACATTGGAGGATGATAAGCCAAAATGGATGCTTGAGAATGGATTGATTGGATCGAATCCAGGTAAATTCAAAAATATGTTTAAAATTGACGAAACTTTAGTGAAGAGTTTAAATTGAAACTTCATTAAAGTTTTAATCTGTACTTGTAAGAAACATTCTTTTGTGGTTGTAAATCGTTTCACAACACTTTTTGAAATCATTTATTTTGTTTTAGGACTTGGTTTTCGCCCAATGCCACCAGAGGCGAATGTTGAGAGCACTTTGGTTTGGTATGAATCATCGAAGAAAGATAACTATAAGTATTGGGTTGAGGAAACTGCACGATTTCTGAAATGTAAGTTGAACTTTAGTTCTTTACCTTGTGTGCAGTATTTAAAATCTCTTACTTTATACATTTGTTAATTAAGACTCACAGTTTTCAATATCCGACAATTTGAAAAACAGTTTTTATATTTGATACTAAATGCTTTAATTTGTTTAAATTTGTTTATATTATATATTTATACTTCTATGTACCACATACATTGGTTTTTTCCTTTTTTTGTCAATAAACACTAACACAGATTACAGTAAGTGAAATAAATCTCCTTTAAAAAAAAAAGAAAAGAAAAACACACAATCCCCAGAGCCAAATGCTAATTGAGTTTTAGAAGCTTCTTAACTTATCCTTTAACGTATATAATGAACACAATTTCAAGTATCTTATTCAAAACTAACAAACCTGTCTAACCTTAGCTTACGACGATATACCCAAGGGAAATCAAGTCAACTGCTCGTTTGAGCATCCGCCAACAGATGGCAAAGTCTGCGGCGTTGAAGTTAGAAGCTTTGCGCCCTGCACTCTCGATAATAACTTTGGTTATCACGTTGCCAGGCCCTGCATATTCCTTAAATTGAATAAGGTAATAGAAAAATTTAGCCTTTTGTACAATTCACGCATATTAATGTATGACATCTCTCTCGGATTCCTCAGATTTATAACTGGATCCCACAAATTTACAACGATTCAAAAACCTTGCCCGCTGACATGCCGGAGGAGTTAAAGCAGCACATCAAGGAGAAGCAGAGTCTGCGACCAAATGAGGTAAGTTTTTTGTTTTTTTTAGAAACATATAGAAAAATTACAACTATTTGAACAATCTTGTATTTTCTAAATCTGAAAGACTGGCGTTGTTTGGGTGTCGTGCGAGGGTGAAAATCCAGCTGATGTTGAGAACATTAAGGCACGCGATTATTATCCACGCATGGGATTCCCCCATTACTATTTCCCGTTCAAAAACATTGAAGGCTATATACCGCCAATCGTAGCCGTACAATTCACCGTCGAAAGTAAGTATCTTATCTTCATTTACAGAAAAGGTGGGTTAGTACTATCTTGTTACTTTAAAGTCTACAAAAAAGTTAGCACAATTATAGTGGCAATTTATTTTTTGATTGAATCTAGTTATTGTACAAAATACTCTCACTTGTGAAATTCGGTTTCTAACATATACGATGATTTTTTAATGTAACGAAAAATGGTACCATCAGCTTGAGTTTTTTTTTTAACTTGTGTTTTAAAACACTGCCACAAAACAATGAGTGAAAGTGCGTGTTCCAGTTCACATGTCCATGCAAGCATTAGCACAATGGACAAAACTGTTTGGAATGGAAATAAAACTCAAACCGAATGGCATAACTGACGAGTTTCCGCTTCTTTCTTTAAACCCAAATACCACAAAACTATTTATATATAACAAAGGAGAATAATTTAATGGTACAGTAAACCGTGCAAGTTGGAATAGAAGTTGAGGCAGCAAACGGAAAAGAACTTAGCAAGCAGTTAAGAAAGAAAAGAGCCCGTTTCTCAATGGTATATCCACTTAGTGAAGCGTTTATGAAAAATTAAAAGATTATCCAGGTCAAGCGAATAAAGAACAATTTGGAGCAAATAATAACTAATAAATCATTTTTAGCTGTTTTTTTTACTGATCCCAAAAGTATGCTACATATTTATATAGAGGTTCCAAATTTGAATCAAAGCTTTACTTGGAAAATAGTATATACAACAGTCGGACTTCCATGTAACGAATTGCAAGGGGACAAGAGAAAACGTCGTTACATAGTAATAAAATACTTGAATTATTAAACCGAGTTTTATTTCAAATAATCACCTCGGTAAATACTTAAAGCAAGTTAAGTGAAGCACATACAATTTCAGGAGCGGTATTATTGCTTGTATCCGAAAAAAAATAACGAAGAAAGCTCTGCAACAACAACTTTATCTACGTTTAAAATTGATCGTTCGAGGCGCAAAAGTATATATAATATGACCTCTAATTTCCGAGCACACCATCCACCAATATGTGTATGCAGTAATTCGCTCAGAAGCAGATCAACGCAATTATATTTAGATATATTGAAGCAGATATTTTTTTTTTTTTCGAATTTGTGCGGTGATTTGCGTCATGGAGAGCAAAAGACACTGAAAATGCAACCAGAAAGGTAGTGCACTCGAAAAAGAATAGTGCGTTTTATAAAAGTTCGTCACATGGGTGTAAAGCTGTATGTATATAATCTAAGACCACAACTATTAAAACATCGGTTTTGTTTGCCTTTCTTCTCAAGCTTTCTATAACTAATGATGGTTTGCTTTATTTTTTTCAACTTGAAGCCGGCGTCTTGATCAATATTGAGTGCAAAGCTTGGGCTTACAACATCAAACATGATCGCTCGGATAGGAGAGGATCCGTCCACTTTGAGTTAATGGTCGACTAAGAAAATCGTTATGGAACCGCATCAGAAAAAGGCTTAAAGCTACAAAAACAGCGAGTTGGATGTGCGGAGAAGCAGTGTGAAGCAGAGGCCAGAATCCATATGGACGGAATGAAACAACTTGAACCAGGCGTTATATGAATATTAAGATGAAAGTTAAGCAAATGTCACGCTAAATAAAAAATAGTGACAAAACACACACACACACACGAACAAAAGTAGCAGCAAGCAAAATAAAAGAAACAAAAACAAAATCAAGCTAAAGTAATAAAAATGCAAAATAAATACAGCAACAACCAAAGAAAAACTAAAGCAAAGAGCTACAAGAATAAAAACAACAACAAAAATAAAAATTAACAACATGATTAAACCAAGCGCTAAACAATGCTAACACTACCCAACGCCCCACACACACAGAAACACACACACACACATTCACAAAAACACAAAATAAAAGAAATAAACACATACTTAATTTGTTAGGAAAATTTTATTTAGTTAACAATTTAGGCAAGAAATAGCAAATGGTTCAAATTGGCAAGCCACATAATTAAGCGCAAAAATGGTATTATAAAACAGAAAACAAATAAACAAAACATATTGTTGTTAAAAGAACTTTACTTTGTTTTTGGTGTATTTTAATAATAAAGATATAAACGACAAACAGCGCAGCGAACAAAACATAAACAAATAAAATATGCAGCATTTGCTCTTAATTTAATGAGAAACGTGTTAAATACATAAAACAAAACATTACTTGTAAAAAAAATAATGTTGCATATAAAATTAATTAAAAAAAAAACAATGAACAATTGGAATGCATATATGTATGTATACATAAATAAATACATGATAACAAACATTGTGAACACTCCTTACCCCCCTTACCATCCACCACGGAAATTAAAAACCAAATTAAAAGTAAAAAAAAAAATTACTAAAAATTGTAAACAATTTTCACACTTATCACAAAAATATAATTTGTTATATATATAAAAACAGACAGCATTAATATCTCATAAACAACAAGAGCAAAGCATAAAATAACACATGTTTAACTAAAAATGTCTAAATAAAATATTTAAAAAAAAACAAAAAAATATGTGTAGATCTTAAATTAAAAAAAAAAAAAAAAAACGGCATAGGATGGAAAACTGGAAGTCAAAAACAAACCAAAAAAGTAAATAAAAATAAATAAATAGACACAAAAGAAGAAAGGTATAAACATAAAAAAAAAAAACCAACACCTTTATAATTAATACTCTTCACTTATTACGAAAATCGAAAGAAAAAGAACATCAAATGAACAATATCATTAATGTGAAAATTGCATCAAGATAAAAAGTATATATATATATAAAAGAATTGAAGCATAAACACAAGAATATAGCTGAAAGTAAAGTACAGAGTAACTGGTTACAATAAAAACAAAAAGAGTAAATAAAATTAAAAATATATTATGTATACAAAGAATTCCCAAATAAACATAAATAATAAAAACGAACTTAATTTAGCTAATTAAAAACCAAACCTTTTCGATAACACACTTTTCAACAGACATACAGAAAACAAGGGCAGCTTCTTCAGAACGAAAGAAATATGGCAGAAAGGGGAAAAGAGAAAATAACAGAGTGCAGCTGCAGTTTCCATGTATGGCTAAAAAGATAACAGACCCAAATATACAACCAACAATTTTTTTTTTTTGTTTCCCATTATATTTTCGCATATAATTTGAAACATTTAAATTTTTTTCTCGTTTTAACATCTTGCATTGACTTTGAAGACAACTTCATGCACAGGCCTCAACTAGCTTAAAAATTTTCTTGCTCTCTTGAGACCTTGCCCCACTCCATAAAAAAAATTCAAAAAGAAAAAACTAAAAAAAAATACTAAAAAAATCAACAAAAAACCAAATAAAAAATAAACAAGCTAAATCTCTTAAATGGCATACCAAGCTTTATAACTAACCCCCTTTTACCATCCACTTAACTAGTGCTAGTTTAAATTTAAGAAGCAGAAAAAGTGCAAGAAAAACATGAAAAAAAAATATAAAATAAACATTAAATGTTACAGATTTGCTACCCATGCAGCAAAACTGCTAAATAATAGTTTAATGGAAAATGTTATACTTAATAATACATATTATAAATATTTTAATGACAACTTATTACTTTTATTAAATGAAATTCAAATCCAAACAAAAGAGAACGCAAATCCAGTTTGAAATTTCGAAATTCAAATTTGGCCAGAAACCTTGACAAATTGGTTGTTATCAGATCATTTCTCAAAACAATTTCAATAACATTTCTGCATATTTAAAAAAAAAATAGGCACTTAAATTGTTCCCGATGGGCTTTTGGCTTTGTTCTTGTTCCTGGAAATGTTATATTTCAATTTAACTTTTAGTTAAATAAATATTGATAACAAATTTTTATAGCAAAAATTTTAAATAAATGGAATTCCACTGGATAACAACAAATTCTTAACTAAATAGTTTTCTAACAAAATTCTCTAGAGCTTGTTTTCCTATAAATTTAAAAAAAAGGCAAATTAAGTAGTGAACAAAATGCTGCAGTTTGCATCAAGTAAATAACAAATAAATAAACATGCGTTGTGAGATTTTCTCAATTATTATGTTTTATATTTTTGTGTTTCAATCACGGCCAGCCGTCAAACATTAAAAAAAAAAAAATGTTTCCACTCACTGTCAGCTACTTAGCAATTTAAAATTACTTTGCCAAAATTTTGAATTATAACGCACAATAAATCACATCAAGAAATAATATTTGTTTTTGGTTATTTATTTGATTTCTGACCAGGGCAAAGTGTGTTCCCAAGACCGCCGATAAATATTAGTAGTTTATATAGGGTAACAAAAACTATAAAATATAATAATAAATGCGAATAAAGCGTAAATCATACATTTTATATTTCAACAAAACCAACAACAACAAAAATATAAAAACTGCCAAGTAAATGTTTGACGCGTGTATTTAAATTATTAACTATGACTTAAATGGCACTAGAATTTCGTTTATCAATTCCTGATGACAATTACGATCCAAAATTGTGGCATACTTTGCACTAATTAGCATGCGGCAACCACTAAAACACACTTGATCGAGCATATTAAACAAGTATATACTATATATATATGCATATATGTATAAACTGCCATTTTAACACCAAGTGAATAAAAACCAAAAATTTAAATACAAAACAGAACAAACAAAACTCTTTTGTGTGTACAGAATATCAACAGCAATTTTGTAATCAGCACAACGCAAATACAATAAATGTTCATTTGTTTTCAAAAAATTGTCAGACATACAAACTACACATATTTCAAAAATGATAACGAAAAAAACGAATTCAAAAATTTATCAACATTTTTATGACTAGTTTAGCTTACAAATGTGGCAGTTGTTTACTTCTAAGATATAAAGCCAACAAAAAAACAAAAAAAAACATGGCAAATATATATTCGCAATAATAAAATAACAATCTTGTTTAAATTGACTCAAGTTGCGCTGTTAAGACAGAGTTATATTGTTATTAAACACTGCCACGCCCACATGTGGGTAAAGTATTCCACAGATTTCAGCGTGAAGTGTGCAATTTTTTTGGATCACAATTTGCCCGAGACCCGATATCCTTCTCGCAACACGTGCAAATTGCAGCGAAAGAAAAATCTTTTAGAAAAACTATAAGAAATATAGAAGCTTGCTAAAAATTGGTTCGTACTTCATATGTTTATGATTTGCAAACCCATTTAGTTTGAGCAATTATAACAAACAAAAAAAAAATGTATTGTTTTTAAAAATATGACATTTAGTGCTAAGAGATGTAACATTATGTTACATAAATGGTAAAATATACACAAAAAAAACAAAAAAAAAAAAAACAGACAGAATGTAAACTATAATTAAGAACGATTACAACACCCACATTTAAGTTTACAACAATTAACCAAACCATAAATTCAGAAACATTTTTGGCTCAGCATTGAGGTTACAAAACTTGCAGTTGGTTAAAAAATATACCTGAAAAAAAAACAGGACACATTATATACATATATTAGTCGGAGAATTGTAATTGTAGACAAAAGATTACTAAAAGATTAATAATAACGACAGCAATACATAACTGTACCAAAAGTAAGTTGTTTCAATGAAGGAAAGTTTAAAAACAAATAAAAACAATAAACACAACTCATTTGCTCGGATTTCAACATTAATTTTAAATGTTACTAGAACACAAAAAGATAAACCTAACAGAATTGCTTTAATTTAGTCTTAAAAGTGAAAGTTAAAACAAAAGCATGGGAAATTTAAAATATATATATAATTATATATATTTATGTGTAACAAAATGAATAGAAAGACAACAAAAAAAATACTGCTTTTGTATTGTTTAAGTTTAACTATAAATCAATGACAAAGTTTAAATATTAAACGCAAAAAAAAACATCAGATGTAATATTAACAAATGAACTTACAACAAACAATTAACTGAACATCAATAAAAACAACAACAACAACCAACAGCAGAAAGCTTCATTAACATTGAAAAAGTCATGTATGAGTAACAAAATACGAGAAACTGTTTGAAAATTTTACTGAATTCAATAAAAATATTATGTTGATATGGAATTAACTAATTCCAAATAAACAAAAAATATCGCGTGCATTTGAAGTTTATTTCCATAAACAGCAGCATCGCTTTATACATATGTATATGTTTTCTTTACATTATTTTCTAAAATAACTACAAAATTATATCTTTATAACACTACAGAGTCTGCAGTACAGACATGTATTTTATTGGTGTTAAACAGTTATGCACACATGCACATGTGTGTGTATGAAAATTTTTTTGGAAACAATTCTCACATAAGAACACATACATATATGTATGTACATACTCAAACCAGACAAATTTACACGCCAATATGTGTTTGAATCATTCGAGTGAGTTACTCGCCAATGCTTTCAATTCGAAGAGTATACTTATATAGAAGTACAGCGATCAAATCCCTTATTATAATTTTTCTTCTGAATTTTTAGCTTCACTTCAATTTCCTACAGCTGTTTTAGCTCGTGCCGTAACATCGATATGAAATTAGGTTTGACAATTATCGCTTGGCCACCACTATTTACGCGATGTATCGCAGCGTATTTGTTCAACAAATATTTATCGTAAATTTATTTTGCCATTCACTACGAATTAACTAGTTGGGCGATATATGTATATTTATATTTTTATATTAAAAAAGAACGCTATTATATTAATATGCTGTTTTATCATCGAATTTTGAAATAAACACATTCAACAATTCGTGTTATACCCATATGATGTTATATCGAAGCCTGGAACCACAATGGAAACCGATATAAATCATAAGTAGTTCGATGCGATGAAAAGAACTAGTAACAATTTCTATAGACCGCGTCACTTTTTTCTATTTTAAACTAACTTAATTCGTGAATTATTATTAAATCTAAACATTTGTTTGTTATTCAACTTGCCATTTCACATCACTATAATACGGAAACGCTTTAGCTGTGAGCGCACAACGTCAAAAGAGGCGAATACACAGAGTAGAAGATTCGCAAAAACGGCGTGCCAAAAAAGGACGCCGACTCCACAACGTAAAACAACGCAGCATTCCACCACAATATCCTTAGCATACCGACGCCCCGCAGTTATCACTAAAATGAGCAAAGATATTTACTACTCTGATAAATACTATGATGAGAAATTTGAGTACAGGTGAGTGAGGCGTATACAAATTTAAAGCGGGAAAAATAATTGCGATCAATTTTTATTTGCGATTCAATATGTACATATGTATGTATGTATGTATGCATGTAAACTATACTCTCTTTCTCTCTCTCTCTCTCTCTCTCTCTGTTTTTGCAGACATGTGGTCTTGCCAAAAGAGCTCGTCAAGCTGGTGCCCAAAACGCATTTGATGACAGAAACCGAATGGAGATCAATTGGTGTACAGCAATCGCGCGGCTGGATTCATTATATGATCCACAAGCCGGAGCCGCACATTTTGCTATTTCGACGTCCTAAGACGGAGGAGTAGGCGAACAATAAATCGCACACATTCGTTTACATACACACACACACACACACACATAAATAAGCAGCGTTCAGATACAGCTGACGTTGCGGTGCAGCTGCTGCGGCCGCTGCGACTGCGCATATGGTGGTAGCTGCACAAGTGTTGCGGCAGCGGCTCAACTCCAACAAAAACAACAATAATACCCATCAAAACACTCATATACTACGCATATATATTTAAAAAAAAACTATTACTATTACTTCTGCTGAGTTTTGAAGAGAAAAAAGTGTTCCCCCCTTTTGAATATTTTTAAATAAACCTTTTTAAATACGTTGCTTCTTTAAACATATATAAAAAGAGGAGCATTAGAGATTGCCATATGTTAAAATTAATCAATTTTTCCGTCATTGGCCATTTATTAATTCCTCTTTAACGCCCTTATTTAACAATCTGTTTTTGCCAAGTTGAAAGTTATCATCAGTTAAAAGAGATTTTTTATTTGTGTTAGTACTACCACTTGGATACGCGATATGAAAATTGCCTGCACATTTTCACTATAATGTTAAAGAAAATATGATTTGTGATTTTGAATGCATACGTTTAAACATAATATAAACTTATAATAAAATAAAACAAATAATATACATATATTTATTGAGAAAACTTTCGGCGTTGATTGCTTGAAGTTTTTCAATATCCAATTTTAATATTGTTTTAAATATCACAGGTAGAAAACTAAGTTAAGATCAGAGAATTTATTATTCAAAAACAAAACATTTAAAACGATATAGCAAAGTTCGTTGACTCAAAGTTCTGAAAACAAACAACCACCTCAAAAACTATAATATATTTTTCATTAGTATAACGCAGTTAAAGACCAAAAGCAATTGCGATGAAATTTCAACTAGCGAATTAAATGTAATTTTATTCCTTATATGTTATAAGGTTCTAGATAAGGTAAGAAAAGTTGACTGATAAATGTATATAAAATGACTAGCCGGAAGTTCTATGAAATACTTTATGTACATAATAATTTATTTTTAAACGTTTGTGTAAGAGTACATCCTGAAAAGTATTGCAACATGTATTGAATGTTAAAAGCTAATCATGCATTTCCCTAAATGCATATCCGTTTGTCATTCTCTTTTAAATTTGATATGTTTATCTGTTGGACAAGGCAATAAACAGTTTGCAAATTTGTAATTGATTGTAATCGACCCTTCATTGCATATGCACAACCGGCTGACTGATGACCAGCACACAATCGAAACTTTCAGCTTAACGAGGATCAAAATTAAGCAAATTTTAAGAACCTATAGTATTGGACAACAACTAGATGCTATAGAAGTTTATTGACTTTTCCGTCCAGATTGTCTAGGATTTTAACTGTAAAACCCAAGTCAGAACGGTAGATCACGAGGATGGTATATGAGGTATTAAAATCCGGCGCTTACCAGTAGCTGAACCGCAAGCATGTTTTCATGATTCCTCAATCTGTGAATATATCTTGTTTAAATCGAAAATAACTTCCTGTCAGAGTGAACATGAATAATATTAGTATTTTTTTTTAAACCCACATATACCATATAAGATAAAATATGCGTGTTTTGCATGATTCCTATTCATTTATATATTTATCCAGATATACATAGGTATCTTAATATTTGTAGAAAAATAATACGTCGTATGTTTTTATAATAACCATTGACGTTCGTGCATACATAAAAGAATATATATATATATATATATATATATATATATATATAGCATAGTATTTGTGTATATAATGATATATTCCACTTTCCAAAATGAAGATCGACAGTTCCGGTAGAAATGCTTAAGCATATTTTCATACATATTCTCATGCTACATGCTACATGTACAATGTGGTTCTGTTGAAAAATGCAAGGGTAACTCTGCCTGCTGACTATGAATTCACCATTGAAGGGATGGGACTACGACAAAAAAAAAAAACTCTGTCAACAACGGTAATTTACTCGCAGTTAGGCCCTGCCACTTATACGTAGTTATCAAATAGCGACAAAAAAGCCCGATAAGCGTATTCGGTATTATATTTTATCATATTTCCAACACACTTTCTTTACACTGAGTGTTGCAATTTTGTCATGAAATGTGTTATGCATTTAAGCTCAGAAATAACAATAGTAAATTCATATACTAATGGTGAATTCTTTATATATTTATATAGATCACACATAATTTTAGAGGTTTTTTTTATAGTACTTTAGCATTGAAATAAAGTTTTCCGTAATACTTAAATATTAACCAACAAAAATGTCTTAGCTTAGATATATTCTTTTAATCCAACATTTAATCTTTTATCGTAGCATACTGTAAATAAATATATGAAACCATTAAGCCTGGCATGAAAGGGTATGCGAATTCCGTAATACTGTCTGCTGTTTCTTGTTTTTGTTTTTCCCACCAGCGTGCGCTGGGTTGTGTCACCAACAGTCGCCAACGGTCAGCAGCAGTAAAACTAGCCCCCAAGGCAAATCGAATTGAAGCAGATCAAAGGCAGCTGTGACACTACAACTGTGTGATGCTGATTTTTATTACTATTTATTATATGCGGTGCGATTTGAGTGGGTATCACCATGGGAAAAGGCGGAAATTGATAATTGCAAGTTTTTTATTTTTGCATACTTCGGACGCGTTTGCTTAAACTTCTTAAGAGCGCAAACAAATGTTAAGGCTGCACAAAAAAAAAAAAAATATGTTATCAAAGTTTTCCATGATAAGGTAGCAGTTTAAACAGATAAATTGAAATACACTAAACTATTCTAATATTATGAAGAGGTAAAGTTTGTGTGTTTGTGGGGTTATAGGGGGCTATCTCTGTCTTTAAAGAAGGTATTGATTAATATTGAATAAAAAAAGCTCGAGTAATAATATGGAGGCCTGGTATGATTCAGAAGGATTCATGTCAAATTGCAGACAAATCGGGAGGGCTAGGTTCCGTGGTCAAGCGGATAAATGACGTGGTATTCTGGATACAAAAGACGGATAGCCAAAGAGTTATACAAAAGAGAAAGGAGGCCTTGGCATTTAGAGTCATACGAAAACACAAATACAGGGAAAATTCACACATATTTCTCTACCCAAGGAATGGACATGGGTCAGGTAGTGGGCGTATGGTATGAAGGTTTTCTTTTTATGTACATATATAGCTCAAAAGTATTTGCTCAAAGAGTGATGCTGCTTTTAGCTAAAAATGTACCACTACTTTCTATGGAACTTCGAAAGATATCCTTTCGGCCCAGTTATCGTACAGCCCCAGTCTTAATACTTCATCATGGTGTCTAGCCGTCTGTCCGTCCGTCTGTCCGTATGTTCGCAACTTTTTTCCACACCCTTCAAATAAGAGACTTGAAACTTTGCAAATGTCTTTATCCATGGCATAGTAAATTAAAGTGTCAAGATTGGAGTTCTACGATAACTGGAGAGCTGGCAAATCGATAAACTCGATAACTCAAAATCGATAAATCTACAAAATTTGGTAGGAAGTTAACTGTTTATTTATCGATTTTTAATAATCGATTTGCCAGCCCTCCAGTTATCGTAGACCCCCAATCTTGACACATTTTTTTTGACACATTATCTGCAGCCAAAAAGTGTTTAAATTGGCTTTGAGGGACTCAAAAATTTAAATCGAGTGCTAAAAAAATGGAGTCTAGAATAGAAGAACTTTTTTCAAGTTAAAAGAGAACTTGAATCACGATAAAAGAACTTAAGAATCAAGAATGACATTTTCAGGTTCAGAGTTTCGTACTTAGTGGTTTAAAGTACGAATTACTTGATTATTTGTACATATCTGTGTAGTTAAGCTGTTTTATTTATGAAAAAAAAAAGCGGAAGTCGTTCCCTTTACATTCGTTCTACGTAAATTTGCAACTGCATCTGTGAGTTTAATTTCGACGTTAATATTTAGTCGCTTAACAATAGCCAGCTGATCAGAGCAATACTATACAATACGGAATCTAATGAAAAGAGTGCGCAAGGAAGTGGGCGACACCAAAACACTGAACTACTTTTAACGGAAGTTACAAGTTAAGAATCTAAAGGTATACATACATAAGTATTTGTATGTGAATCTATAAAGCGTCAAACACTGATAATGAATTCTCTACAAAATTTGCAGCCAAAAGAAAGCGAAACTAAAGCAAGAACAAGCCAGCTAATTAAGCAATGCTACAAAAGTCGCGTCGACGGCAAGGCGTCGTATGAGTTACGTGTGCCCTGCATGCAATTGATGAGCAGCACAGCGACTGCGATGGCGGCAGCGACGTCGACGCGTTTGATGAATGAAAGTAATCCAACACCCAAGCACAAAGGCAACTCACACGCACACACACACAGACACATACATACACATACAGAACGTCACACCCACATACGCACACGATATCAATCTGTGATGAGTTGTGCTGCTGACGCTGGCTGTGCAGTCGCTTTCGCAGTTGCAGTCGCAAATTTTGCTCGCTCGTTGGCTATGTATCGTTTTTGATTTTGATATAGTTTTTAGTACTATTTTATAATCAGGCAAGCCAAGTTGAGTCGTGTTCTGTTCTTACTCTCCCAGTGTCCGCGGATTCTGTGGGGCCAGTGTGAAATCTGTGATTTGCGAACTGCGATCTGCGATCGGCGATCAGTCGTGCAGTCGTCGCGTGCTCGAAAACAGCGAAACAAATATATACTAGCACTTGTCTCGTGTTCTTTTCAGTAACATATGCACATACAAATACATATGCAGTTTATATCTCGAGTGCCCACAATAAACTGAATACATACTTACATAGATATTATTAACCAAAAGGGTTAAATATTTATGCTTAAACTAATTTGTAAGTGTAAAAAATAAATATAAACACTAAAATATTAAAAACAAATTCATGTTATTATTATGAACAACAATTAGCAACAAAAACAAGACAGTGCAACACCTTGTGTAACAAGTGAATTAACATAAATAAACCTAAAATATTTGTACATTGCCAAAAATGTCTCTTTTATCTCTTTCATCTTTTCCAATTTTATAAAGGGTAAGTCTTGCAAAACAATCACATCACATTCATCTCCTGGACACATAATAATCAAATGTTTAAAAAAAATAGCAGTTAAATAATTGCAAGGATATAAATCTATATACAAAGGCGACTTGAACTTAAAACTAAGAACAATTCCACTGGGTGCACTTTATTTAATAAATAAAATCAAATATGGTATAATACCAAACTTATTACTAGTTTTGGGAGTTCTGGCTGCTGGGGCCTTCGACTCGGGGTGCACAAAGATTACTTATTCATTATACAAACATCTTTGATAAAATTTTTAAAAAATCACATAAGCTCGTGTCAATTGTTAAGAAATTTTTAAATAACGTTGCCCAATAGCATTTAATGTATCAGGATTGCGATTTCCACAGTAGCAACAATAAAAATGTGACGTAATAAATTTAATAAAAAAATAAAACTGAAATTACTTTAACACATAAGCTTGGTCCCTTTATCAAAGGAATATCCCAGTTTATCTCTCTTTGTATTTCTATACATTTCGCTTTATTTTTAATTGGAAACTATAAATGTAATTGAAATCAAGTTAAACTAAAACTGACTTGTGAACTGTGTAATCTATTGACTTTTAACACATCCAGCGATTATGATTAATTTATTAATGCATCGATTTTCGCTTACTGCGTATATCAAAAGAGAGAAATAAAGAGCGTTCTAAATTTCGATAGTTTCTGCTGATAAGCCCCTGCTGCATCTACCACATCGTTTGGGAGGCGAGTGGAACGTGGGCGGCAGAAAATAGGATAACAGGCATTGTGGTGTGATAGGGCCAAGGCCCTTTACCCTTTTTAAGGGTAGGCCGCACTTTATTATGCATATACTGCAAAGTTTTTTTTTTGCTAATTTGTTTTTTGTTTATTGCGTTGTATTTTGGTTTTGATTTTTAATTGTTTTTTTTTTTTTAATGCCGGTTTTGTTATTTCTGATGCAGATTTCTGTCATGTTTATAAATAATTGCGGAGATTATATGTAGGTTTGAGTTTGGTTTACTTAACAGGCACTAAAATGTTGCACATACACTTGGCTTATTACTTAATCAGATAAATAAATTTAAAGCACGCCGAACCCGATGTTAACTTGCAATTATGATTGAATAAAAGCATCGATTAATCTCGAGATGCTGATGAAAAATATATATATGTCAGGTAAATGTTTGCAACATAAGCTTTCACCGTATACATATTTTACATATCCTACCCATTAAAAGAGCTAAGGCTACGGCGAGAACACCAAATACAATAAAATAGCAATGCATTTTGAGCCCGAAGACAACAATCAGATATACTTAGTTTAGTTTGTTCACCAAATATATGATTTTTATTAGAATTTTAGTTGTTACAGAAATAAGTGTGCGCATTTGTATATAAATCAAACACAATTGTTGCAATGCATATAAATTTAATAGTTTAGACAAGACAGTTTTCATCATTTTTGAAATAACAAATTAAGCTTACATAATCATTTACAAACACTATATAGTTGCTTCGAGAAATAATTGTCGCACTAGATAAATATGATATAATTAACAGACATTTCATGTTCTTCCGACTCAAAGCCAGTTGGCACGTTGACAATAGATTGAAAGAATGAATGTTTACAAACAAAAAAACTGCTGAGCATTTGCATGTTGAGGTTCTGTGGGACAAGATTTGACTGAAAACTCTAATAATATTTTATTAAATGAACGTAGATAAGCAATTTACTAAAAAGTTAATCCATGATAATTTAAATTACTGGACACGGCTTTATGTAAAACTTTTTTTTATATGTTTTGTGTTTGGGAGTGCTATTTCACTTGATATGAATAATTTATAGCTTGCAGTTGTTTGGACCCGCAACGTTAGATGCAAATAGTAGTAGTTGTAATTCATTGTCAATGTTCTGGGTATACAAATTGATTTGCATTTCTAAAACAACAAGAGCACTAATAACATCAGCAGCAACAAACGCCCGCGTAGGCTTCCCAGTCTCATTTGTTGTCTTGTTTGAGAATACAAAATTTATTTAAATGCCGTCATACACTATAAATACTTAAAAGACCCTTTTATAGCCAAGTCAATGCTCAATACATGCAATTACAATTAACTTATAGTTAGTTAATGCATGTTAATTTATTTGATTTTTATACTTTGATAACAAAGGAAAAAGTATATTGGTTTCGCGCAATATCCGTCTAGCTGTCTGTCTACCTTTTAACCCAGAGATTTATAACTCTGCACATATCTGTGTGGACAGATGAATATAAGGAAACTGATAAAATCAATAATTAAAAATCTAAAAAGTTCACATATATGTAGATTTTTATTGGCGGTCCCTCAAAAACTGCATCAAACATTAAAATGCCACGCAACCTATGCTGCCCACATTTTGCAATCGAAAGCGTTTATATCTGCCACATTTTGATTCCCTGAACCCATAAAGTGGGTAAAAAGGGTATAATGGTGTTGTACAAAAGTATGTAAGGCAGGCAGAAGGAAGCATCTCCGACCCCATTAAGTATATATATTTTTGATCAGCATCAACAGCCGAGCCGATATAGCCATGTCCGTCTGTTCGTCTGTATGAACGCGTCAATCTTAAGGACTACAAAAGCTAGAGACTGCAGATTTTGAATTTAAGCTCCGCTATACCATAAGCAGAACAAGTTTATTTAAATTTATCGATAACTATTCTGGCTTACGATATACACATGGAACCGACTACAAAAAATATCGAATTTGAAAATGTAAAAATGTGGATTGATATAATGGGTAACGATAGAATTTTTCCGAAAATTTCAAATCGGTTAAGAAACACTGGAGATATCGAATTGAATCGATTAAAGCTAAGCCAGTTTTTTGTTTTGTTTACATTGATCAACATTTTTAACAGCAAAGCATACTTTAAGGGCGCAAGTAGTAAGTTATTTATTGCAACTGGGTATAGGGTATCTTCTTGCCGGGCTCTCAGCAAGCTCCGAGCAAGATACATTTCCATTCTGCATAAAAAAATTTGATGCCACGCCCACCACTAACACCTGCCCTTCAAAATTCGATAGAAATGATTTAGTTAGCAGTTAACAGTTAGCTGACCGAAACCTCCGCAGTTTTGCATTAAACAATATTTGAAGGCCACTTTGAAAACATACTTATTACCACCCGTACCAGAGTATTCCGCGGTCGGTCCCAGTTGGACAGCAATGATTTAACTTGTTTTTTTTATTAATAACTACATGATAGATTATACATAACGAGATGCATATGAATAAGTTAATTTGTAAAATCTATGCATATGAATTTCATCATGTTATATGTGCCTATATTGGTATGATCAAAATAATTGTGAGCTAAACTGAGTATAAACTGTAAATAAGAAGCTATTTAGAAGTTGGCAAAGATCATAAGCAATTTCACATGCAAATTGTATTTTCTTATAAATAGTGTAACGTTTTAATTTTCTTGTTCTAAATACACGAGATGAACAATTAAACGGTAAAATTGTATAAACATTGCCAATTGTAAAAAAATCGCTATTAGTCTATTTGAATGCAGATCTGCATATCTTGTTATCAGTGTGGTTGTTCAATTAATTGGCCTGGATCACATTTCATATGATCATCCGTATTTCTATATTGGCATTGTTGCATTCATTACTTTTTATTAGGTGGTCGCGCTATGTTAACTTATTTGTTTGACACCAGCATACCAGTGAAAAATTTCTCAATTACACTCAATGCAACAATCAATTGCGATGCATTCGCGAAAAGCTTTTAATACATCTGCTGGGAAGAAACAAACAATTCATATGTGTTAAATCTTAATTGATGGCAAATAGTTTTAGCATTGAAACTCTAATTGCTTGGTACACATTTTTTTTTTTTTTTGAAGATATCGCTTGTTTGGCATGACGCAATAACTCAGACCACTTAGTTGCATTTAATTAAAACTTACAGCTTTGTTATCTTCTATTGTATTAAAAAGTTGAAAGCCACTTGATTATTTTTACTTTGCAATAACCGAACGAATAAATTTAATTTTATATAATTTTACCACTCAATTGAATTTAATTTTTTTTTCAGCTATATTGTCAAGTGTGTCTGGTTGAAACGTATTTTTGGTAAGAAGAACCCGCCCGTGTGTACGGGCCTAGGGTATTGATCACAAACCCTCAGAATCAAAATGACGCGACCCAAGCAGGATGCCAACAAATTTAAAAGCTTTATGCAGGAGAATGTGCTCACAATGGCCACCGTGATCGGTGTATTTGTGGGCGGTCTCGTTGGCTTCATTATCAAGAACAGCACCGGCGAGTGGACAAAGCGTGAGATAATGTATATATCGTTTCCGGGTGAAATATTTTTGCGGTGAGTCTGCTCTCGGTCTACAAATATTAAGTAAAGCTTTAATTAATATTAACTCGATTACAGCATGCTTAAGTGTCTCATAGTACCATTGCTGGTATCATCCATAACAAGTGCAATCGGTGGACTGGATTTGAGCATGTCCAGCAAAATAGCGACAAGGTGATTATGCTCATTGACCTGATCGACAATTTTTAAATATAGCATATCCTTGATTATTCTTCAGAGCCATCACTTACTATTTTGTCACGACCCTTTCGGCTGTTATTTTGGGTATTTGTCTGGTTACAACCATCCGACCCGGTCAGGGTGCTAAGATTGTGGAAACACGCACGGAGACCATTGATAAAGTATCCAAAGTTTTAACGCCGGATACTTTAATGGATTTGGTCAGGTTAATAATAAAATACAAGCTGTTAATTCAAATTGTTATAATTTTTAACTCTCCCTTCAGAAATATGTTTACGGCCAACATAATACAGGCAACAATGTTTCAGGTAAATCATACGTACAAATGGAACAGTACATAATAAAATATCATTGGGAAATTGGTAAAGAACAAAATATATATATATATATGTATATATATATATATATATATATATATATATATAATACATTTTCATATTCGATGAAAGGATGTGAAGAAGAATACTATTTGAACGAGAGCAAAGTTTTCATTAGCATAAAATAAATGTTAGTCACAAGTTGAAAATTAATTCCTAAGCAAAACTCTTTTGAACTTATTGCGATTAAAATGCATATGAACCTCCTTGCTTTCTGATGTGATAGGCACTCAATTCAGGGGGAGGCAGGTACTTGGATTGTTTTTTGAATTGATGATGCCCACAACACACTCTCGTTCAATTTATCATAGCAGCAACATATGCCAATTATTCAATTGTGTGCTGCTGTATACATAATTTGATTAAAGCACAACGCGGCACATAATCAAAACTGACATGATAGGTTACTCTCAAGCAAAGTTCTTTCCGTTTCAATTGAAAACGGTAATGATAGGGGGACCAGACATATGTGTATGCAAAACATATAAATCTAATTTACGAACAATTTTAGTTTTCAATTAGCACCACAAGTGCAGTCTCAACTACGATATTCGCTATGTATGTATTTCTGGATTTGTATGATACATACTTCATATATTTTCAAACGCGAATTGAAACCAACTGTTTATTTCGACCTTTGTATATGTATGTCTGTGTGTTTATCTATGTATATAGACAAATACGTCTGAATAGTAGTAGTCATGCGTCCAATTAAAATGTCGCCACTCTGAATTGTTGATTGAGCATAAGAAAAAGAATGCAGGATGTAGTATGATCTCCAAATTTATAAGTATTACTTAGCAACAATTAATAGAAAATTCAAATACATAAATTCTATAAATAAAATACTTTTTAATGTGTACTAAAGTCATTTTATATGCATAAAAATAATATCTGTTGTAAAGTTATATATACTGGAAACTAAAATACAATACCCTCTCCAAAATTAAAAACAGTAAAAGATACAGGCGTTTACGATTTTAAAGGAGGTTGAGGCGGCTGGGGGAGAAGGAATATCACCTTTGTTGGCTCTAGGTCAAAAGCTGTGGAAAACTGTAAAGTTGTTGATGCATTTTTTCAGGCGACGCCCGTTGCTATTTCCTTACCAAATTTAGTAGTTCTTGACCTTCGGCATTGAGTGTAAAAATAAGTCGAATTCTTACAACATTTTATTTTGGTTATAGTAATCATCAATAAGTTATAGTAAAAACTCAGCAAATAGTCAAAATTAAATGTTTGTTTTGCCAACATTAACTTCATAATCTACTATCTTATGGTTATGATTATTTATCATTATTTATTACATTTGGTTATTATAATAATTCCAAGTAATTCCTTGTATGTTTGTATAGCTATATCTTATTATAAAATAGAAGCTGCTTTCGAAACAACTCCGAAGTATTAAATCCGAATAGTTCTTTGTCACATCTAAATTGTGTTTATTGAATTTGAGATTCCTTCGAATGAGAATAATATAACTATCAGAAAATAACGCTCAATTATAAATAAAAAAAACTAATGAATATATTGTTAAACCATTTTAAAAGTATATTTAATAAAAACAATGTTCAATATAATTTTTCAGGATCGCACGGAGATATTCGAAAACACCAGCATTTCACCAGCACGTAAGAAATGCTACATTAAAAATGTCTATCGATTTACTAATTGGTTGATTTTACAGAGCCTATGGAGAATTGGGAGTTTAAGTCGGCACAGCGTGAGGGTTCCAACGTGCTGGGTCTGGTCATGTTTAGTGTTATATTGGGCACAACAATTGGTCGTATGCGGGAGAAGGGTCAGTTGCTGCAGGACTTTTTTACAACGCTAAGTGAGGCAATGATGACAATTACTTCCTGGGTAATTTGGTGAGTATGCTAAGCTGAAATGCGTTAATAAACCATACGACTAATGCATATTTGTTTTTAATGATTGCAGGATATCACCTTTGGGTGTTGCATTTTTGATAGCAGCCAAAATTATTGAGATGGACTCTATTGCCGCTACAATACAATCATTGGGATGGTATTTCATAACGGTCATGATAGGTCTCTTCTTGCACGGCTTTGGTGAGTTTTTAGCATATTTATACTCGATACCGAAGGTAAACAGTATATTGGGTTTGTCCAATATCCATCATGTTGTCTGTTCGTCTGTGTGCGCAACTTTTTTCCGCAACCTTCAAGCTAGAGACTTGAAACTTGGCAAATGTCTTTATCTATGGCCGTGTAAGATAAAGTGTTAAGATTGGGGTTCTACGATAACTACGAGGCCGGCAAATCGATAAATTCGATAACTCAAAATCGATAAGGCCAGCTATTTCACTCGCCCTTACAGCTAGAACTACCAAATTTGGAGGAAAGAAAGCTACTAATAACCTCCAAAAAACTGCATCAAATTTTGGAGCCACGCCCACCTATTCCACCGCCAGCCCCCCGCAGTCTTAAACCACAAATGCCTATATCTTCTACAGTTTTTGAGCTAGAGCTACCAAACTTAGTGCCAAGAAAGGTGTGGACGACCTCCAACCAAATTCATAAAAACTTTGGATGCCACGCCCATCCATTCTGCCCTAGCCTCTTCAAACCGCCCCAACCCTTCGCTAAAAACGGGAATGCTTGTATCTTCAAAAGTATTTAAGCTAGAGTCACTAAATTTGGTAGGAAGATAACTGTTTATGACCTCCAAAAAAATGCATCAAAGTTTTGGAGCCACGCCCCCCGTTCCCCAGCCCTCTGCATTTTGAAATAAAAAACGCCCATATTTTCCGCAGCTTTTCAGCTAAAGCCACCAAATTTGGTGCCAAGATTGTTAATGAGGAGACCCAAAACATTTTGATGCCACCCTCCGCCCATACCGCCCCCAGCCCCCTTTTCACCATATTCTACTTCCTTTGAGCTAGAGTCACCAAATTTGGTTGGAAGATAGCAATTGACATCATAAATAGATCTGCAGCAAAACTTTGGTGTTAGGCCCCCATACCACCCATAGCCCCCCTTTCCCTACCTTTAACAAACTTTGAGCTAGAGTCACCAAACTTGGAAGGAAGATAGCTTTTTGGCATCTCTATCTGCACCAGACAATCTTTGAGGCAGCGTACACCCTTGCCGAATCCGCACCCCATTGCAATCTGGTCTCTTTTTATCGGTTTTATAGCTGGTATTGAGTATACCGCAGTCGGTTGCGTCCGACTGCAACGTTTCTACTTGTTTTCTAACACTTTTTTGAAATGATCGTGATTCTATTTATATCAATTAATTACAGGTACAATTGCTGTCATATTCTTCCTGGGTACTCGTCGCATGCCGTATCGCTATATAGCCAAACTTAGTCAAGTTTTAGCCACTGCCTTTGGTACGGGCTCCAGCTCAGCAACAATGCCGTTGACCATCAAATGTCTGGACAACATGGGCATCGATCCTCGTGTAACTCGATTTGTTATACCTGTTGGTTCCACTATCAACATGGATGGTACCGCCTTGTATGAGGCTGTAGCAGCTCTCTTCATTGCCCAGTATCGTGAGATGAGCTATTCGTTCGGAACGATTGTGGCTGTCAGTATAACGGCGACTGCAGCTTCAATTGGTGCGGCGGGAATACCGCAGGCGGGCCTGGTCACAATGGTCATGGTACTGGATACCGTTGGTCTGGAGCCCAAGGATGTCTCACTTATCATCGCTGTTGATTGGCTGCTGTATGTATTCAATTGACTTTCGCCTAAATCTTTAAATAAACGCTTACACTATTTAACTTCTATTGAAGCGATCGGTTCCGTACTACCATCAATGTAATGTGTGACGCTCTGGGAACCATTCTGGTAAACCATTTGTCGAAGAACGATTTGGCAAGCGTAGACAGGGTAAGTCGTTGTGAAATGCCCTAAGTTTTTGCCACTTGCTTTTTGAACTGAAATACAATTATAAAATGTAATAAAGCAAACGACAGTTTAATCAAAACGCATTTTTTAAAACAAAATTAAAAATTCTTACCTTCTGAATATAATCATAATCAGTGTTATTTAATTTCAATAATTTTACTGTTATCCCAATACTATATTTCAAAAATAAAAATAGATTTTAATATCTTTTTAAAAATAGCTTAATGCTGAGCCCCATGAGCTGCTCGAGCTTGGCCCGAATGGACACGAGTTGAAAGAATGAAGGCAGTCTTCTCTTGGCGCCTATAACCGCAAACGATGAGTGATAGAGGCCGAGCAGGAGCACGATGACGAGAGTTTAGGAGAGAAGAATAATTTTGTGATTTCTCGTTGTCGTCAGCTGGCCTCATCATTTGGTTTGCGGCTTAAAGCGGCCAAGACGCATTCAATTTCAAGCAATTTGGAACAGTTGTGAATACAATCCAAGCAGCCACGAATTTATTAAAACGATTTTCTTCAATTTTTCGACACTCGAAAAAATCAAGAAAAATAAACATGAAGATTGGACATTAATATTTCACTAAACATATTAACTATCGTACTATCATGATGTAAATAATTATGAATATTATTAAATTGAATTGAGTTCAAATATCATAACTTCATACTTTGTATTTAAAAAAAATAAACACAAAAAATAATAGGTTTAAAATGCGTATGCTACGCAAAGATATTATTCTTGCAATTATTCCATAATTATAAAATATAAATTCTAAAAAGTTAATTATTATTGTTAAAGCAATCAAATCAGAGATTTACTATCTTAAATAAACAAAAAAAAAAAAAAAACAAATTCAATAACACGATATGTTAAAGCATCGAAACGCTATTAGAATCTTTTGTATTTAGACAATTAGAAAATATTTAAATGAGTTGGCTCAAATTTTTCAGATTTAATCTTAATAATACACATAATTCCAATGCCGTTAATAGTTCGTGTTCGAAATTGAGCTTTGTAAATACTTAATAGCTGAAGTAACATTAAAAATTACATAAACAATATAAAAACAAATTTCTAATTACCAAACGCCGAATATTCTATGACAATAATAACGGTCTGCGAAAGCTCAAAGTAAATGACAACAAAGTTATACGTCAACATTTATAAAACAAAAATCATACGTAGTAATAATATTAGTAACTTGTTGTTTATTTAATTAAGTTAGGGACTTTGCAATCAAAAAACCGCCAAAAATTTGTAATTTCATGGTAAAAAATATTTAATAATAAATTGAACAATAGGTTTGAATAAGTTTATAAGCTGTTTCTAGATGTCAGTAGTTGATATTAATACAAATAAACTTTTTGAGAATCTGTACATGATTCTTGCATATATTAAAACGAGATACATCAAATGAAATTGTTATTTAGATAAAGTAGTTTATCAGAATTTCAGTCAAAATGTAAACTTAAGTAGTTTCTTTTCATAACAGTAACAGTAAAAAGAGAGCACCAATTTTTTTAACGCACGTGTCTTCAGAAAGACAAAACTTTGTTTCTTGTGAATTCTTAAGATATGTATGCTTTAGAGACAATTATAAATAAATTATCACAACTTCAAAGCTCTACATGTTCATTGGTTCTTTCAAATAAATTAAAAAAGTGCTTAAAAATAACAAACTTTAAAAAAATATTTCAAATTTAGTCCTTGAATACTTAAACGTTTCAAATGTAAGCAAGTTTCATGTTGCTTACTTATTTATTTATTTATTTATTGTCAGCTATGTGCAGCTGACATGAGAATAAAAGTAATTTAAAATAATTATAGTAAAAATAATTCAATTTACAGTAAATTTAAAATTCTTTGAAGATCTGAAATTAAATTAGGATAAAAAAGTGAAATAGTTAACGTTAAAGCTCTGGGAAGTTCAACAAGAAAATTAGTGGTCCAACATTTGTTGCACGGATTGGGAAAAAACCGGAAAAACCTAATCAGACCAGTAGAAGGTTAGTGATTAGTGGTTACGATTTGATAAAGAAAAGAGGATCGAGTGTTTTAGTAATGTAGTTGAGGTCTCCAAAGAGACAAGGGAATAAAACCTGTTTTAGTCAGAACATATAACCCGAAATGGTTCAAGAATCAAAAAGTTGCTGGAGCAACTATCAAGGCTTAGGTGTAAAAAGTTGTTGGTAGATCTAATAGGAACATTTAACTTTATTCGACTTAAAAGAACTGATGAGTCGATTTCTCCATTAAGTAGATTATTGACAAATACTACACCATGCATAATTCTACGGTTCAAGAGGGAAGAAAGATTAATTCAAAGAAGTCTACTTGACTAAGGGGGTAGGTCTATCCCAGGAACACAGTTAAAGCTTCTAAGCGCAAACAGAAGAAATTTCCTCTGCACAGATTCAATTCTATCCTGGTGAATCCCGTATTTCGAGGACCACACACAAGATCCATACTCCAGGATGGGACGTACTAGGGATGTATACAGCGTTTTAGTGGTGTATGGATCATTAAACTCTTTTGACCACCGCTTGATGACGCCAAGTACATTTACAGCCTTATTTAGCGTCGACTATAGGTGAGAATCAAATTTTAATTTGCTATCAAGAATGATGCCTAAATCTTTAATTTTAAAAACGCGGTCTAGTGGTGCAGCACCAAGCAAGTAGAGAGCAGTATGAGGGGTACCTCGACAAAATGACATGATTTTAAATTTTGAACAATTTAAATTTAGTTAGTTATAACGGCACCAGGCCGACAGTGCACCCAAGTCCGACTGAAGTGAGTTACACAGAGAATCATCATTATAGGAGAAACAAAGCTTTTTGTGTTCGGCCACACAAGTAGTCAGAAAGCCACGACAAGAGTTTCGCTGGAAATCAAATAATATTTAATTTTTCGAGCAACAAAGAATGACTTACAGAATAAAATGCCTTACAAAAATTTGTATAAACGACGTCAGTTGCATTTTGTCCTGAAACCCTTTGATAACAAGTGAGGTAAACTCAAGAAGGTTGGTGGTAGTAGATCTTCGCCTAACAAAACCGTGTTGATATGGGGATAATATTGAGAGCATATAATTTTTTCAAAGACTTTCGGAATGGCAGACAACTTGGATAGACCCCAATAGTTTTTAACGTTAGACTCAGAAGAATTTTTACATTGCTTTAATTTTCTACTAGTAAACCTTGCACGTTTTGCTGTGCTTACGTTGCCATGACAACATAAGGTAAAACACATGAGTTGCACTTCCGTGCGACCTGTCATCACTGCTGGTAATGGATATTATTCAGTCAGTTTCACTTTTCCACCTGTGAAGATATTCCAGCTTTGTTATTCTTAAATGTTTACACATAGCAATATTTGCACAACTTTTTCATATCTTCAATAGGTACTTTTGGATGTAGACTTCTAATTATAATAAGCATGAAAATGGATAGCACCGAGATTTAAATCAGTGAACATTTTTCGTCTGGATTGAGCAGTGCGATTGCGAACGTATTCCGTGCTCGTGTCAATCAGATGATGGCGTTTGGGTTGTTCTCTGACTTGCAGTTTTCAGTCTTGCTTCTCGTTGTTCGTCTGTTTGTAAGTATAGCAGCTTGTTTTGAAGCTTAATGAGTTGATCCACTAATTGCTATCCGATATCAAGGCATTATGCCAATTATATTTGTCCTTCCGTAATAAAATCAATTTTATAAGTATAGAAGGCAGTATTTGGAAAATCACAAAAATTTATGAAAGGGGTTTTAAATCAATCGGACAGAAAAAATGTCTTAAAATTATATGAGTATTCATTTGTAACAACATGTTTACAGTCTTAGCTTAGATTGAATGGAATGAAAACTAATTCTGCGGAAAGTCCAAAGTCGGATTATTTATCGTCAGTGATTTCATCTCCTTATTCTTCTTCGATCTTTTGTTTTTGCTTTAACGCTCACATTTTCTTATCATAGACTCTGGGCCTCCCAGTATTGGGGACAACTGCTTTGCAAGCTTCAGCGCTAGGACTAAAGCTAAAAAAACCTTACATACATTTTCGGAGGAATTCGCTGAACTACCTGAAGCTTCCCTTAAAAATACACATTGCCTTTAAAAACACTGACAAACCAATATGCGACTTCTCGTGCTTCGTAGCACACCGAGCCGTGAATAATATAGCAATAAAAATAACTCGATCTCCGCCCTCCGTAACGGCAAATTGCTGATGTTGATAAACTCTGGTATTTCACTGAAATAACCCATCTGCCAGGCATCTGCGGTGCTGAGTGCAAACTTGTTATGTTTGCATAAAGCCAAAACTTTGAATAAAACTTAAATGCAAGCACAACATTGTCAAAGCATTAAGCAATGTTTGCATGCAGGATTTGCACTCTTTACGATATTCAGCCTGGTTCCGAACCATAGTCAATCAGTGCCAATTTCACTTATATCTAGCAACATAATAGGTTATAGGTGATGGGCAGCACAGCTTCCGTCGTTCTTGATCACTTTTGCTGTCGAGATGAGAAAAAGTGATTTGTGGTCGCTTTATTGATCCGCCAGGGATCAGAAAAAATAAAGTTCTGATTAAGAAGCGTTATGTTAAAAGGTAAATACTGACGACATTAGTTAAATTATGTTAATATTAACTTATTGCACTATTTTTTGGGCATTTGATTTATTTATGTTGCAATTCCATGTGCAAACGAAACTAAACTCTCCCGTAACATTCAAAAAGTCCCAAATTGCGTGAGCATAAGAATTGGCAAAGACAAGAGGAGCAGCTGCTCAAGCAAGCCGGCTGTTTTCTAATCGCACCAGTTATTTAAGGGTCGTTTCTCAGCCAGAGCGCTGCAACGGAAATTCAGGCAAATTTAGGAATATTGGTATACGATTTTATTAAGAAATGTGTCTTCGAAAGATTGGACAGCTTTCAGAGTCGTACAATCCCGCTACACTTATTGATCCTTGCTACAAAAAAGATGGCTTCTAAAACGTTATTGGATCAGGTTTTAGCAATGCCCACAACTTCACGACAGCAACCAACACCAACTACATATCAGCTAACAAGCAAATTTTCATTTTTGCAAAGCAAATCCTGCAACAAAGAACAGTCTTTCCGAGCAGATGCTATTATTTTGATGAGGCAGTACTTTAATAGATGAGTACTGACGAACAGCCGTTAAAAACCGTTTTAGAATAATATTTATGTATCCAAGCCTCATCGTGCGAGTCAGAAAGAGCTCAAGTGTGCTCGCAAAATATTACTAAATAGCCTGTCCGACTTTTACGGAAATGCCTGTTTCTTCCACAGCGTTTATTCTAGAGCCAAAGAAAATGCATCGAAAAATGTTTAAAGGAAATGTCCACACCTCCCGTCTCCATACCCGTTTTTGTAAACAAACTATTTCTTTTCTTGAAGTATTGGAACAAATTCAAAATTTGACAGTTCACCTACATTTTCAGATTAAACAAAAATACAAAATCAAACCTTTTAAAAAAACAGTCTAGGAAATCGCGCAGTGCCAGCTGACATGTCCCACACAATCTATCATCTGCAGCAGATGAGTGACACTCAGTTGATCATCTTGTGCCACAATTATAACATTGCGCCAAACCATGTTGCCAACCTAAGTCGACGACAGCTGGAACGCCTCCTCCATGTGGAAATTATATCTGAACGAGCCGATTGGCATGCTCGCGAAGCATTGTACGGAGCTCAGTCTAAGCCGTACCCGGACAATCGAAGTGCTTGGCAACCGGATGACAGCTCATACGATGATGAAAATTTTCCTCGCTTGCCATTTTCGATGTGGAGTTATATGGCTGCAAAGGAACAGGAAATGCATAGGATTAGTGGTGGCGACGAACAGAATGAGTTGGAACAGATGAATCAGCTAGCACTGTGCGTAGAAGAGGAGATCCAGGTTGAGGAAGAAAATAAATACTTTCCATATAAGCCAACTATGAAACTTGATTATGAGCATCCGCCCGAGCATCAGCTTCAACTTCAACCTGAGCCTGAGCACGAGCAGCAGGACACTAATGGCTCGGAATCAGAAAGCGAATATCATTCCTTCTGCAGCGGAAGTTCATATGACTTTATGCCTTCTACTAAGACCTCAAAGACATCATTGCATTGCAATTTAAGCCAACAACTGAAAGCTGAACGCTTCAGTAGTTTCTTCTCTTTCAGTGGAAATGTTTTGAAGCCTTCAGAATCGGATGCAGACCTTTCCTTGGAACTAGAGCTGTGCACAATCAATTATTTTAGGCCGGACGAACTGTTGGCAACAGATTTTACCAACACCAGTATACTGGACAAGAAGGACTCCTCCAGTTTGACGTTAACTAGACGTCATCGTCCACCTTTTTGGCGTTATATACTGGAAAGATTATATTGTGATTCTCAGGGTAAACTAGATGTCGAAAAATTACGCTATTCGATTTTATGCTGTGCTCTAATCGCATGCACGTATGCGGGTGTGAAAATGCTACAGGATGCGTCGAAAGCCTATTTACGATAAAAAGAGGAAATTTCAAATTTGTGGCATTTGAGCTTACTTGTTAAAAGTGTCCATCGTTCACATGCCAGCAATTGAAAATATAATTTTGTACAAATAAATGGCGAAAAGCTATTTCTCTGAATTTTCCACAATTCGAAAAACTTCATGCCGATTATATTTCGAAAATATTTTTCGATTAAATATTAGTTTTAATTGTTTATTAAAATCTATAATAACTTAACTTTTTTTGAAATTGATTAACAGATGATTTTATATCGACTGTTATAAGCTATTTTTAATTACTTACATTTGTTAACCGGCACCCTGCTACCTGAAGGGGCTAGTTTTATATTAGAATTATAAAAAGTAATTTGATAACAAAAAATGTTTACGGGAACTACTAAAGGTTTAACTAAATCATATAAATAATGAGTTTCCAAGGAAGGTCCAGCCACAACATTTAAACGATGATTTCTCAAGGAAGATCCATTGGATGAAACCTTTCAGCCTTCCTTTCCTAGGCTTTTCCGTAAGATTTTCGGCCAGACTGTTTGGATAAGAACCCAATCTTTGGTATTTTGAGATCTTTTCAATATCGTTAGCATGCACGTAGCATGTAGCCTTGCAATGTTTCCGAAGAATATTCGACTACTCATCGCGAATTTTATTAAGTTTTTATGTTTTCGCAGCAGTGCCTAATATCTGCAGCGCATACTTCCACATTTATCAATGTATACTTGCTTGAGAGGGATAACTTGTTCCTTGGTGCAAGAAGCCACGCACCGATCGCTGGACCATCCACTTTAAGTTGAAATTTTTTTGATTTTAGTTTTTGATAAATTAAAGCCATAACCACTCAAAGTGGCATCACTCAACAGCCACGTGTTCGCAGCAAGTGTTGCTTCCCAAACCTATTTCTTGAGATTCAACGGAAATGAAACTGTAATTATATTTATGGTAAACGCCAAAAGCAGATGGCATATAATTTGTGCAAGGTAATTCAACGTTGGCTTGAATATTATGAGTGCATATTAAATGGGATTGCATAAAAATAAGACGTTGGAAACTTCATCAACGCAACGTGACTGCATTGCACATTTGGTTTGGCTATCTGACAGGAGCAGGTGAGCAGGAGCAACGATGCGCAAGCTTAATGACTTTTGGCAATTTCCCTAACTTGAATCTGGTTACTCGCCATCGTTCGTTAACTTCGAAGCTAATGAAGACGTGTCGACTTCCGGCTCGTCCTCCAGCTGCCTAGCAAGGTGTTTCTATAAATTTTCTAAAATGTCGTTAGGCCCTTTTTAGTTGCCAAATATTAAAATAATGGTGCAAAAAATTGGAGTACAAAATACTTTTTATTTTGCAGTTCGGTGTGACCAAAATTGTTGCGAGTTCATTAGTTGATTGCTTGTGCAAGCTGACTGCCTTGTAGGCTTCTTTTAAGATGTTTCAAATTATTTTTTGTGGAAAGAAAATAAAAAAATTAAATAATACGCATTGCGTCGGTGGAATCCAAATGCACAGTTTTCTGTCGAGCAGGGTAAGGGGAGTGCTGTTTGGATAGTGCTCCACCATTCAAGAACGTTACGATATTAGTTTCTTTCGTTTCGTTCTCAACACAAAGAGCCAGGCGGACAGTTCAAAAACAAAAAAGGTGCCATAAAAAGCACTTCAAATGTTTACTTTATAAATAACAATTAAGAACGTTACTTTCGGGTGCAACCGAGTTCTCTTATACCAGTTGAATACAGTTGGTTATATGTTGACTTGCGAAGGTGTCTGACACAGACATTGACCAAAATATTTGCAAAGTTTCGAGTCTCTAGTCATTGCAGGAAAAACAATTAAGAGCACTTTCAAATTTCAAACGCTTATCACAACTGATTAGCTTTCTGTTTGAAACTAATATGCAAAAGCTTTTACTTAGCCAGATCCTTAGCATCCTAAAATCTTTCTAGACGATAATTGATTTTTCCTTGGTTTATGGCATTTTCAGCTAAATTGCACCAATTAATTAAATTGGTAGTTACTCCGACGCGTCGTTGGTAAACTGATATTAACAACGCTGTTCAAACAAATCGATTCTCCGTCAATTGTGAATGAACTATTCAGCACTGAACTTACTAGTTTGGCTTAAGGCTAAGTTTTAAATTTGACCCCATGAATTCTTCTCATGTCGCCAGCAAACACTGATTGGCTGTGTTTTATATGTGTGTAAAACAGTCGTGTGATTATTATTTTCTCTACAGTTTTCAGACAAAATTTTAAATTGTTCAAATTAATTGGCTTCATCAAGCTGTGGTCAAAATAGTTTAACGATCCCTACACTACCTACTTTCAATTTAAATTGTTTACGGTATTTTATTGTTAATTAGTTTTGATTTAATGTCAGCTGCTCATAGCTGACAATAAATAAATAAATTTTGCTATTATCGAACTAAGGCACTTGCCGCAAATACAATAGGTCTAAGGTTTAAATCCCCTTAAACGGGATTTCAAAAATCAAATTCCTGTTTTAAGTTGGTCAAACCTCAAGTTCTGATAAGTTTAATAATTAATTCAATGTTTTATAATCTCATAATAAATAAATTATAAATTATAAATGCTCAAAAAGTAAAGTATGTGTGAAGCTTGGTTCAAGAATTTTCTTGTTACACGAGAAGTGACACCCAAAAAGTTTTAATTTCATGCTGATATTCTCGATTTTGTTCAGTGTATATTTCTGGTCTTATAAAACTGCCAATTCAATTAATCAGAATATTGAGCGTGATTCTCTGCCTACAAGCGTTCTGAAGATGTTGTAAAAACTTCAGCTGAAAATATCAAAACATATCACTGTCATCATTATAAGTTATATTATAAAAAATACATATTTATGATTATATTTAAATTTTATTCGATATCGAAGGCAAAGACTTAATTGTTTTTGTGCACTGTTCTTCATGGTGACACCTTTAAGCTAGGGACTTGAAACATTGCAAAAATCTTTTTCAATATTTTCCACAGTTTTTGTGCCAGACTCACCTATTTTATTTATTTATTTATTAACTAGTCAGTACTGAGTAAACTTAGTACTAACAGAGGTCGAGCAGCGTTGGCTACCTAGGCCTTGGGCTGCGAAAAATACAATTAATGTTTGGCTTATGTATTAAAAGTAATTAAGTCTATTCTATATAGAGATTATTTATACATATTTAGTTAAAGATGTTTCACAGGGAAAAATAATGTTTATTTTATTTTTATATTTGGTGATAAATGTTGGTCAGTTTTAGAAATTTCATCATAATTTTGCAGTTGTTTTCATTTAAATTTCGTAGAAGAGAGATAGGATTTAAATTCTTAAATATGTTGTTTCTGTCCGATGTTAGTGCAGAGCAATTTAAAAGTATGTGTTGTATACTTGTGGCGCGTATTTCCTGGCACAATTTGCACCGGTTGAGAATGTTTTTGTCGAGGTGGTGCTATTGGGTCAGTTTGGTATGCCCAGTACGTAACCGGATCAATTTAATTTGGTCCAGTCGTGAAAGCTTAATATTTTTTAAAAATTCTAATGGGAAAGAGGATGGTTGAGTGAGTGATTGGTACCAGTTTGACGTTAAGTTCCATTGTTCCCGCTGAGTTAGAACAAATTCATTCTTTAAGGATTTGTCGATATCTTGCCTATTCCAGTTGTTTGTGCCTATTAGTGGTACCGACTTTGCAAACTTAGCTGCCACGTCCGCAATTTCATTCCCTTTTATGTTTGTGTGTCCAGGGACCCACATAAGTTTTATTTTGTTTCGACTCTTAGAAAGTATGCTTCTAATCCGACAGGGATAAAATTCCTTGTTGTTGGTGTTTGCAATTGCTTCAAGAGCAGAAAGCGAATCTGAACAAATCATATGTTTAACATTCTGCTTGCTTACTAGTGTGATTGCCTCATCTATAGCTATAATTTCAGCAGAATACACTGATGAATAATCAGGAAGAAGACCATATTTTAGAACTGATGTCTCTGTAGTTATAGCAAATGTGGTAATCCTATTTGTAGAAGAGCCGTCTGTGTAAATGAAATTATGATCAGAGTACGTTTCTTTCAAGCGTAAAAATGATTTTTGATACACTAGCGGATTTGTATGGCTTTTATTAAATTTGCTTAAGGACATGTCAATTAGGTTAGAATTGAAAAGCCAATATGGGGCATAATCATCCAATTTGGTTGGTGTTATTGGTATATTTAAATCTTTGCTTTTTTTGATTACGTAGTCTAATGTTGAGTATGTGTGTCTACCTTTCTTTAACGTATGTTTCTTTAAATATTTAGCAATTGGCGTATCTTTTGAATTTTGTAAGATTTTGTATAGTTTGTATTTTAGAAATGAGTATCTTAGTTCAATAGGGGCAATTCCTGCTTCGTACATAAGGTTTTTTGTTGAACAAGTACGGTATATACCAAGTGTTGTCCTTATCGCTGCATTAACTATTACCTTAATTTTGTAAAGTATTGAAGGAGGGGCTCGTCCATAAAGGAAAAGGGCGTAATCAACTTTGGAGAGAAAAAGTGCTTTCAAGATTGATAAGAGTGTTGTTGTGTTGCAGTCGAATTTGTGACTTGCTAGACATTTTATTACATTAAGTTTTTTGGACAACGAGTTGACTAAGTCTCTGATATGATTGTTCCATTTGTATTTTGTATTGATTGTAACTCCTAAAATTTTAAGCGAATTAACTGACTGTATGGCTGTGTTATTTGTTGTAATTGGACAGCAGCATTGCCGTTTGTTGCAAATATGTATTTGCTTGCATTTTTCCAAAGAAAGCTTGGCTCCTGAAAATTCGCCCCAATCGTTTATATTTTGAAAAAGCTGATCTAGGTTCTTAGTTATATTTTTTTCTTTTGGCAAGTTGATTATGATTTGAAAGTCGTCTGCATAGCTGCAAAAGGTAATATCTTTTTGTTTTTCTATTATTTTAGAGACTTTTTCATATGCTATCAAAAAAAGAACCACTGAAAGTGGTGAACCTTGTGGTACCCCATTGTGGATGGAGACCGTATTGGAGAGTTGTGACCCTACTCTTATTATATTTTTCCGGTGCATCATAAAATTGGTTACATAATTTATTATTTTCGGACCAACTTTCCATTCCTTGAGCTGTTCTGCTATTGCGTGGAGTCCAATTCTGTCGAATGCCTTTGAGAAGTCAAGGGAGACGATTGACGTGTGTCTTTTCTTGTTAAGAGACTCAGTTATCAAGTGATCTACATATAGAAGACAATCTGCAACTGATTTATGTTTCTTAAAACCAAATTGGTTTTTAGAAATTAGATTATTGTTTTGAATGAACCACCATAACCGTTTAGCGATTATCTTATCCATAACTTTGGAAAGGCATTGATTAAGGGATATAGGACGGTAAGACGTTGGCTGCGTCTTATCCGTATTTGGCTTGTGTATTGGTATAACTAGACTGGTCTTGTATTGCTGTGGAATTTTGGTGTTAAATATATTGTTAAAATGTTTAGTGATTCTATTTTGCAAAGCTGGAATTGAGTGTTTTATCATCGGATAAGAAATTTTGTCATAGCCTGGTGTTTTTCCTTTCAATGCGTTAAGAGTACTTAGTAATTCAATCGGTCTTATATTTGTTTCTATATTCTTGGCTGATTTACTTGGTGTATAATCAATGGGCTGGTTTATGGAGTTAACTTTACAAGTGTAAAAGGTTTGCGAGAAGTTATGATCTCCGGAGGATTCTGACCAAAAATGTGCAAAAGTGTTGGCTATTGATTTTAGGTCAGTGCTGATACTATTAGAGTATGGGTTCCATGTTGCGTGAATTGATTTTATTGGATTTAAACCGCAGAAAGCGCGGATATTTGACCAAATCTTAGATGTAGGGGTGGTTGGGCTAATTTGTGAAGTGAATAGTAAAGTCGATGTTCTCTTTGCCTCCCTTATTTCACGTCTGAAAATTGCGTTCGCTTTCCTAAAGTTAATTATGTTTTCTTGAGTGATGTTCCTGGTCAATTTGTTCCACATTTTGTTTTTTTCTTTCTTTAGAATATGTAAGTTTTTATTCCACCATGGGACGTTCCGTGGTTGCTGCTTTGTAGAAGTTTTTGGAATTGCTCTATGGGCACTTTGGAGAATTATTTTGTTTAAATTTGCTGCCTCTTTATTTACTTCAATTGCAGGGGGGATCCTGTCGTTTATTGTATGAATTGTATTTTCAAAAAGTGCCCAGTTTGCGGCATCTAACTTAAAACGACTCCTTGGTGGGGTATATGGGCTATTTTTTTGGTACAAAGTCATAAGAATAGGGAAGTGGTCACTCCCGCAAAGCTGATCAATTCGTTTCCACGTCGTAAAAATTTGCATGTCTGGTGTACAGTACGAGATGTCAATGTGCGTGAATGTGTTGTGTGTGGTAAAATGTGTGGGTGATTTGTCATTAAGAATACACCAGTTGTTCTGTGTTATGAATTTGTGTAAGGTATTCCCTCTTTTGTTTTGACGCGGCGAACCCCATGTGGGATGCCAGCTATTAAAGTCGCCTGTGATAACTGCCGATTTGTGTCTTAGTTTAAGCGTGTTATATAAATTAGTTGTACTAAATGGTTTGTTCGGGGGTATGTAAATTGAGAATATGCTAAATTTAGATTTTGAGTGAATTTCTGCGGCAACCGCTTCAATTTCATCATTAATTTTTGTTTCTTTGTGTTCGATTGATTTATGAATAAGCAGGGCTGTACCTCCAAAATTATTTTGTGGAACATTTGTTATCATTTTGTAGTTTACAGGAGTGGGGACTGAGGTGAGTGGTTTAATGTGAGTTTCTTGTAGTGTGATAATTTGGGGAGAATATTTTTTAATAATTAAGAGAAGTTCGCTGTAGTTGTTAGCGTAACCGCGAATATTCCATTGAATTATGTTAAGAGACATTTTTATATCAAATAAAGTGGAATATGGATTATAATTAACTACTTAGTGAGATTTACTACAATGAACTTTTGGTTTTATTATGTACATTTGTCCCCAATCGACTAACCGCGGGTTCGAACCCAGCAGCGTACCCGAGATACACTAGGTGCCAAATCCGCGGTCAGCCCACTGGGGACAAGGGTGGGATTTAAGTTTTCTTCAATCGTGTTCCATTGTGTCAGAACTTTCTTCTGTTTCTATGCTGGATTTGGTTTTGTTTTGTTTTGCTTTTGATTTTAATTGTCTTACTACTTTTTTTGAGGTTGAAAGTGGTAGTACTTGTACCTTTTGTTTGTTCTTTACATTTACCCTTGCCTTAGAGGCTGCCGATGTGCTGGGCTGCGTGGGTGCTACCATTTCTTGAAGATCGTCGTAGTTGATGATATCCCGAGCTGCAGTCTTAGCTTTGAAGTCGGTACCTTTAAAGTCTGGCTGCTGCATCCTAGTTGAGCTGTTGTCAGGTTGACCTGTTTTTGTTGGTGTATTCGTCTTAACGGTGTTCGCGAAGGTTTGATAGCCCTGTTGGTGTTTTTGGTTGTAAATCTCGAATGCCGTTTTGTTGTCTACTTTTTGGTTGGTTTTAATTGCGATGATTTCCTGTTGCTTCATGTAGATGGGACATTTTTTATCAATTGATGTGTGTGAAGTGTTTGGTAATTTATTTATGTTGCAGTTTATGCAACCCATGTTGTTTTGGCAAACTTCATTCTCTTCATCATTTGTATGGTGCTGAGAGCCACACTTTGTGCAGGTTTTATTGCTTTTGCACACTTTGAACGTATGACCAAATCGAAGGCAGTTATTGCAGCGAAGGGGTGTTGGTATATATGGACGAACACTTGTTTTCTCATAGCCGATCATGATGTGGTTCGGGAGTGTGGTTGTTTCAAAGGTCAGAATATGAAGCCCTGTTTCTATAAGGCTCCCTTCAATCTTTTTCATTATTTTCTTGACGAATGTCACATTTTGGTTTTTGAGTTCAGAAAGAATCTCCTCTTCCCCGACGTCACGCAGCTCATTTGAGTAGATAACTCCCTTACTATAGTTTAGAGAAAGGTGTTCGGAGGTGGTTACTGGCATGTTGTTGGTGAAATGCGTCATCTTTAGGAGTTTGTTGGCTTGTAGCAAATTCTTTGTTTTCACTAACAAGTCACCGCTTTTTAATCTCTTGCAAGAGTCTACCTCGCCTCCGCAATTATAATCAATAATCTTCTTAACTGCAAATGGTGAAAGCTTGAATTGTTTGTCGTTTTCATCGTTCCGGGTGATCACTATGTATTTGGGCCCAGGCGAAGTTAATGTTTTTACTTGGCCTTGGGTCAGCAGAACTGTCTCGTTTGCCATCGGGCGATGAGAGGGGTCCCCCTCTCCCATGTTTAGTCTTTAAAAAGACTGTTCAGTGCAATTTGTTTTTCTATTCTTTGCGCACAAATTTGTTTACAGTTAAATTGAAATCAAGATAAGCGCCCACGAGAGCGCAAAAAGTGAGAGAGTAAAGAAGAGATCAAATGGTGCGGACGTTTCTTATCGTACAACCGGTCACTTCGAATGCAGATTTGAGACTGGCCAGACTCACCTATTTTTGTATATTATATGTAAAAAGTAACGTCCACTAAGTTGGTGACAACCGTCAAACCTTGGGGGCCCCCAACAAAAATTAATAAAAACTTCCCAAACTTGGTGCTTGTCACATTTTTTTCTTTACTATTTGAAATCATTAATTCTGTTTCTAAAGCTCTACAGCATGATGAACAAAGTAATGACTAACAGCAAACTAGTAATTTATTAAGTTATCTTTTGAATAGATTGTGCGAATTAAGAAAAAGAGTGGAGGGTAACAACTGTTCTTAAATACAAAAGATGAAATATAACAAAGCGTTGTTTTGAAGAGAATTTCAGACCTGGAATCCTAATCCAAAGTCATGTTTTACTATTGCTATTTAGATATATTCATTTCTCAAACCTAACGAAGATTTCAGCTCCTGAGTAGTATGTTAGAAATATTACAACCAAAGAACCTTCTGTCTTCTTCAAACGAAGAGATATTAAAAGCTTCCGTAAAACTGTCGGCTAAGTATAGGGAAGACATCTCAGTTAATCTTGATGACCAATTAAAGGCTCTAAAAACATGCTTAAAATCTGAACAAAAAATGCATTCCATTAAGTAACTCATGGAATTATTGCTGATAAAATTTAATAGTCTTGCAACCAGTTTTCCGGACGTAATAACAGCATGCTTTTTATTCTTGACCCTTCCAGTTACAGCCCCAACTGCTGGAAGAAGTTTTTCAAAATTGAAACCTTAGGTTACCTTCTATGGGCCTGGAACGCCTGTCAGACCTTTCACTATTGTTCATAGAGGCAGAACCTTAAGAATAAATCAGTTTGTCGTAAATGAAAAGGAGAGTGTATATTGTATTATTATTATATGTTTATATTATATTTTACATTTATGTTAATATATATTAAAATAAATTGAAAGTGAGTCAAAACGAGCCATAGCTTCCAATCGTCAATATTTTTGTGGTTTTTAGACAAGTAAATAAAAGATTCTCGAAGCTATCTAAAGTTGAGTTTATTTATATACAGTTTATATACATAATTATAATAGTAGAGTATTTGAAAAACTAAGCTAACTGTTAAGTCAAGTAATGGTTGCGTGGCCTTTGGCTTCGAGTGTTTTCTGATGATACAAACATACTTATCCAACATTTAAATATATTTCTTGCAAATTTTGTATTATTAAAAATATGAGCATTTTATGCTTAGCTTACAATGGAATGGTAAGAGTTTGAAGTTGTTTTGTAAATTTGGTGGTAAATGCTAGATATTTTAGGAGAAAAAAATATTTTGAATAAATTGGTTGCACAAAGATAGCAAAGAAAGGATACGTATTGCGTTTTTTTTTTTTGTTTTTTTTTTGTTAACAGGTTTAAGTTTGGGTTTGATTTTAATAGGTGTGGAAACGTAGGTATGTTGCCGTCATGGTAGAAAATGCAGGATGGTGGTATGTTGTTGATCAACTAGCGTTGATGTATTTGTCTTGTATGTCATTTATTTATATTGCTAAAGAGTGTACTTCATATTTTTTAAGGAATTAATTTTGTTTTGATATTTATATATATATCGATTTTTCGACCATGAGTATAATAACATTATTTGTTCAACTTTAAAGGCGTCGATTGGTGTTGTCAATTTCCTTCGTTGCCGTTGGTTTTGTTGTTGTTATTGTTGTTGTTTGTGTTTGGTTATTGTTACGCCTGCTGCGGTAAAAGTTCATAGAAGTTTTGCGTGGTTTTCAAAACTTTGTCTTGATTTTGGCTTTTGGCTGGTTGTAAAGTTAAGAATGGTTTTTTGTTGTTTACTATTTGGTGTCGAACTATTTGATGAATTTTTTGTTTTCACCACGACTTATTTACAAGTTTCTGTTTCACCAAAGAAAATTACTTCGAGCAATATAATCGAAATAATAGTAATAAACAATATATGTTAATATAAGAATGCAAAGCACGCTTCTCTATACAAGCTAACAAAATATTTAAATATTGCGGTAAAGATTTGGGCCAAGCAGAAATTGAATTCGTCAATTGATTATGAGTCAATGCACCTTTTGTGATCAGGAATATGTTTGTATATATGAACACAGTATAAGGTTGGGTGTGTGCTGAATTCATATGAGCATCATCTAATACAAATGGCTGGCAGGCTCATTAGCATATTCGATGTGATCCGAAGTGAAATTCAAGTGCCTTATTGCATCCCCAAGGGGAGAGCTGTGTTGTCGACATACTCGAATATTGCCAACAGATGCTGTCTAAAATGCCAGAAGTAAACATTTGCATAGTATTACGGCTTCGGTTTCCAATAAACAATATGTGCGGGCTGGGCTTATTTAACCACCTTCCCACACTTGCTGTCGTCTGGTAGCCTACATGTTGTTTACTCAGGTATTGATTGTTGTCAATCTTGCTGATGCTCATTAATTACATTGTCAATAGACTGAAATTGCTATGGTGATTTGATTTAAAAGCGATTTATGTACAGAGCCGTATAACAGAGGTATTTGGACTGCTTAAATACTTAACTAACGGATTGCCGATGATTTAAATACTCAAGATTCTTTTGTTGTATCGCTTAATGTATTAAGCAGAAAAATCCGACTGAGTTTTAAAGCTTTAAATTTCCCCTGCCTTCCCATAAATTTGCAGTTTTAGCAGATCCATTTTTTGAGAACTAACATTAAATTTAGTTTAATTTTAACATAGAAAAACTTATCTGATTTCAACTGTTTACCATTTTTTTTAACTTGCTATACTCTTTTACCGAATGAAAAGAGTATAGTGGTTTTGTGCAACTTCAGTCATAGTGTCAGTCAATCTATCCAGATTTGAATTATAAGTTCGCTTTAGCTATAACAATTTAGTGTTAAACTTTCGCTAACTTTTTCTGGAACTTTTTGTATAGACTATAGACTGGGCTTTGCGCTTAATTCTCAACTTTGCTAAAAAACCAATATACTCTTTTACCTTTGGTTTAAGAGAATAAAAAAAGTTTGCAATCACTTAATTTCAATAATAAATGAATCAACAAATTGAATGCACCCGAGTAGATTTGTCTCGGCGAAAAATGTTCGACAATATTCGATTATTTGAGTGCCATCATAAAGCCAAGCCTTCAAGCCACCATAAAAAGCTCTCACACGCTCCCAAATGCAAATCCCTCAACGAGCTGATGTTAACCGTCACCCACTCTGGTGGATACATTAAAGTACCAATGGCTTATTGGCACACAGGAACATAAATTGGAACAGGCAAATCAAACACACTATGTACTATGTATGTATTTGTAATATGAACCCAGCCTATTTTTATGGTCCCAAAAAAAAAAAAATAAGCAAATGTTTAAATTGAAAAGGAGCACACATTCGTGTGCTTCAAGATTTAATGACCGAATGAAATTTAGGTACTTTAAATGAACAATGCTTTATACATTATTCTGCTGATATTTGTAATTGTTGTAAGTGAACCTTTTTTATTTATCAGCAGTTGAAAGAAGAGGCAAAGAATGATAAAAGGAAACTTAATTCAAGACTTGAGCGCATCTAATAAGTAACAAAGAATTTAGGCTATGATTAATAGACGTTTTCAACTAGTTTCGAGTAGAATACTAACTAATAGTTATAGTGAGTGATTTGTGAATTGTGGCTTGTGCTTCTCTTCTGCTTCACTTATCAAGCTTTCAACTTTTAGTTAACAAACAAAAGGGTATTTGAAATGGTAATTTTGCAGCCAACAAAAATAAGTATAATGAACGAAATAAAATGGCGTGGATTACAAACATTATAAACACTCTTCGAAGCTGAAGCACAATTGCGGATTGGTATATATCACAGCTGAAAATCGGAATAAATGTGAAAATATCTGTGTGTGTTTGCATGTGTTTTTGTGTGTGGTTTTTGTGGTGGCATGCCGAGTGACTGCAATAATTTAATTTCTGGGGATTTGCGCTATCTTTGTGACTCTCAAAATAATAATCAGCTCATCCATTTTGAATGAAGCAACCCCCAAAAAATTTTAGGCATGTGTGTACGGCCGCATAATTGATAGCATTTCAAGTAGTTATTGAAAATCATTCAAAGACTCAACTTTACGTTCAGAAAAAAAAAAAATATTGCTGCATGTACATATATAGCAGAGATATTGAATACTAGTAACCTCAAGTTTAGATATGCATTTGAATTTTGTTCACCACTCTAAGCAGTAGGCGATATAAAACAGACAAGCTTTTTATTTGCTCAAATTAAAACAGATTCCTTTATCATTATGAAATTATTAATTTTGACTGTGTTAAGTATACTTTTCCTTTGCTTTCTTAACACCAATTCTTACAACAGAGGTAATTATAGCCCACATTTTCGTCTTATAACTAAAACTTTACCACATTGAACGGTTAGATAAATGCGACGATAAGCCATCAGGAACGGGTCCCTGCAAGGCATTATTTCATATGTGGCGATTCATTAAGTCAACTCGCAAATGCGAACCATTCATTTATGGCGGCTGCCTGTGCACAGCAAATATCTTTGAGGCTGAAGACGAGTGTAAGGCAGAATGCGAAGCTTTATAATAGCAAACTTCATGGTGCATTGTATTGAAGTAAATATAAACTAGTGGAAAAATATGCTAGCTTATTAATTTTCAACGTCAATTATATCTTATCAAAGTAATACAAAACATCACTGACTGATGGCGCTGCAACACCTCTTAGTACCTTTCTTTACTGAAAAGTTACATCAAATTTAAAAGATGAGATTTGTCTGGATTAAGCAATGGAAAATGTTTTTTTACAACTCGATGCACTCGGTGCACATAAATTAAGTTTGCCAAAACAACTTTTACACGGCTGAAAACACAGTTTATTTGCAAAGTTTAAATTAAATACAAAACTTTTTTTTATAAACTAAACACGAGGTCAGGATGTTCATATGCACGAAAATAAAAAAATACCTATTGAAAACGAAAATAATTTTGTATGTTTTGTGTTTTATAAAACACAAATGTGAAAACATCCCTGCACCTGCATTGTGTTTCCCTCTACTTATATTGTCCTCCCAATGCTATAAGAATTTAAATGCATGTCAATATATTTTTGTTCGTCTGTTTCTATGGAAACTAGTCGGGCTGAAACTAGCTATCGGGCTGAAACTTTGGTCAAGGCCTTTTTATACTCGGTACCGAAGGTAAAAAGTCTATTGGGTTTGTGCAATGTATGCATGTTTTCTGCCCGTCTTTATGAATGCAACTTTTTTTGACAACCGCAAAGTTGGAGACTTGAAATTTTGCAAATATCTTTATTTATGGGCTAGAAAATTAAAGTGTCAAGATTGGGGTTCTACGATAACTGGGAGGCTTGCAAATCGATAAGTTCGATAACACAAAATCGATAAATCATGATACTTCCCACACTCTTTTAGCTAAAGTTAACCTATTTGGTAGGAAGATAGCTACAATCCAAGCCAAAAAACTGCAAACATTTTGAAGCCCCGCCTACCAAAAACGGAGGTTCGACAATGTCCATTGGAAAAAAAAACAGCAGACGGCTTATTGATTTACTTCCACAGTTTTTGAGCTGGAGCTTCCAAGTAATTATTTAGCTGGCGCTGTCTCCCAAAATTTGAATCATCAACTATCAGAGTTTACCTCAGTCGGTGCGTCCGACTGCACCGTTTTCACGTGTTTGAATGGCTAGTTAATAAGTTCAGTATCGTTTTCAATTGCAAAAAGCATCGTTTTTATACCCTGAACCCATAAAATAGGTAAATTAGGGTTGATTTTGTGCAAAAGTATGTAACAGGCAGAAGGAAGCATCTCCGACCCCATTAAGTATATATATTCTTGATCAGCATCAATAGCTGCGTCGATATGGCCAAAGAGACTTTAGGTTTGGAATATAAGTTCTCCTATACCATGAGCAGAACAAATTATCGAGAACTACTCTGGTTTCCGACTCTTACCATAATTTGGCAGTTCTCATCGGAATATTTGATCTCAGATGGCATTAAAATAAATGTATTAAGACACACTTAGAAGTTCAGCAGCAGCGTTAAATATAAGATTAGAAGAACACGCAAAAAGATAAAGAAAAAAGAACTTACAAATAATAATAATTAAAACTAGCTTTATGTTAGATGGCATTAATGAGACATCAGTTAGAGCGAAAAGACTCCGTCTTTTGAGTTGGCCAGATTTGCAGCAGTGAGTTGATGTTGTTGATTTGCAATACATCGCCCCTCTCGCTCTGTGAGCAATTTTTCAAAGTTAGCTTATAGAAGAATAGGGACAGATGACGTCAATAAGTATCAAGCATGGCACGTCCATTTACGTTAGTTCAATAAGGAATATGCTCTGACAGGTTAACTAGCGGATAACCCACAACAATAATTTATTTAAATATAATGTTTTTTTAATGAGCACAGACAGCGTATACTTAATCAGTGATATTACACACACACACGCACCCACCCCGAGCGCCCAACTTGCGAAGTCCACTTAGCCAATTGGACAGCAATTATCGACACATTCAGTTAACAACAACCATTCAGTTGGCTGCACAAAAATGGCCTACTACGCACCTCACGTACCAACTAAATTCCGCCCCCTCAATTCAATCAGCCATAGCGGCTTTTAGGTAGCTCTGTGCTCTGTTTGTTGTGTGTGTTTGTGTTTTGTGTTTTGTCTGCCTTGCCGTTTGACGTTGAAGTCTTTATTTAATATGCAGTGCCAAACACAAATTAAAACTCTTTTCCAAAACACACACACACACATGAACATGAACACGTAATAGCAACGTGACAACAAGCAACTGTTTTTGTGTTTGTATGTTTTCTGTTATTAGATTTCACATTGCAAACAAACTTCACTTGACACTCGTGCCGAAAGTTAAGAATCGTCGACAAAATGTTCATACAGCGTCGGTCGGCCGTACTGAATGCTCGTGCCAAACTAACAAGGCAATTGTCTGTGTGTAAGTGTATCCGTAATACTTATTAAATACATAACTCACAATGATACAATATATCTGTTAATGGTAGTAGAGAATGTCTATTGAATTTACAACTCTAAAAACCAACAAAGGTAAAAGAAGCATAACTTATTCATATCTTAAGTAGAAGCCCTGTAATTGTAAAACATTTCTATTTATTACGAATTATGAAATTAAACAATCGAACTGTAATTCCAAGTTATATATGTACATAATAGAAAAAATTAAAGTTAAATAAATATAATATAATTTCATGATTTTTCTGCATGATCTGAGACAATACAAAACCCAAATAAAACAATGAATTTAATGAGCAGTATATAAATAAAGTCTTCAAAAGGTTGAAGACGGATGGGGTATTTTAAATTTCATGGCATGGTATTTATGTAACGATGCCAATTAAAAATTTAACAATTCTATGATAAAAAAATAAAAATACACATAGATAGACATAATACATTGAAACAAACAATTAGGTAGCTAATAAGACCGAAAGCCAAACTAAAATTGATTAAAATTTTATTTCTCACTAGAGAGCAAAAATAAAAATATTCTTCAATTGATTTTGTGTGCCACTTTGGCCTACTCTCAGTTTGGCTTGCGAATCACCACATCAAGTTATGTTCCAAAGACCAAATCATCAGATACTCCGTTTCTCCTCTCGCTAGCAAACATTTGTAAGTGTGTGCGTTTGTACTGTTGTGTGTGTGGAGGGGTGCCCCGTTTGTTAATTGAACACTTTAAATTGTTACGCCTACGCCGCACATATAACGGCTGTTATTTATAGGCGCTGGGCGTGGTTGTGCCTATAATCTAATAGCCAAATAGCTGGTAATTATGTTTTTATTTATGTGCATGTTGTTCTGTTGTTCAAGGCATCTGACAACTTTTTGACGGGTGTCAAAGTCATCATCAACTAGCATTTGGCTTAAGCATCTTTAAGCTTAACTACACTCTCATAGCTTCGAAAATAATTCAAATAGAATAGCTCGTGTAGCATATTTTCTGGCGTGTGTTTAGGTCGATGTGTGTGTGTGTGTGTCTATGTGTGTACCTGACAGCTTTGTTTGGCTTACCATTTGCATGTGCTCTGAATCTGAAATTATGTATTAAGATTGTTTTGTGTTTTTATAAAAATATTTGTACACTCGAGTTATATGTATGTATGCACATGCGGATCCTGCAAGACCCAAAATCGTCAACTTTTGCAGCCTTGCTGCTAATACACTCATTCAAATAATTTTACCATCCTTATAGAAAACTCATTTTGTATTTTATTATATTTTATTTATTTTTTACATATTTTTAAACTTTTCAAAAAAAAAACCTTATAAGTACTTCTCTAAAATATATATAATTTGGAAACAAAATATATTATTGATGCTATGAAATAATGGCGAAATGGCATTCAAGAAGACTAACAATCAACTTCCTTCAAGCGCTAAAACTCCCCCTAGATCAAAATAATTTAATGATATTTCTATGAATTTCTTTAATTTGTTCATAAATTGATAAACATAATAGTTGAGACGGGTCAATAAATGATATACAATTGCCATGCACAGATTTGCATATGCATACATGGACACACACAGTCAAATTTCAGTTTTCAACTGCTGGTCATAAACACTCTTTCATGTTTTTGATTCTATGATACTAGCCAACAATTAAGCTATCGAAACAACCAACAGTTATAAAAAAAAAGTTTACACATATTCCGAATTTTCCGAAAAATGAAAAATATCAAAATAACAAAAATCTCGACAAGCGGGCCCAGCAAGCAATGCACAAACGCAAATGCATACAAAAACTAACAAATATTTAACGTTGTCGTACAATAGACGGTTCGGTCCGTTGAGCGCAAGGAAAATTAAACAAAAATCCGCTTTCGGGCTCGCTCACACTTGTTGCTAACACAGCAAAGCAGAGAGGTGGACTTCCAGCGGCACCCTAAGACGTAAAAGCTCTAAAAGCTCTTCTTTGCCAATCGCCCACTCTTATGATTCTTTTCTCTTTGGTTAAACTAATTGATCCTGCGGGCAGCTCTGCCACTTGACAGTTCATGGCTCACCAACTTTTCCACCCTAGCCCTTTGTTGTTGTTGTTCATAATTTGTTTTGCAAGTTTCGCGAAAACGCCAAAAAAGGGTGAGGGTGAGGTTTAAGAAGAAGCTGAGCGTATTTAATGCCTCACCTACATAACGAATGCTGTCAATGCGCATCTCAAGCACAAATTGTAGACAGTCAGACCATCTATCATAATATGCTTTAATCGTTGGTTTTGGAGGTAATCTCATTGTTTTAAATGTTTTGGGGGCTTTGGTTTCCGTTTTATGATGACCAAATACCTGGATTCTATAAAGTAATCAAAAAATAACAATTTTTAAGCCTATTAATATTTTGTTGTTAGCGATAACATGTAGTCCCTAACACTTACTTGACTTAGACATCTAGACGGAAGAACAGACGTATCAAGAACATGTACAAAACCAATATTTCTATTTAACCTATTTCAAAGATAAAGGCCATATACATTTGAACAAAGTTATTTTAATAGGTTAAACTACCACACAGAATGACTAAACACTTTATTTGTTGTACAACCAGCACGTTCGAGATTCAAAACATATCCAAAAAAGTTATCTGCTTAATCAACATTTCCATTTTGATGTCATTAACAAGTGGGTTATTCAAATAAGCTGACAACTCTTGATTCCAACGAAAGACGCACAAAACACATAAACAGCTACAACAAAAGTTGTGAGAAAAAAAAATCAGTAAATGATGCTGTGCCTGTATTTATTTTTGTCCATATACGTTGTGGTATGTTTTGTGCAAATCTTTACTCACACGCTCAAATCGCCACACATAATTATGCTAACGAGTTTTCCAAACCAACGAAAGGGAGTAGCAACAAGCAGACAGACTCACACATTTTAATTACCAGGAAAATGTAAATTACCCAAGCCACCTAAGACAACAGCATAGTCCGTTGGTGAAACGCAAAGCAGGAGCAGCTGCAAGAAAAGATAATTGTATTGTGTTTGTTTTCGCATCTTTATGCATGTATGTTAATGTTTATGTATAAATGATGGAGGCTCTACAGCTGTTAAGTATGCTACAAAAAACTTTTAAGGCTTTGACTGAGTCTCAGCTACAAATTTTTTCAGCAGTTGACAGTTTGCACAAAACGACACAGACGCTATAATAAGAATTATTAATATGGCCGTCGATAGCGATAAAGTATTCTAGAACAATACTTAAATTAAGAAAAGACACTGTACAAATATGAATAGTCATTGTTAAATTAACTTTATGCTAATCTTGACACGTGCATATGTTGAATCAAGGATTAGTATGAAATAAATATGAAATAAATAAAAATATTACAGTAAATAAATTGTTCAGAATCACAGATTATAAATTCACTAATTTTTAACAATTACAAATTCAACAAAGTGAACGAGTGTTCACTAAATAATTTATTAGACCCTTTTTAAATGGTTTCTGACCTAATCCGATTGAGTTCCTCTTTTGCATGTGTGTTCGAATCGCCGATTTATCTTTTGCCATGGTATTTTAGCGGGCGATGGATTAGCTTCAGCATTTTAAAATGCAAGCATGCTTTTATTCGTATCCGACTAGGACATACCCAGCATATATAAGCAACATCCGCACAGTTGCACATTTGAAATTGAAATTGTTTGCTTCAAATATTCAACACAAAATAAACTATGGATAAGATTGCTGATCTTAATTTAAAGTTTATATTTAAATGACATTTCCAATTGATTAGGTTCTTTTGTTCAAGTTAATTTGTTCCAAAAACTTGAAATTTCATCAACGATATATTTGAGTCATAAATATATAAGGAATGACTGTAAATCGCGCCAAATGACAATGAAAAAGTTGATTCAAAATTTGCAATGTTTCGGAAAAAATAGCTCAATTTAAGTACTTAACGTCGAGTGCGCTAGAACAGTTAAATAAAGGCTAGATTTTAGCAATAATTATATTCTGAACTAAAAATATGAATTTGTTATGCGATTTAAACCATTTTTTACCTGTCTGTCATAAACTTTGTTTCAAACGTGTTATTACATTTTTACATATTTTAAAAGCCGAACAAGACAAACATACAAGCGCAACACAGTGCGAAGAACAACTGAATAGTTTAAATTAATTATTTGCCAACAGCAATAAACATATCTGAATGCTCTAGGCGGGAGTGCATAACGAGAGGATACCTTGTGATTAAATTATCTTCAAATAGTATAAGTAGCTAAAGAATATAGTGAAGCCACTAATAATAAGGAACAATAAATGCATAGCCTTTCTTTCCGTTAAATGGATATATAAAATCAATTAAGACTTATATAATAGAAAACTATAAATTCAGGGTATCAAAATATAACCATTTAGCAATCGTTTAACAAATTAGAAAATTTAATTACTAATAAGTAAGCGGTTAAAGTCATTAAATCAATTTAGCAATTTGGCAGTAGAAACCACAGAAAAAACCAACAACAACAAAAACTTTCCCCTTATTCGAGTGGAAATTGTAAAAACATGCTGAGCAGCAGTTATGGGAATGCAGAGGACGAGAAAGCAAGTGCAATCAACTTTCACGCGAGAGGGTCGAAGAAGTGAAAAAGAAAAGTTAAAGAAAATAAGAAAGAAGAAGAAGAAGAAAGAAGAAAACTCCTGCAACAAAATCAAATCAAAAAAAAAAAACTTAATAGGCAAATAAGCATTTAATGTCAAGCTCTAACTTCACTTATAAAGAGGAAAACAAAATTTAATAGAAAATCAATATTACGTTTGAATTCGAAGTACGATAAATTGCGAAGGTCGATTCAAAGCGGAATCAAACACTACATTGTGAAGTCAGCAACACCTTAGGATGCCAAAACAGCCAACAGTTTGTGCCTAATGTCACAGGCCAAATTGGTTGGCACTCAAAAGCAGCTGCACGAACATCCTGTGCATCCTGTGGAAACTAAGCAACATAACAATAACCATTCTCGTCTGGTGGTCCCTGCTGTTCTACTGCTGCTTTTACCCCTCAAACCACCACATAGACATTCCCAGACAAGCAGCATTCTATTGTATCCTGTACGCCAATTTGGGTCAAAGAACAATCTGACTTTATTTGCTTTAAAAACTACAACTGATGTTCCAAATAAGCAGCTAGATTGCTGTTAATATTTTTTGAAACCATTTACGGCATGAATATGAATAATTGAATTCTCCGATTTTTTTATGCTAAAATAATTTATAGGATTTATTCTGTCAATTCAATACAGTATGGCTTAAAGCTTGATGTATACAAAAATTAATCAAAATATGACGATTCGAATATACTGCGAATCTTGTCATAGTGAATTTTTCAGTAACAACAATTTTCTGCTTAATAAGCATTATTAATATAAAAAGCATTGAAAACATTTTTAAAAAAACTATTGACATGTCTTTATATCAAAATATAAGTTTTGTTTTTCACTTTTACAACTTTTTTTATATTGTTGCGCCAACGTGCATCCTTTCCGTATCAATTGAGTAAAAATGGCAACGCCAGCTTTGCAAATAGAAAAGAATACCAAGTAGAATTGGTTATTTGCATATTTAGATACACAATGTAAATGTATTGCGACGCATTTTTTTTTTTTGATAAAAATTTAAAACCAAATTAAAACATTGTATCAGTATCAGTAGGTATTATAGGTAACTCAAATATAATTTAAACCAGAACTTAATTTTTACAAAAAAATTAGAATCAGGCTGTATGGAATTGCAGGAATAAGATTAGACACGGTAGCGAACATATTATCCAAAGCCACAATAAATAATAAGGTTTCACTTGCCAATGTTTGATTTGAAAAGATCTGAAGTTTTTAATAAAATCTAAAACTCTAGAAAAATACTCACTGTTTGATGCATTGCAAAAGGTCTAACTTTAAATGTTTGATTTAATTGGGCTGTATATCGGCTTACTTTCATGACCATGTTTAGTTGGTAAGAGGTTACCAATATACACAAGGAACTCTTTGTTAAGCAAGCGTCGAGAAAGTAACTAATTGACTTTGCCGATATGCCTGTTAGGGTACCTAATCAGCGGTGCTGTTCTTTCTTGGCACGAATAACGGCTATATGCAAGCATAAAAATCAATAGATAACAGGTGGCACAGGAAATTTTCCATCCCTCAAGTGCTGAAATCGTCAGCGGTAAAATAAAAAATAAAAAAACGGCGACATTGTCAACGAAGAATAAAAATGTTATAAAAATGAACAAGAAAAAAAAAATAAAAATATAAAACTTTGTATATGTATATGCATACATGTATTTATGTACAATATGCAAGAGGCGTTGCCTGTGTGTTGATATTCAAAGCGCCATTAGCTATAAAAATATTTAATATGGAAATATGCGTAATGCTTTGGGGTGTTTACGTAAGCAAAAGACGTAATGAAAACGACTAAAGAAACAGTCGGCGCTGAAGTTGTCCTTTTATGCCGCCCACAATACTGAAGCAGGGTCAGTCGATGCGAAAGCAGGCAAATTGACGACAAGCAGGCATCTGTTAACTGTTTATACATTTGTACCTGCCACAGCATTCACTGTACTCACATGCGTATACGTAATATTATATTCGCTGTGCGAAAATTTCAGCAAAGGCTTGCTTGCCAGTAATTTGTGGGCAAATGCCAAACAGCCAACGGCAACAGTATACATATACATATAAGCAAGGGGTTGCGGTTTTGCATCAACCAGAGAATGCATTCACTAAATTTGTATTCAAACCATCAACTCGAATTTTAAAGCTTGACCTATTTCCATCACTTATAAAACAAGCAGACTTATATTGAGTTTCTAAAAAATTCCAAACACATAAAATGAAATTTAAAATCCGTTTACTAACAGATAACATAATGCTGCAGATCAAAAAACTAATATTATTGTTATATATATTTGAACAAAATTAATTAAATTTACAAATAAGCGAAAAAGTTGCGGTCGGATGCAACCGACTGCGGTATACTCTGATACTTGTATAAAAACGGATGCTTAGATTGGTTTCCGATTTCAAAGTGAAAGGAGAAGGAGAAGGCGATGCAGCTCTCAAATAGGCGTGGAAACCTAATTTGGGCACTTTTTTGTGACCCGCCCATAGTTAAAAATAATTGGAACGCTTTAAGTCGACGGACGAAAAGACGCTTTCAAATGCTTTCTGATCAACTTCAACCAAAAATCATTTCAAATGCTTGCCATAATAATCTTGTCAGTTCACGTTTAGCTTCCTTGGAATCAATTCAGACACCGCCCGCTTCACTTAGTCCACTGAATTTGGCAGTGTCTAACCGATTTGGCTGTGGCTCAATCACAATGACTGCACTTGCTTTACGTCACATGGACAATTACTAAGGCGTCAATGGCGACTATCTGTTAAAAATGCATACGTGTGTGTGTTTATAAGCCCGCAGGTTGTAAAGCAGTGAAAACAAATACGGATGGGAGAGTGCGGAGCTGTATACTGAAATGCATGGCTGAAATGGCATGAAACTAATTTAAATATTAAATAAATGGATTTATGCTAATGCGCCGAAAGGCGCTTTGAGCATAAAAAATTGCTCAATTGCCTTCAATTGCGCACACTTAGCGCCCGACTGCATTCGACCATCTGATGCTCTACGCGACAGACGGAGAGCAGTGCTATGAACTCGCTTTATTTACTCTACATATACCACATCTTCTATTTGCTGTTTGTCTACGGTCCCCAGTGACCCAAACCGTTGAACAGTTCCAATTAAACTTTTCGCGTTGGTTTTAATAACTTGAAAATTGTTTTAGGCCTTCGAATTGAATTTAAGCGCTGTCCTGTTGATGTAGGTTGCAATGCAAATGCTCCAAATGCTATGTCTGCCCCGACACTTTTGGCTTTGGTAGTACCAAACGCAGCGAAGAGCTTTTCAAGTTCAGATTTTCTATGAAACTCATCTGATAACTGCTGACTTGGCACTCTTGTTTTTCTTGTGGTGAGAATGCGCAGTGTGGTCCAGAGCATCTAACTAGTAAATTTGTGAAAGTACACAACAAAAAATTACGATGTTGTTCTATGCCCAACTAGTTGTTATAAGCTAAAAACTTAAATACTATATTGTACGGTTTATAATATGTAAAGTGTCGGAAAAAACTAAATCACCCTCTACGCAGTTTTTTTCAATTGATATATTTTTGATGAAAACAAATGCACTCATATATTGTGTTTTATTTAATTAATTCATTTAATTTCCTGTTAACTATTTCCATCAAGTTCTTAATTGGGCTGAAATCGAATAACAATATAATGTTTTTGATTTACATCAACATATTAATTTGTTTTTAAAAACATTTGTTTAGATAAAGTGAGCTTTTATAAAAGTCCATTATATAACTCACGGTTTTCTGTTAGTTTTATGTTCAATGTTATTAAATGGATAGAAAATGGAACGACAAACGCGCTTCTCTAATGGAAATAATCGACTTGCATTTACCATTCAGCACTCATTTTGTACATCAATTGCTAGCTAAACATCATTTCAACGAGAGCAAATATAATTTTGTAGCTAACAGATGTTCAAAACAAAAATACAGTAGCATCTATGGAGACGGAGCTCAACATATAATCAACTAAAGCTGTTGCATGCTTTCAAAACGACATAGTCGGGCGACTTTAATGCAACTTATAAAGCCATTAAAAATGACAGCAATTGCTTTAAGGCCAAAACGGTTAAGACCGAGGAGCATTCTGTGGCCAGTTCTGCTGCTACTTGGGGCAACTTATACAGCCAGCCGCAAGGCAAGCACCTGGCCGCGTGCCACACACACTCACGACATGTTACAAATATACACACACGTACGTATGAATGAATGTTGTATGTATGTAGTACATGAATGTGCATAACTATAACATGATACGTCTTGTTGTCCTGGGCATTAAGACTGTTTTACAGAAATGCCTGCGGCTCTCATCCAGCCTATTCACATGATAACAATAACAAGAGCGTCAACCCAGGGCTGAGATACTTACATACTTATAATGCACGGCTATTAGGAGCAGCTCGTTTTCTCATTTACATAAACGTTGTGCAAGGTTTAATATTAAATGGCCCATTAGCTATTGGAAAACATCTCGTACGCTTCAGAAACTAAGCAAATACCTGCTTTAACATGCATGAATGCATGTTTCGATAAGCTTATTAGGAAACTGATAAAACATGCAGAATTATAATAACATTTACAATAAATTTAAAATATTAAATAATCTGCCTGTTTTAATACTGTTTAGCACTCGGCCAAGTTTAAACTTATCAAACAAATCAATCTAAACTGCAAAAAGGGATGAGAGAGAAGTGACAAATGAGTGTTTCAATGACTGAGTTTGTATTTTTATTGGCAACAATCACAGCAAAAATTCGATTTAAAGTTATCGCATCTCGTGGCTCGTAGAGCGTAGAAACAGAACACTTTTGTCAATATGTGTCTTTGGTCAGAGAAGAACAGAAACAAGATGTCAACAAAAAAACAATGTAATCAACAATTACAACAACAAGCATAACAAGTGTGCAAAGTAAAGACAAGCGACAACAAAAGAAAAAACAAATGAAAGGTAAATGTGAAAATCGTGTTTAAAGTGTTTGCAACACTCTCAACTTTGGTAATAGTTGTACGAAATGTGGGGTAGTAGGAGAAAAGTTGGATATGACTTTAAGACTGGAAACTGCTAGACACTTTGGCATTTATCAAGTTTATGCAGCTGACAACTATTAAAATTTGTAAAAGGCCAGCTGATTGAATTGTTTGTGCTTTCAACGCGGCGAATGCGCAATCTGCAAATGTCACGCCTGCCAAAAGAGAAAGAATAGCAAACAGAGAAAGAAAGAGAGAGAGAGAGAAAGAGCACATTGTTTGTTCCTTTTAGCTAAAATGTGTGTGTGTGTGTGTGCGCAGCTGATTAGCCACATGTGAGTCCAGTTTGCAGTTTATGAAGACAAGTTAAATACAACAATTAGTATCATTGTAAAGTCAATAACATAATGCTTACTAACAAGTGTGTTTTCTTAATAAACAACATTATTATGCTATATTTTGTGCTTTTATTGACAGCTAGTGGATCCCAACCAGGCGATGCTGTGGTGCTTTTTGACATCTGCTCTTTGAATATACAACACATTGTATTCTCCTTGGTCCTTTGTTTCAACTCTCGAAAGTTCAATTTATTTGAATTGCATTTTTTGAAGTCAAAATACAACTTTAAATTTCTTTTGGAATATATGTTTACTGTTTTAATAATTGTGAGGCTATAGTAGTTAACAATAAAACAAAATTTTTGCCACAAGCCATCGCGGGATTGATCACAAAATAATGAGGTGTTCATTACACCAAATGTAAGTTTCGGCCTTTTGATGCCTCTTCACAATGTAGCCCAATGTTGGCGATACTGTAATTGTTGTACACAAGTTTGATGCTCATAAGTGTGGAAATGTGCTTAAATGGAAATTTAGCCATACAACGACCCGCAGCAACAGCAACAGCAACAACAACAACAGCAGCTGTTGTCCAGTATCTCCTATTGCTGGACTGCACTCACCAATAAATTATGCATGGGTTTGGGACCATCATCATTGGCATCGTCATCATTGTTCGGCTTGCGGCTGACCGGCCTCTCTTTATCTTTGTTTGGATAGAGCACGGTGAAGAGCTGTGTGAAAGGGAAACGGAAAGGGAAAGGGAAAGGGAAAGGGAAAGGGGCAGCTCCAGCAGCTGTTGATGTTGGCGCTGCAGGCAAAGTGTTTGTTATTGTTTTCCTAATAGCTGAAAGCGTTGACTTTGTTGATGCAGGGGGGTTTGCCATTATAATATGCAGCACCTACTACCAACGCAAAGAAAACAGAGAGTTGCCAAGCATCATTGTTCACTGTTGACAAGTGCTGTTGATGTTGCTGTGATATGGCGATATGCACTTGCATTTAAAATCACATCACTTGACTTTAAGTGCGCTACAAGACAAACGAAAAAGTCCGGATAAATATGATCAAATTTTTAAAACAACGAAAATTCATATTTTTAAGCTTTAAATTCTTTTCCAATTATTATTTGGATTTGATTTAAAATTTTAAGAATGGTTTTATACGCATATCATACTTGCATTTGGGCTATAAAAAAAAATTTAAATGTGCCCTACTGTTATTTGTTTATTTATTTATTTAGTTTTTTTAATTTTACATATATCTATACCTGGAACCGAATTATAGCCTATTCAGTGGAGCAAAATTTAAGGGTTTGAGGAAAGTATGTTAAATGATCCAACTAGAAGGCGTAAATTATAGTAATACAAAAAGTAGTATGCAGTATTTTATTTATGGGTCTATTAGCCCAACTCGACACAAAATTAACAAATATCCTGAAAATTGGTTTGCAATATTTTTTTAATGCAATCAAACTCATATTTTAATGTATAAAATAGATTATAGCGGTTGGTAATTGATTTAAATTTGGTATTCACTTACAAAATTTATCCAAATAATAATAATTCAACTTAAGCAAAGTTGTTGTACATGAGTTGGTGCGACCAATTTTTTTGAGTTGAATGAATTTCTATATGGCGGTAGGTAATTCAAAAATAATACTCTCACCTGAAAGTGAAGCTAGGAGTTCTCAAATTCAGTCGGAAAACCTTCCGATTTATTATCTTATCGACTTATCGAAAAGTGTCTGTTAGTTACTTTAATTAATCGATTTGAAAAAAACAAAAAAATATTAAATCGATTAATGTTGTGTTCTCGTTTACCTTAACGATTGCAAGTCTTTGAATTTTAAGCGAAGTTGACAAACAAAACACCTTTAATGGGCAGATTTTCTTAAATAATTTAAACTTTAAGGGAATATCCGTACTATAAAAATTAATTTGAATAGCAACAAACGGGCCTTAATAACCAAAATAGCCTTTAAAATTGTGTACTAGATTCTCGATGGCAAAGTCAACGTCAGCTGCAGTTGGCTTGCGATTTGTATGCGCTGCACAAAAAGTTCACGAAATCAATTTGTCTCGAGGGCGGCAGCTCGCGACGTTACACAACTAAAACCGAGAGCCAACAGTCAGACGAACAGGGGGAGCGAAATGTAACAGCGGCTGTGACAGGACCTAGTAGATCCGAAGTCCCAAACAGATCACGTAGTAGATGACACCCAACATTGTTGTTACTTGATTCAGTTATCTGGTGTTTTTCTTCTTCTTCTTCATCTTCTTCGTCTTCGTGTTCTTTAGTTGTTATTCTTATTCAGGTTGCAACTGCTTCTGTCAAAGTGTCTGTCTATTTGTTCTGCGCTGCGTTGTTGCAGCTGCAGCAGCGGAAGGTAAGGTAAATGTAAAACTTTCTATGGCTAAAGTTTTATACGCACGATTTGACAAGTCAGAGCAAATTTCATTCCTTCCATCTTATTATACCCTGCACCAATGCAGTGCAAACGATGGATATTTTTGACTAGTAAGTTGTTTGTTGATATCAACACAAAAGTTTATTTAAATTTAATTTGTGGTTATTTTGGTTATATCACTGTTAAACTATTCTTAAGCTTTGTATTATTGCACATTGAAAGTAAGTGTTGTTTATCCATTTTAAGCCATAAAATACGTTAAGTTAAAGACGTTACCAGCTTGAATGTGCGTTTAACCAATGTGCATATCGAGGTGTTACAAATTGTTATTGATTTCGTAGCCTTAAGTTGACATGGAATCTGAGCTAAGTTTAAAATCTCTTGCTTCAATTTAGGGATCACAGAATTGACATTGAAACTTACTGTTACTACCTAATAAAACATAGCTTGAACAAGTTGGAGTATCTCTGCACGGAGAAAACATCAACTAAAATTCAAACTTATGTTTAAAGTCTTATCCATCAATATTTGTCTCGATGTAGTATAGAGACATAAATTTCCCCGCCCTTCAATCACTTAATCTTCGTTATCAGAGTACAAAATAGGGTATCGAAAGTTCGTGGAACGGTGGCTTAATTATCTGAGAGTTTATTGACTGCGGGCACAAAAGCGCGCCAAAACCGGAAGTTAACCCACGCTCCGTAGTAGTATATGTATGTTGTAGTTGTACGTTTGTGTGTGTTACGTGTTCGCACATCTGAGCTGTGACACCCTGTGACTACTATTGAGTGTAATGAGTGTGAAAAGTTCATTAAAGTTTCACGTGCGAAATTATATACACTCACATTTAACACTAACACATTGGCAATTTTAAATGCATGGCTCTTCCAACACAATCCCCAACGTTGAGGAATGCATTATTATGTACGTATATGATAATGGCTGACAGTGCTAAAGTCATTATATTCACATTAGCTTGTATATTATTTAAGTGCTTTCATGGTTTTTTTTAAGGGAAAAAAAAAGATTTTGTATTTACAAAAATCAAGAAAATTACAAATGCATATTTAATAACATCTACTTTTGTATAGTCATATATAAAATGAGTTTTAAGTCGATCGGGCCGAAAATTAAGTGGTGCCCATCTAAGGGTAGTCTAGTCCCGTCTTTCATGTAAACGTTTCTACTCATTTCTCCATCCATACTGTAGAAAGTACGGTAAAAAATACGTTAACTATCGTAATCCAACCTCGCACACAACAAAAAAAGTCACGGGGTGCCACACTTGGCTTCCGATACATCTTCCTGCCCCTTATCCGAGTCATTAGGCTGGTAACTTGTTGCTTGCAAATCAACTGGGATTTTCGGTTCGATGAAGAAAACGTCAATAAAAATGATCAAAAAATGGAAAAAGTTTGAAGACAAACCCATTGGGCGACATCGACATAGCTGTCATTGTCACTTACAATTTATACTCTTGATAGCAACCCACAGCCACAACCCTACTCTTTTCACAAGACAGGTGACTTCCCCGTTGTGACACAAACAATTATCAAGGCAGGCAGAAACAACGATTTGAAAGAGATCTTTGATAAATAATGCGGCATGTAAATAACAACAAATCAATTTTTTAACAGACAGCCTGCTAGACACATAGGCAGATTGGCCAGGTCCGAACCCAGTGTCAAGCACCACACCAACAACAATGAACCCTATTCAAATGCCATCCACACAGTTTTTATGGGTGTGTGCGCGTGTGTGTGTGCGTTTTGTGTTTTGTCGTAGCTGTCAGTTGGTCAAGACCGAATTTCGTTTCAGAGAGTTATTCAGTTAACAAGATGACACATTACATAGCTAGATAATTGCTGGCATTTACTAAATTGAGTTCTCCTTGTAGGATTAGAAAATTGATTAATTGCTTATTTGTTGGCACTCTGCAACTCTGTTTTATTTTGAAAAAATTAACGGTTGGAAGCCAAAAAAAATTAAACTCTGGAGAGCATTTAAAAAATGGGAAAATGACGTTAACAAACTCAAAAAAAAGTTTCAGATGCAGTGGAACATATGGGCGATTCCAATTTCGGATAGCGGTGAGGTTGGGAAGGGCGTGGCCTGCAAGTTTTTTGAAATTGTCATCAGTTACTATTTTAGTTAGTGACGTTCCAGTACCGTTTCAATTTTTTTTAAGCAGGACGACGTAGATGTACATATATCTGGAATTAAATTTCTTGATAAAGATTCTTTGGGAAATTAATGAGCTATTATCCCATCAAATTTAGTAACTCTGGCTGTTTAAATTTGGACACTTCTTTTGACAAACAGAAGTCCCAAAATATTTTGGTAGTTTTAAGTAACCCAAAAAAGAAAAAATTACATGTTTGTGTCGCACGCTCTCAAAATATATCGCCGTACTAGCTAAAGCACAAAATTTTGCAAATCTTCTAACCTGAACAATTTGAATGATTTTGCTTAAGCCTTGCATTCACGGTTATGGCTCAATATTTTCTTTTATCAGTTCCACTGCCAAACCATAAAAGCAAAAATAATGTATAGTTTGTTAGCTACTTCAAACTTTAGGTATATAAATTTATCGATTACTCCTTCAGTTACTCGTGCTTCATACTATACAATTGGTAACAATAAAATCATTTCACAATTTAGTGTTCGGAATGTAAATTTTTACATAGATTATGAATAATCTACGGAAGATTTAAAATTGGTTGAAAAGCACAATGCCAAAATATAACTTTTAGTCAAGTGCAAAACTTTCACATATTTTGTAACTTAAATTTTGTATTTAAATAGTTGAAAAATTTATGAGTTCAATACAGGACAAGTTGGCTGGTTATTAGCTAAGGTTAGAACACTTTTCAATTGCTTTGTATGTCAATTTAAGAGTTTAAAATTTTCATAAACAGCCTTGTCAAATGCAAGAAAGTAGTGCTTGAGGATTTAAATCGCACAGAATTTTCCAAATTTGCTAATATATTTTTACAAAAAACAACAATGGAGATGCTGTGCGTTTGTATCGCCGCATTATTGCAGGTGTTGGGTTACTCCGTGTTTATTAAACAGTCGGAAGATGAGTGCTCGCCTGCACCGCCACTTGGAAGCTTCCTGTTTTTGTTTGCGACAATGTGTTTTCTTTGGGACATCAACATTTATCCGTGTCGTTTCCAGCACATGAACAAAAGCTGGCGGTTGCTTGTTGACCTTGTAGCATGCATATTGATGGCCGAAATTGCAACTCTGATCATTTGGTGTGGCGTCGAACGGATGGTATACTGGCTAACGCAGCAGCTGATCCGAGTCTTTTTTAGGGAGTACTGTAAATTAGAGCATCTTAACTACTGGATACATGGTCTATCTACCAGCTTGGTAGGTGGCGGTCTACTCAGCTTCATCATGGAAGCTACCAAGTGCAAGTTGGGCTTTCCCTGCAAACAGTTGTGGTGCATTCTTAGCAATATTTGGCGAATGGATAGCTGCGAAAGGCGACGCACCTTAAGGGCCTGCCAGCTGGCCATGTATCCGCCTTCTCAACAATGTAGAAGTGTGGAAGAGCAAACAGATTGTGATGAAGACTCAACTAGTGACTGAAATGTCTGTCACTAAACAAATCTGTCCTCACATTAGCCTATTATTTCAATTTTAGTATGTGTTTTCTTCCCATTTGGAATTTATAGTGCGACGTGATTTTTTACGCTTCACGCAACGAAAATTTACTTTTCTACACAAACTTCCATCCTTTTTAAACATTTTCGGCCTTCTGTAACAATAAATTTCTTTGCGCGAATAGAAAAAACAAAAGAGCAAATAAAATTTAAGTTGCGTTTTTTATATTTATTTTCTTGTTTCGCCAGGCTCCAAAGTATAGGCTGCTGTTAACTATCAAAATGGTGTATAGTGAATCCAAATAATCCATTAACCTATAGTTAAATTAGTAACATAATAACAATTGTTCTGATAATACAAGCGATCATCAAATAATCAGTTTATTCTTAAACAAAAACTTCTACCTGCTTTTACTATTTGACCATTTGTCATTTAGTTATTTGCTTATGTAACTATGATGAAACAAAGAATTTTTGAAACTTTAAATTTTAATGGTCTTGGCAGAGATTTCCATGTAAATGCAAATGAATAACTTATAAACATTGTTTATGCCAATGTGTTTACGTTGTGTTCCTCAGGATAGTCATCTGACAGACAGTTAACATTGTTGTTGTTCTTGCAGTTTCGTATTTTGGCAGTTGCGTTCAATCACCATCAATCGTTGTTAGTTAGAGCAAAAAGTTATTTGGAAACTGGGTGCGCCACACACTGCTAAAACAATCAAAATTCGTAAAAGCAACAAAAAAACACAAATTGTATTCCATTTTCAAGAAAGTCGAAAGACGAAAAGGTCGCATCTGCTAACTTTGATTGCCCAGCTAAATTTGGCAGTGGAACAAAAATTGTATTTGATTTGCAAAGAGCACGTTCATTCGTGGCTGACAAATAAATAGAAAACTGGTTGCGTCACGATTTATTATGTCAAGGAGAAGGCAACAGCTTCTATGATTCGCCGTATTGGTGTTATGCCTACCCAACTTGAGCAACTGTAGCCTGCAATTGACTAAATTTAAGACTGAACCTTAAATGTATCCCGGCGGCAGCCTAATTGACTCTCAATCAAGACATTCACGTTGTGAAAAATTAGTTTCTATAATAATAGATTCTGTTTAAAGCAACATCAATTGAAAATTTTTCTTCAACTTTCATAATTTGAGTCAAAACATAAAGTAAGCTTTTGGTTTTGTACATTTTGCACAATATATGTAGTTGAGTTTAGTTGTTATTCCGATACTCTTTTGTAATAGTAACGTTGTGTAGCACTTCAAACGCTCTCCATTTAATCCAGTTTGTTAGCATAAATTGAAGAATTTTAAGTCAGTGGGTGAAACTTGATTAATTCTCCTTAAATTAAACACAAAACATGCATGGTTACAAACGTCTTCGGGTGTTGATTTATTGTCGCACAACGTCTAAGCACGTCTTTTACATATCTGGTTTTCTACTCAATACTCGAAAAGACCTCTCGGTTTGCATTGCGTTCTAATAGAAATTGACTGTTTTTACACAGGTTGATGCTTTATTTTTAAGCAAGTGTCGCAAATAATACAAAAAGGATTGCCCCAACAAAGTTGATCATGATTGTTTCAGACATGCTTAAATGAAGCAACACTTTGTGCACCCAAGCAACCCACCATAACATACTGCCATTAAAGCAAAGTTAAGCCTTTGCTTACTTGCTGAGTCAGGATTTAAGAAACATTTTTAACTCCATAATAGAGGGCTGTTACCAGATCGATTGTTGCAATAAACAGTTTATTATAAAGAAGTCGCTGCGTAGGCTCTAGCTGTTGTTGAATATAATCTACATCGTGTATAGAATTTTTTCCAGTTTGGTAACAATGGCTTTTTTCAAAGGACTAATCACCTACTCTTGGTAGTTTTTTGTCCTGACCATTCGCATTCTTTAAATAATTCTACGTTGGTTCAACTTACAGTAAATCTTAATTTATATAAACGCTTCCTTTCAGTGAACAAGATGTAATGTGTGACAAGATCAAAAGCTTTTATATAATCAAGCAGTGTCAAGAACGTTATGTATCATATATATATATTATTTATTTTTTTCTTTACCAGCTAATAAATTTTAAACTGATATCTGCATTTCATTTTTGAACAGGGATAATCTTGGCAGCTGCTGTGTTTATAGCTTGTTTAAGTTGATTAAAGATTGCCGCAATGATTATTTTGATCAATTTTGGATTAATGTCATCTAAACCAATTTCACTTGATTTGACATTTGACATTTAACATGCAATACATTAGCTAAGATCGTTGTTAAGAGGATCACAGATTCAGTATTCATTAACTACGGCCTCAGTTACAAAGCAGTTGAGACACATTTAGGTCTCATTTCTATTTTTCCCACTCCAAAAATGCAATATATTAAGCCTGTTTTTGATACATGTAGCGTTCTTAAAAAAACAAATTAAATCACCAATATTTAATTTATTGGAATGACCCAAACATTTTCTTATGCACAAAAATTCCAAGGAAATTTACATGTTTTCTTTGGTGTTTAAAAATTTGAACCTTGTTGAGATTTTTGTATTCGTTAACCCCAAAAAAACATATGCGAATGGGTCTCAATGTGAATTATGCCACATAATTTGTCGGTAGGCAGGTGATGCTCATTAATCTTGTGTTTGCTTTTATGCCAACCATCTCTTGCACCCCGCGCACTCTCATTTACCACACTCTTGGAGCTACCACTTTCATACCAAACGCACACACATGCCCACATAGATAAGCTTTGCTATTTTCATTTCAGCTTTTTTTCAACCTGCTCGACGGTACTATGCAAACGTTTTAGTCCGTATTAGCCAAGTGCGAAGGTGCGTTGGTGCGTTGGTGGGCGTGTTTGTGTTTAAGTGTCTGCATTAGAGACCATCACAGCCGACGCGTCGTCAGCGTTTTTGTGGCCTACTTCAACCCACCCAGCAATGAGGCGTACATTAATTTGTTTCGAAATGGCCATATATGAGGCTATAATTCCATGGCTCGGCTGATTCGTTGTTAATGGCAAAAATGGTGGCAATTGTGTTTGCTTTTTAAATTAACAAAAGAAAATTGCCACAAAATTGCGTAAGATAAAAGTATAAAGTATCCAATTGAATTAAAAAACTTGCAAAAAAAAAACTAATTGTTAAAAAAATTATAAATAATAATTTTTCTATTCTAGAGTTAAATAAAAACGACTTGTTGTTGTTTGAGTTATCTGCAATGAAAATTTTATTTAAACTTGTACCAGAACAATCTTGTTAAATGTACGATTTTTTGTTGGAATGCTGATAAACTTAGTCCCATTTAGTTTTTTCTGCGTTTTGTTTTTTGTTGTATATTTAAAGAAATTTTATTTTTTTTAAATTGGAAATTTTGTTAGTCGTAAACACGCCACAATTTGTTAATTTGTTTAAAGGTAAATTGTGTTGGTATTAACATTAAAAAATTTGCACAAACGCTGTGCTTTTGTAAACATTTTTCATTAATGTATACATATTTTATTTAATTACAATGACATTTTTAAGGAATCAAAGATTTTGAGTAGATATCGTCGTGCCGTCAATTTAATCAAATTCAACACGTAATTTGAAGAGTTTGGCTAAATAACATAAATATTTTTACAGTTTATGGTTTATAAAGTCGCTGCTTTCTTATTCATATGTACATACATGTATATATTAATTTACCTGATTTCGATTGAGCAACGTGTTAATGGAAAGTTGTTTTGTTTTATTTAAATTACACTTTTTATTTTGTCCAATTTTGGCACATTTAATCCTCTTTAATTTAATCAAATTAAACTGTTTGCTATGCAATAACGCTTTTGTATTTTTTTGTTTACACCTAATGCTAATAAAAATTTACAATAACAAAGAACAAAATGTATGAAACATTCTCAATTTTAATTATTTCAAATACTTATTTTTTTTTGTTATTTTTGTTAAGTAAAGTTTGAAATTGGTGTTTCTTCAATTTATACAATTAAAAGTTAATGTTGCCTTGGGAGAACATGTCTCTTGTTAAGTTCCCTTTGCTTTACGCAACAACATAGAACGTTGCATCAGCCAAGTTTATTTTGCATTCAGCTTTCTTATCGTATATACTCTTTCTTACAATATCATAATTTTAAGCTAACACACACACAGAAGAGTCAATCGTCATCGAGAGCTGAGTTGAACATGGTCGCAAATCAAGCGAACAAAAGTTATTCATAATAAACATTTATGAAACGTTATCCATACTTTTGTGAAATTAAACAATTCAAATACACAATTTGTCATTACCTCCATTAGTTATAGCTTAAGTTTAGATTGAGGTGTTATTATTGGTGTGTTTGTGAATGAAAACAATCAAAAACTGCTGATTTGGCTTATTAACACTTTTGGCCACCTGGTTTGTAATATTGTTTTAATGCCATTTATATTTTAAACACTTTATTACTAGTTAAACAATTAAAGTTTCTTATAAACAAATATGTGTTTTTATATTATTTTAGTAATAAAATTCTTGACTTCCGACGAGATTTTGAGCCTTGCTACTCATTTGTTCACTTAGCTACTTACAATAAATTCTATGACTCCTCTATTAATTTAGAATTACATGACAACATATTCTCTTTTTGTTATCTTATAACTTTTTAGTTATAGATCTCACATTGAGTGTGCTCACATCAAAAACATTAATTATTGGACCAAAAATTACGTTTGAACCTCAGATAAGTTTTTATGGACATGCGATATTTTTATAACTTTTATCCTGATACCCTGCTAAAATTAACAAACTGCTATTTACATGAAGCTATTCTTCTTTTGTTTTTGATACAAACAATTATTATATTTATTGAATACGAACCACAATATTTTGAATAGTTAAATCGGTCCGCTTATCAGTCAAAAAGCATAAATACTAAGTACATATATTTGAAAATTTACATATGTGGGTTTGAAGCCGTGCAAAAGCAAGAGTGTAAAAGAGGAAAGCAAACTAAAAGGTCGAATTGAATGAAATTCGACGCCATTTAGTTTTGGCAATGGACGCCATTGTGTCGAGAAAGTTTCCACACCCTGTTACAAAGTTCTTTTGAAGGGTATATCAAATATATGCAATAAATTTAATTATTTAAAAGATACATACATTATATAAACCAACATTACCAAACACAACTAAAGTTTATTTTAAGTACATTTATTTTCCGCTGGGTCACTGAAAGGTGTTCAGTTTGGTATAATAAAACTGTCTAAGAAGTTGCTTTTGCAAGTTCATTGAAATTGGTGGCAGTAAATGCCTTCTATAAACATTCCAGATTGACACTTTTTATTTGAACTAAATAATGGAAAGGAGTAAAAGAAGTTGATGCTTATTCAAGTGCTAAAATTTATAGTTGCATGTTTAAAGCCACCAAAGATACATATATACAATAAGCACCTTGTCGCGTCCAGCATACTCACCACGGACAAAAGGAGGTGGGTCACGAAAACTATCACTGCTTGTTTCCTCCCAGACAAGTAAGTGGACACGTTTAGATGGATTTTATGTTTGCTTTGCTGTGTGCTTGTGTTGTCTTGTCTTGGCTTGAAAATAGCCATTCCTTTGCCGGATGCACAGATACAAACATATATCTTTGTCAATGACAGTTGTCAACATGACAGTTATAAGGACAACACAAATGTAACGGATGCTTGACTCCATGCCCAAGACATATTTGGCTAGTCCAAATCAGGGGCGTTGAACAGAACGTATGTTTATTAAACTTGATTTCCTTCACATAAAAAAGGTAGAAGCAAAAGAAACATATTTGTTTTTGGGATACCTTTGTGGTATGTGTACTTAATGCGGTTTAATTGTTGTTTGATAATGCTGACCACTTTAAGATTGATACAAAAATACACAAACACATAAATAAATAATAAACCACTAGATCCGTTTGGTGCTCTTCACTTTAAATTATCTGGGCACGACTTACCTCGAGTTTGAGTTGAAGTTATCTAAAAGAAAAGGCTAGCCAGAATAACACGGATGGTTTTAAATCTGTCGTTGAAAATAGTCAATCAGCTTTTGTTATTTTGTTAAAGCATGTCTTTTGTCATTTATCGATGCTTAAACTTATCGAATGGGTGAAAAATTAAAATGACCAACAGCCACTTTTCGATTCGATATATTGAAATATAGTTTAACTGACAGAGGGCCGCAGTACATATTTAAATAAAGCAAATATACAAAAACAGTGAAGAGTTTACAGAAAAAAATAGTAACATTCTTGAAATGTGTTTTGCTTCGATAGAAGTGCACAAAATTTTCATTCTAATACTATCTTGATATTTAATAAGGACCGATGGACGATTATTGGCTCTCGCTTTTGGGCAGGGTATAGACAAGAGTCAAGTCATTATTGCCAAGCACTTGCTATGCGTGTCCAGACAATATACAATATACAAATGCACATACATATAACACATTTATGTATATATCAATCTATGCTTACGCAAGGTTAGCATGGAAATTGCCATTGAATGGCCGAAAATCAATGGGTGGGGCCAATGTAGATACCACCCAAACTATCGCAGCTATCCTCGGCCGTTGCGCTTTCCTGTTCTGTATCCTGATTTACACAGAAGCCATTGTTGTTGCTGGTCTCGTACGTATCGCTGTCGTCCACGAGGCAGCACTCGCCGCAGTCATCAGTTGAGGAGTTTATCTCATCGCTCAGATCGTCCAGCAGCGTCACCTTGGGCGCCATTAGCTGCTCCGCAGTGCTGCCACCAGCTGCGCCGGCTACTGAGATTTTAACATTGCACGATTCCGCACCTACACTTGACCTGGACGCAGCAAGATGCTGATACTGCTGGGGTATGGGCTGCTGGATGGGCGCATGCATGGCCCGGTAGCTCAGATTTGGGGTGCGCTGACCCATGCTGGCCATGCCCGGCGGCATTTGAGTGTGCGTCATGCTGATTGTTGGCGGCACACTCAGCACGGTGCCTGTCTTTGATATTCCCTGTGCGTAGCTAGCATACAGCTGATGTGTGTCGGAGGCCAAATTGTGGGCAGTCAACTGCAGCGGATGTTGCTCCTTTCGCTCTGAAAAAGCGAACAATACAATTTAATCTTTGCAGTTGGTTATACGCACAAACTAAGAATGCTGATTCCATGCCACAGGCAAGCCACAAGAATTTCACTGTAGTTTTCTCTTATGCTTTATTTGGTTTGCAATTTTTTTGTTTATCTCACTCAGGATCAAACTCATTTTAATAGTTAATCAGTAAAAGAATTCATAGGCAACTGGAAAGTTTCTTCAATTTCTAAAAAATGTATTAGGCTATTAATCTTATACAAATATGATAAACAATGACCCTGTAAATAAAATCATTTCATTCTTATAAGATAGAATACAGAAAAATTTATCTCAAAAATCAAATCTTGATTGTTCATGTTTTCATTTGTGTGCAACGAGCAGGCACGGGAGCTTTGTCATTTTAAAATTCGAGCCTGCGGAGACGGAAGTGAAAGCGAATGTCAGCGCATTTGGGTTATCGTTCAGGGCAATATGCAGCAACTGTGTGTGTGTGTGTGTGTGTGTGCCTAGTGAACAGTGTGGTTAAATTGGGCCAAACGTTCGTTATCAGTGGAAACAACAGTTGCACAGGACAAGCAGACCAAGCACACCAACAAGACCAAAAACCCCGGAGACAGCTGCATTTTGAGAACGCGTCTTTATTCGCTTCACATTTAAATGCCATTTCCACAATGGCATTCAAAAGTAGTTGCTTGTTTGCCTCGGGGGTGAATGTATGAATGTGGCATTTGGCATTTGGCCACAAGTGGTGGTTTAACTATGCAACCAGTCATTCTATGGCATCAGCCCCACCGTCTGTTAATGCAATTATCTATCAAATAGTTGTTGATCTACTCACCCAGTGGCGCCACAAGCTTGGATTGAAGCGGCAACATAAAGTCATGTCCAGTTGTCGCCGCTCTTGGTTGAAGGCTCTGCACCGCTGGCACACTTAAGTAGTCCGCTAAAATGGCAGCCAGAAAAATGTTTGAGTTGAGTTGAGTTGAGCGACGCCAAAAGCGAACAATGTAACACAGGCGCAAAGTTAACGAAAAAGTTTATCAGAAAAAAAAGAAAAAAAATAAGGAGCAAAGGAATTGCAAACAATCACAAAGTCCTTCGTGGCCATGCGAAAAACTTTAGAAAGCAATTTTTGTTCTTTATTATGTACTTAATTCGTACAGTATTTTGATAAAAAGTTACACAAAAAACCTTTTTAAAAGTTATGAAATCATTTTTTGCCTTTCCTCTTCATACATATATACTTATACATATACATATGTATGTATAAAAATATGCAAAATATAATTTCAATTTCTATCAAAAGACTACACTTTTCACTGGTTAAGTGAAAATGTGCCTTATTTTCTCGATAAGTGCGCAATGAAAAGTAATATTTTATTAACTTCAACACAGGGACCGTAACCATTATGATTTATGTTAAGATAACCACATTAAATTGATAACATTTTGATTTTGTACGTTTTCTCAAAAGCAATCATTATTTTTGAGGTATTAATAAAACTATACTATAAAACGGTTATCATAACTTTTGTTACAACACAAAAATAAAACACAAACACGGATTATAATCATGAAATTAAATAATGATTGAAACTTATATCAAAGCCGACGATTAATAAAAATTTAAAATAAGACTATGTTATTATTTGTAACTTGGAAATGGTTAAGTATTGGTTAAATTTCTAGAACAGAAGCCACAATCTACTGTTGAGTTTTATTTTGAGCAACATTTGTAGCACAAGACAACATTTGTCTAATTTATTAGATTTTAACGTATGTATTTCTGTGCGCAAAACTTTTTTTACGTGCAACCTAAGCATAACAATCAAACAGGAACAGTATTTAATGTTAACACTACGTAAATAAATCATTAAACAGAATTTACAAAAAAATCTGGATATTTAATGCAATTTTGCTTTTTACAGCATTGCTGGCCATTAAAAATTTAAAGCTGCTCTAAAAAAGAGCAAGCTCGCCCAGCAAGTGTAAAAATATTTCACTTTGCAGTTTTCCCGGCAAACGCAAACATTTAAAATATGTACTTATAACAAGAAAGTGAGTTAAACTCATAATGCCGACGACTAGACACTCTAGGATCTATATAACCTACATTTCTAAGAAGCGCTTCAAATCTGCAATTTTTCACTTCTTTATAGTCTAAGGCTTAAGCATAATACTGATTAACCTATAACTTAATAATTTAGTGCGTAGCTCTCAATAAAAGTTTTCGAAATTAGTTTGTGCTCAGCTGCACCACGCACCCAACACACCCAATAATAAATAGAGGCAAGTTAGGTTTCCCCTCTGTTTGTTTTATTGCAAAATGCCTCAAGGTGTTATTTTATGTTTCGTTTTGAGCTCTTCTGCGTCCGGAGCTGAGGCAGTTGCATTTGTGCATCACTGTGCGTACATACATACATATACCACTGTACCACTGTGCGTTAACGTGCTCATAAGTTGATGACGCCTTCGCGACGCCACAAATGTAGAGCATTGCCCATTTTAATGACCACTAGAAGTTGGCAGCAACCTTGCCACACTCTCACGCCCACCAACCAACTTTGCCTGCTAATGATTTACTTGCTATTTTTATGCTCTTTGAAGTTGAAGTCGCTGCCATCAACATGGCGCTGTTCTTCTTTTTCTGTAACCAGTTAAGTTAACATGCAAGAAGCAAGCTTAAAACTTGGGGCAACAGCTCGTGACGGCAGCACCTACTAACTTTGTAACTGTACTTTGGCATTTCCGGTCACATAAAAATCAAATTTTTCACAGCTGCCTTTGAAAAGGACGTAACACAATTTTGCATTTAGCGGAAAATGCAAAAATGAAACGGAAGTGTTTGAAATTGTAGAAACAATTAAGTTACAATTACATCTTACCTCGGATTCTAAAGGCTTTTCTTTTATATAATATCAATATTTGTATTTAAAGCCGAACCAAATACCTTTATACTTTATACATTCATTAGGGAGTCTCTCGTATTTGCAGAATTTATTTGATTGAATAGGCTCAAATATTTTCAACAAAACTGCACACAAAAATTGTTAAAGTTTTGTAATGAGTAACTCGTGTCGAATTGCATCCAAAGGTGTTAAAATAAAGCACTGCTATAGTGCTCATATTGCAAAATTAATGCCTTAATTTTATCATATTTCTATAACGAGCAAATATTTATGAATTAATTTATATATATATATATACATATATATATATATATCTTGGTACGACAGTAACTTGGCAGTACCTCTAGTGACAGCTGGTTGAAATTTCACGTCAAAATATTAAAAGTATCTGAGATATGCTTCGTTTTGATGGGTTCTTTGGATAAACTCTGCGATTTTTATCAGACTATGTTTTCCATATGTTTTTTTGGTCGCTGAATCCGAATATGAGGTCACCCTTTCTCCAACAGATCCGAATTTTGACAAAACCACAGAAAAACCAATGGCTATATTGGTAAAATTTAAATGTAGCATTTAACATGCTATTATTACAGAATTTAATATTATTGTATTGTTTTTTGCTATTTTCTTTCTTACTTATAGCTTTAAGGAGCGATTCGGTCTAACTTAAATTAACAAAATATTGCTTTCGAGAATCTCAAAACATGTAATATATATTACAATTAATTTTGATGAATTAACCCAGCATGTACAAATTGTTTTAAAGTTATGAAATGTCAAATTTTTTTTTTTTTTTTTTTGAGAGATAAATTTTTATTTAGAATCTGTCTTGATAGACAATAACTAAATTTTACGAAAAAACATTGGCGGTTAGGTAAAAAGAAAAAATTTAGGTAGCACAAATAGAATTAATTAAAGCGGAAGGGGAGGTCGAGTTGATGGAATCTTGAAAGCCTCCGGAGCTGATTGCTGTTGTCCAGCAACTGAAGAGCTAGTATGAAATGTCAAATGAAAAAAAATTTCAGCAAACATTTAAATGTATTTTTTTTTTTGCATATATTTGAATATAAAAAGCTTGTTTGACTTTAAGGCGTATCATCATTAGTAAGTACTGTCATCAGTGTATAATTTTGACCACTCCGTGATATCCAAAAGATGTCCTGACCTTGTGTAGCGCAACAACCTGTAGGTGCAACCTTTATGCCACCAAACTTGAAAACTATTCCAGTATGCTTATCATTATCAGAATCATATATTAAGGACTTAACCTTGTTGTGGCTCAATGAATCGCCAGCATCAACATAATATGTAACCGAATCATACATCGCTGCCTATGAAAAAAGTATCGTAGGTTCCGTTTCGATATTGTGATCCAAAATTCGTTAGAGCTACAAGAAGTTAATGGTTTTGATGTCTCGTAATTTGACATATCCTTTCAAGTCCAACAAAGAATTCGACACGAAACAATCTTTGTGTACTGTCCTATACTGAAATTAACGCTAACATCCAATGTCATTAAAAATATTTAAAAAAAACTGCATTAAATATTTTGACATTAAAAATAAAAAATACAAAGTTTTCTATTATACGATTAATTTTGAAAGTTGATTAGCTCCAAGAGTTTATCGCACTTTTAAACATTACAAGTTAATCATCGACAACGCAAAGTGTTTAAAGAGTCAACGAAGTAAAGAAAACTTGGGAACCCGGTTACGCTTGACTTGCCTTGCCTTAAGTCCTTTAATTAAAATGCACATCGGGCGAATTTGTGGAGCTTAAATTTTTGGAAACATTTTTACGTAGTGTGAACATAAAATTGCATCTTTCGTTTGGGCCAAATTTTACACCGCTTTACTGGACAAGCAAATGGAAAAAGTTTTTCAATTTGTTTGACGGTAAATGAACTTTTCTATGCTGCAAAAACCCTTTGGCTGTGTGTGTGTGTGTGATTGCCAGAACGAAATTGGCCATTCAAAATATGGCATTAAATGGCATTTTGCAATCATAATAAAATTGTAATTAAAATTAAATGCGAACTTGGGCAAAGCGGGCACGTCGAAAAGGATATAAGCGAAATAAAATGCTTTCGTCATTTTGTTATTTTCATTGACTCAATGTGCTTCAAGTGACAAAAGTATAGTGCCAAAACTATAGCACTCAAATATATATAGCATGCGATAAACTTTAACAAACCTCCTCGTTAAGCAAGCTCTTTGTACAACTAATTGTGAAGGTGGGGGGAAACATAAAAGATTTAACCCCGCCCGTGCAAGGATTGGCATGCGAATCGTATGGGATTGTGAAATACTGGATACGCGAAGTAAGTGCGAGAAGAAGTAAAGAAAAGGAACATGACACGACAGGACAAGCACTTACAACTGATGTACGAGGGACCTGGAGTGGACGACAGCAGCAGCGGCGATAGCAGCGTCGTCGTCGGCGTCGTTGTCGTAGTCATCGTCGTGGTCGTGGTCGTAGTGGCTATGACGTCATAATGACTATGAATCGGAGCTTGTCCATGATTGTGTGCGTATGCTGTTGTACACATATTGGGGATGGTGTGGGTGAAGTGACAGTTGGCCGCGCAGGTCGTTACCGACGCCCTGTGCAGATGCAGGCCAATGACATTCACGCCGTTCACATTGCCTGACTCACACATACATACAATTCAGTTACAGTTACAGTTACAGTTACAGTTAAGAAATGGCGAGGTTCAGTAAACAATTCACACACATTCGCAAAAGCACAGTCGGTTTGGGGAGTGTAGTAACAAACAAAGCACAGGAAAACAACATCAAACAATTCAAAGGATATGCAACAAAATATTCGATGCACAAATATGTACCATACACAATTACACACAATTAATGAACGCATACACAAATGCACTCAAAGTCTGGTAGTCTCAGTGTGACAGTGTGTGTGTGTGTGTGTGTGTGTCAAAAAGTATGTGCTTTAGAATTTTTTTTGATTATTCCACCGTCTTTGAAAAAATTAAACATTACGTTGTAATCTTTGTCTGATAATAATCTGCCTTAAGCTCATGGACTTAATGTAAATGAAATGAAAAAATATTTTCAAAATCAAACCTTAATTTTAAATAAAAAAGGTACACACACAGGCCTTAAATCTTCATAGGTCAAATTCAATTCAACGCATCAAACACAAAAACAAATAAGAATGTAATTTCCATTGTAAAGTATACTGAAGGCCAACTGAACCGCTTTTGAAGGTTGAATAACCAAACAGCTATTTATACTGCACAATTCATACATAGTATTGTATATAGTATATAGTATATAGTGTAGTATACAATTGTACTACGACAAATCTTAAATGAATCTCTGGAACAAACATCAGCTGAACATATTTCCGGTTCAGGCGTTAGATACCCAAAGGGTTAGAGCGACACATGGCCAAGTGGGAGCAGCTGAGCTGTACTCTGGAGAAAGTGCATAAATAATAAAATAATTAAACAATAAATTGAATGAAATTAGTTTTGCCTCCGTAGAGAGCTCAGCATGCAGCGTAGCCCTTAGTTTATGTGTATGTGGATATGAATGTGTGTGTCTGTGTGTGTTTGTGACTTGCATATACGCCCAATTGAGCATATTCATGGTTAATCCAACTATGTTCGTAAATGATTTAGAATAAACTACAAAAAAAAAAAATGTGAACATGTGGAATTTCGAACTACGATAAAATTGTCAAATCAACGATGTGTTAATAATGATGAAAAAAAACTTTTTAAATCAAATATTATTAAAATTAAGTTTTATTACAAAAGTTATTACTTTAAAATTTAAAATAATTAAAATGGTGGTAATATAAAGAAAATTAATAAAATAAATTAAACCAAATACGAAATATGATGCCTTGCGACGGGATTTGAACATTTGATAAAGGTAATAAACTGTTCTAGCAATTATTTTGTATGTATTGGGCGAAACATTGACCAAGAAACGCTTTATTGAAGAAAAAAAAAAAATAATGCTGCAATTTGTCACACAAGGAAAAGTAAGAAAGAAAAAAACTGATTCCAATGACCTTTTGCCAATGTTATCGGCATTCCGCAGTGACTCTTTAATGACTTGAAATGCATTATTATCGCATTCAGTTAGTAATATGAATAGTTAAACTAAAAAGCTTGGTAGGTTTCTTGTTGCTTCAATTCGAGTTGGATTTAATATTATATAAAAATTAATGTTTCAAACACATTAAAAGCTGTGTTTATAAGTGGTTGAATTAAAAAGTTTTCAAAGCTAATTTTTGTGTGATTATTTCTCCGAGTGTATGTTAGCAGATGTGTGATTGTTGGTCAAGAGTTGTGACTGAGTTTGAGTATGAGGCGGTTTGTTCTGTTTGTCTGTTTTATGTTGGCCTGAATGTTTGTGTGTTTGGCTGTTGTGGACTGCTGAGAGTGTTGGCCTGATGGCTGTTTGGTGTGGTATTTTGGCTGCTTTTTTAGACAGCTGCACGCACAAAAGAAGCAACAACGAAAAAACAAATAAACAACAACAAACAAATGGTAATCAACTTTTAGCAACAACAACAATAACAGCAACTGGGCACAATGTGTGACTGAGATATTAAAAGCAAAGCATAAGAAAGCCAAATAAACATTAAAAAAAAATAAGCACGACAAGCTTTGCTTACCAATTTTGGCACTGCCAAACGCGTCCTTAAACATTGGCGTGGGCGCCTGCACAGTGGTATGAGCGTGAGCGCCAACAACACCCGGCACCGTGGGCGTTGTCTGTTTAATGGCATTTGTCCGACCGCGATGCGGCGCCGGTGGCTCCCGTTTGCGACGCGGCTGCTCCACGGGCAGAACGCGTCGCCGCTTCTTGGGCAACTTGGAGCGTGCCTGTAAAGTAAACAGTGTGCGTTTGTAATTAACTTACAACTTGCTTTCAACACACTAAAGAGAGTGCTTAATTCAATAAGCAGAGCTCGTCAAGGCTCGTCGCTTCCCAGCTCCTAACTCTTTACTTGTCTTATGTTTCATACTGCGGCTACAAAACAAAGGATATAACCTGAGCTTCAGTTCAAACTTTTCAAAAATCAAACATGTTTAAATATTATGTCTCTTCATTAAATGGGTGTAAAAAGTATAATAGTATTGGGCAATTGTATGCAATAAGCAAAAGGATGCGTCTGTCACCCCAAAAAGCTTCATCATTAACGGTTATGTCCGCCCTTTATGAAGATTGTTTTAGATTAGCAATGAGCTATGTGTATTGAAGTTCGCAATAACAATTAGAGTCCTATTTTGAAAACTAACTGTAAAGTAAAACAAATTTTCAGCCCTCTCTTTAAATGCCAAATGCCAAAACAGAGTTTCAAAGCTCTAATGCAACGTCATTTACCATATGTTTTAAAACTGATATCAACGCTTTTACTAATAGGTATCGTGGTATTTAATAAGTAAATGCACTAAAGTGATTTAAATCCTTATCGTCGAATTGATATCAGAATTGCTTTGCTTTTAAGTACTCACCTGTGTGTGCGAATAAAACATTGAGAAATTGCTAACGATAACAGGTACGGGAAGTGCGATGGTGAGGACACCAGCCAATGCGCACAATGCGCCCACAAACATGCCCGGATAGGTCTTGGGAGCCACATCGCCATAGCCTACGGTGGTCATGGTTACGATTGCCCACCATAATCCCAATGGTATGCTCTTGAACTGGTTATCTGGATTGTCCTGCAACCAAAAAATTAAAGTGATTAAAAAAAAAAACAGAAAAAATAAAAATTCTCTGATATAAAATCAAATCACGGATAACAATTAATTTAAAAGTGATGCGGATTCACATATTTTAAATAAGTAATAAAATGTTAAATATGCTACGATTTGTTGTTCTGTAGTTAATATTTAAGCTTAGTTTAACGACACTAAAATAACCAATAAATGCTGCACAATATGTCAATATAGTACGACCTGTGCTCGTTAGGAACGCTGATTGTAGAGCTCATGTTGAAACTTAATTACCCATCTAGCAAATTAAGCACATCGTGCTCCATTAAGCAACAATACAAAAAGCCAAGGATAAAAGACTTAATTTATCTAATCGTAAACCGATTGTGATAGCAGCATTAAACATGTGCATTGAAGGTGATGCATATCTTTGAAAAACATCTTCGTTTTCAAGGGCGGGGTAAGCTTGGCCTGCAACTTTTTGTGTAGATCTTTTGAAAATGTCATCAGTTATCAGGCTACCAAATTTGGTGACTCTAGCTCTCAAAATGTAAGAAGTTAATGTATTTTATAGATATTCAGGTGCATCAACTTGTAATCGATTTCCCAGCCCTCTAACGGGTGAAGCGCCTCAATATTGACATTTTGTCTGACGCAAAGACGGATCAACAAATTTGGAAATGGTGTCCAAGAAACGAGCCTTCATACCGACAGACAGACAGATGGCATGACGGACATTGCACAAAACCAATATACTTTTAACTTAAGGTATCGGAGTATACCGAATATATATGTGTATAATTTTAGCTTCGAAAATCCCAGCCTATACCTCTCAAACCACATAGGAAATACATATGTTTTATTGATTTATCAAAAACAAACCTGCAACTTTTCGGCATAGTAGGCCAAACTGGCAAAGAACACGATGCCGAGTACGAGGAAAAACACGAGCAGAGTCAATTCCTTTGCTGACGCCTTGAACGTGTGTATGAGGATACGCAATCCTGGCGAGTGCCGTGTTAGCTTAAAAAGCCTCATAATGCGCACAATAGAGAAAGCCTCCAACAAACCCGTATACTCGCCCATCCGCTGCATCACATCCGTATAGAAGCTTAGAGTTGCCGTGAAGTCAATTATGTTTACGGGCGATTTGATGAACTGCCACAGATTTGGTGAAACCTGGCAAGCAAAATTATACTTATTTAGTAAGTAAAAATTTCTTTTCATCTTCCCTGTATGTATTATATTTGAAAGTAGAAACATAACAAGCGTAATAGTACTTACTATTAACCTGATGACGACTTCGATGAAAAACCAAACATTGCACACGAGTTCTACATAGAAGAAGGCCTTATGCGGCTGGCCATAAGTTTCAATCCAGCCATGCTGGCTATGTATATTGTGTCCCAGTATATTGTGTTCGAGAAACTCGTTAAGACTGCTTTCGTTATGTTCGCGTTTAAGTCGCTGGCGCTGATGCTGATGCATTGTGGCAATGGATGTGGCTTGAGCGGCACTTAAATTGCCGCTGCTGTAGCTTGTGTAGTTCGTGACACGAAATGTGGGACCGATGCTGCCGCTAGGTGGCGTTATACTGTGCTGGTGGTATTGATGCTGCTGATGTTGCGCTGGATGCTGAGGTAAGGGCGGCGCAAGCGGGTTGTGGCCAGGCATTGTTGACCCTGCGCCGTAGCTGGTGGGCAGGTCCACGCGAAAACCAGGATGGGTTTTCAGGCAGAATGATATCACAGAAACAAATATAAAGAATACCGACATGCCAGCAACGAACTATGTAAACAAAAGCCAAATATAACATATGCATGTAAAAATAAAATTTGTACAAATGTATGAATATAACTAATATATATTGCTCGCGCTCGCTATTATAAAAATTTCAGGTTATAATTTTACATTATGTCTTGATTAAAGATTTAGTTAAATTAGTAGTTAGATGTTTCAATATACTTTCTATAAATCTGTTTTTAGACCTGCTAAATCCAAGTCAAGATAAAATCGCCAGAAACTGTGAAAAAAAATATTATAAGAATCGCAACCGAAACTGCAATCAATCATGTTTTTGATGTAGTTCCATACGCTGAACAAGAGCTCAAAGTTTAAACAATGGAATAAAATAATTATCAGTTTCTTCTCGGTTCTTCTACCCTGATCCCATTTAATGGGAATAAGCCCGTCCGACTGTCTGTCTGCATAAGTCCGCCGTCCTCAGAGACATTAAGAGCTAGGGACTTGAGGTTTTGGATTTAAGTTCATGTATGCCAGTCGCATGTAACTCTTCCAGTTTATAATTTATACATCGAAAGCAACAATATTAAAATTTTGACTTGTGCGTTGTGTCTATTGCTCGTTATATCTCCTAGTCGAGCTTTCTCGATAAGAGCCTTCTTATACGCTTACTAATAGCTTTAAGTATTGGTAATGGGTTCAGCGTATCGAATTTTAGATATAACTCATTTTCGTGATCTAAAATGTTGTATTTTATCATTGGTACATTTTGAACCAACTTATTTTTTGTTGTTTAGCAACTAGCTCGAGATTGGAAAACTATAAAAGTGTTTAGAATTTGGTCTGGTCAAAAGCAGTTAACACCGTTTTTTCAAAGTAATGTTTGGTTCAATAAAAATAATTTTCGATTGCTTTTCTTTGAAGTCAATATTCAATTTTAGTGATACGAACAAAAGCCATGAATATGGTTCATAACGATATGTATGTCATTGAATTTACCTTAGCGCCCGTCGAACTTGAGGGCTCATCGAACATGGCCCAGATTTTAGGTTTTATTCGTTGCCAGCAGTTAAGCTCGCCGTTGCTTAATGCCTCCTCGAAGCCAAACAGACGCGCTATTTGCTCTTCCGTGGGTTTCTCATTTTCAATATCTAGTTTATCTAATATGGCTAAGGTGTTCTGCAATCAAATTGATGACAATTGTCTACTTTACTTTACACTGGCTCGATGCTACGTCTGTTACTCACTTGCGTATCGCGATGTATGCTATAAGTTGACCAGCAACATGGCTCTACCTGATTGGAGTCGAGTCCCCAGAACTCTAGCTCCTCCTCAAACAGAGGGCCACAGACGTCTGTCGGATAGTGCAGCTTGCCAGTTCTGAAAGGAATACAATTTATGAAAACAATATTAATTATCAATCTTATTTGTAGGAAAAAATAAACTGTTTATTTTATAGCTTTATTCTTTAAAAGGTTCAACAAAAATGGCTCTAGTTGAGAAAGCTCGACTATGAGATAACTGACACCAAGAGTATTCAGAAAGTGCATGCAATACTGAGCTACTGAGTTTGCCTTAACTTTAATTTAGATATGAGTTTCACAGATGATCATAATTTTGTCTTTACTTTTTTGATCAAGCTTCAAATTTTGTTGCTATCTTGAGGGTTTCACTCTTATAGTCTATGGGGTCGGAGATGCATCCTCCTGTTTGTTGTATATTCTTACACAAAACTATTATTCCCTTTTTCCCATTTAATGGGATCAGGATAGAAAATTTGTTTGAAAAATGTCTATACATATTTTTGCTCCATTTTTGTTTGTTTTTTCACAAAGTCTTTTTAAGTGTTGCACCTAACATAATGTTACCTTATACGTAAGCTGGAGAGTGAGAGAGAGAGAGAGAGAAAGAGAGAGAGAGAGAGAGAGAGAGAGAGAGAGAGAGAGAGAGCTTCAACTCATCAACAATGGTACACCACATTTGCATATGCATGTCGGATAAATTCGTAGATCCAGTTCCACGGACTTGTGAAAAAGCAACGCCTTTTTTTAATTATGACGATTCTGCAGGTACTAAAAAAAAAAAAACACCTTTGTTTTTCGTGTGCCAATTGCAGCACACGCGTGAGATATGATGAATAACGTGTTGGCCGAGGGGGGAGTTGGGTTGCAGGAATTGGGTTACCAAGGACATGGACTTGTCCGCATTGCTGTCCAGGCTGTTATAGCACACAGACATACGGACAGCCGTACACTGACCATTGCAAATAAAAGCAATCGCATCTCTTGTCCCTTGTCTCTCTCAACTGTCCTTCTGTCATTTGTGGCTTATGTCCGCCACATGTGCATTTTAGCCATCCTGTTATTTTTTTGTGCATATTTTATGCAATTTTTCTTTTGTAGCCATTTGTTGGGCTGCTTTTTGCAAGCTCTAAATCATTTCGTGCCCCGAATAGTAAGTGGTAAATTGTAAGTGCCACTTACCAAAAAACTAACCCAAAATGAAAAATCACAAAAAAAACAAGCTAAAATCCCGGTAAAGGCCCATAAGGATGCTCAAGGCCATTGTAAATGCGGTTGGACATGTGAGTTGTGGGCTTTATTATGCACATCACACCATGCACACTGAGTAGCAATTGCACTCTTGATACCCTATCCATGACAGAAAATATTAATAAATAAAAGAAACAATTTGTTCAGTAGAACTACGATGCATATTTTGAAACTAAAATGATAGCGCAATTATGTCAGAGTTTCAGCACCTTTCAAGTGTATATAGATACTTTCATAAGTACTATGTTTTTTATTAATTCCATTGAAGGGATCATACAATTGACATGATGAAATCGAAACAGTATATTACATTGGTAAATGTTATGTTAACGTATATTACAATGTTTTTAATTGTTTCTACTTTCATACGCTATACAGCAGGTAAAAAAATAAAGTGGATTTGTGCAATGTTCTTCAGGGTGTCTGTTCTTCTGTCCGTCCGTATGAACGCAACTTTTTTCAACACCCTTTAAGCTACAGCCTTGAAACTTTTCAAATATATTTTTCTTTAGCCGGGACAGATAATGTGCCAAGATTGGAGCTCTACGATTACTGGGAGGCTGGGAATTCGATTCATTCGATTGCTGAAAATCGATAAATCAAAATATTTCCCACACCCTTAAAGTTAAACTGCGTATATATTTTTCAGATTTTGATCTAAAGATACCAAATTTGTTGTGTTGTAGGCGTTGAAAACCAATCTTGACACTTTATCTGTCCCATCTTGAGGAAAAGATTTTTGCAAAGTTTCGGGCAGACTCAATGACGGTCATTGGAAAGAACAGTTAATCTCTTTTCGGTATCGAGTAGCTTTTGATTGGTTTTATTACATTAGCAACACATATTGAATTTCCCATACCATCTATAAAAGCGCGACAAAAAACTGCTTTCGCTTTATTCAAAATTGAGTATATAAAATAATTTAAAGTCACATCGACTGTTTTGAGATTTAACTTTTAATTTTATTGAGTAGGTAAATTGTATTAGCATCCAAGTTTAATTTAGAAAATCTGCGTGGCGAGCAACCAACTGAAATTTGCTTTGTTAATTGCGAAAAGCCTGTGGCGTGTACATAATTCGATTGCTCAACCGTTAGACTATAAGCTTATGTATGTACATACATATAAGGTAGAATGTGGGGAAGTTGTGCAGTCTTTGTTGTTGCACAAATATTCAACAATTTGTTATTGCTTCTTTGGTACTAGCGAATGGGCTGGAAAATAAATGGGCTAGGGTCTACTTGATTTAAAAATGGTTGGAATAATCGGCTGAACGCTCAGATCGTGTACAAATTAACTATATTTGTAGCCTGTTGGCGGCTTGAAAATAACGATATTATTCTCATTCTGGTATTTAATTATTGAGCCACACACAGATCGAGATACTGTTGTGCCCTTAAATCAGGTGGTGTTATTAAAGAGGTGAGGGTATGACATCCAGCCTGTCATTAATTTTAAGTAACTTAAGTCATGGAAAGTAAAGCACGCTAAAATTCTATTTATCTTTGCCAAGTAATGAGGTCTTTTTTAACCAAAATCTTACATTGTTTGAATAAAAGCTTGCTTGGTTTTTTCCCCAAGGTAACACGGTGGAAAAGCCAAAGATTTATTATCCTGGCGAGTAAGCTCTAATTACTTATTGAATAGGTACAGCTATAGAGATGCAACCCTCAGTTATTTATAAATGTCTGTCAAAACATGCGAAAATCTTACTTATTATATTTTTAACATAAAACGAAAATATTCAGATTTTGTCAGGAAAAAAAAAACAGCAAAGATTTAATTAAATACAAATCCTTGGGCAAATTCTTAGAAATTGCGAAAATCTAATGGGTTTTACCGACGTGCACACCAAGGTGTTTAGATTTGCTATCGATGAATACAAGACTATAGCCGAATCTCGACTAGGAGATACCCTGAATCATTGACCTTTATTCATCAATTTATCTGATGTTTCTCAACTGATGACAACGAAAACTTCACAGATTTCCATTTTGTTTTTAGTTTTTAAAACTACATTCAAAGATTGTTAAATAAAAAAGATTTTTGCTATCGATTGCATTTGTAAAACAGAAATCGAAAAAGTAATCGACAATCTGAAACAAACTTGTTCTGCCCTTGGCTAAGTGGAAGTTATGTTCGAAGTTTCTAGCTCTTATAGTTGCTGAGATTGACGCGTTCAAACATAAAGACAGATCATGGTAATATAATTGGGTCGAAAAGATTCCTTCTGCCTTTTTCATACTTTTACACAAAACCATTCTTTCCTTTTTAAAATTTGACGTGGTCATGATACAACAGTATTGCACCTAATAGATGGACAGACGAATACATCTATTGATTTCAGAGTGCAAAAGCAGCGACATTAAATTATATACCGAATATATAGTAAACAAAAAAACAAATACCTTACCTGTAGTAGTTGAGTATTTGGGTAAAAACACCGGGATGTCGATCAAAGAAATACTCGTTGAGCACCGGATCATAGTTGGCCAGTGCTTCGGTGAGGCGAGAGAGGCGCGTTGCGGGTATTTTCTTGAGTGTTGCCTTATAGGTTTCATATCTGCAACGAGTTTGCAAAAAGACAAAGAAAGAGAGAGAGAGACAGGTTAATAGAGACAATAAATAAAAGTGGATTTGCATACAAATTTGCTGCACAGCGCACACGCCCCCGTTGGCCCCATTCGACACTGACACTAAAGCCATATAACTTTACAAATTACCATTGCCATAACTCTTTTATGCTAGTAGTGGGTGTGATTTTTTTGTGATGTAGTTGTGTGTGTTTTTGCCTGACCCTTCTGCGTAAGTCATTCAATCGAGCCACAAAAAAATTATTAATCTAATATGGTTCGGATTGGGCCTACTTCCTTAAAGTGAGTGATACCAAAAACTAGCTCGGGAAGGGAAACAGAGTGAGGCAAATGTAACTAAATCCAGCCATAAGCCATTTGCATACATTTCGACTTTTTTGCTGACCTTTTTTCTTGCCATCATAGATGTTGCTTTTTATACTATGTACCCTACAATAATTTAGCAAAATATATATATAATAAATACCGAAAAAGCTACAGTTATTTTATTTTTCATGTTTTTATCGATAACCCTAATCGATTTAATACATTTATAGTGATGGCATAAATTTGTTGCAAAGTAAGTTTCATACAATCGTTATGAAATTTTCTATATAGCATGCAGATATTTTTGAAAACTCTTTCAATCCACAAAAAAGTGAAATCTTATAGAAGTTACTATCCTTTAAAAACACTCAAATTTTTTGAAAGTTTTAAGTTGACACATATGTATGTGTATTTCCATTAATTGGGGAAAGGGTATCATGTGGTGGTTGGCAGAATTTTCACTTAACCTCTTTTTTTGTCCATATATGTATTTAAATATACAACACATTGAATCCTAAAATGCACACACAAGTTTGTATGCATGAACATAAAAAGTATTTCTCCTCAACCAATTCCGTTGCCCCGAATATTCAAAGTAAACTTACATAACTTTTTTATTTGGGGCCAGTTACATAACTAGCTTTTATAGTCGAGTATCAAACAGAAAAATTTGTATTTCTAATAAAGCCCAAAATTGGATACTATTGATTTTTGATTGGCTAAATATGCAATTTGACGGCATAAATTTTAAAGCAGCATTTTACATTAAGTTTGTTTTTAAATTATATTGTAAACGTTTAAGCATTATTTATTCCTTTCGTCTCACAACCTGTCGGTTCTATGTTTATATCAAGAGTGAGAAATCGCAGCAGCACTGAAAACTCAGTGAGCCACAAATGATCCGATCCCGTTATTCCATGTTCATGCTCCCACGCTCTCGCTACGCTGCTTTTCTCATCAACTTTTACTTTTAGATACAGTTGGTCACTGTGCCTTTTGTATATATCTACATATGTATGTATGTATGAAAATATATACATATTAAATTTTAAGTCCTGTTTCAAATTTAAGATTGGCAACACTTAAAATAAGACTCTTTAATGTATTAAAATTTTATTTTTTAAATTTTTACTGATTAGTATAAAAAAAGCTTTTTATCTGGTTGTTATAATAAACAAATAATTATTATTTGGAACTTGTGAGCACATATAAAATTCTTTGTGCTTTTATTTTTACAGTTACTGGCTATTAAGCCGTTGAGCACTTGTTCCAACAAATACTGCCCATCAGTGAAAAGCCGAAATTAAATTTCCGATTTGCACACACACACGCACACGGCTTAATTGAATTCAATTAACGTAATTTGCGACAGTTTATTTTAAATGTAATTTCACATTTATAGCCACATGCAGCGAACTCTCATCCTGGCTATTCTGGCGTGGATTTAACTTAATGCATATTGACGTCCTGCGTCCTTTCTGTTTTCATTGGATAAATAAAATATTTTATGACATTACACGACAACAACAAGTTAGTAGAAACAACAGCTTAAAAATACACGTTATTGAAGGTCATTTGATTGAGGTTAACGATGGTTAGATACATATATAGACACGCCTCAAAAGATGAAATTTTTAGCTTAAATAAGCTTTAGATTTCGTGCTCTGATTTTGAGGATACATATTTCGCAAACGAAAGAAAAGACATAAAATAGTCAAGGAATAGGATAAACTAAAGAACTACCATCTTGCTGAGGCTAAAAATATATACATACATAAATATTTATAAATGAATATACGATAACATAGGCCCTAAATCAAGGGTGCCCAAATTGTAATGGAGCAAACACACACATTAACATTATTTATTTCAATCTGAGCACTGAAAATCGTTAAAGATGCAAAAATATTTGTGTATTTTCTCTTTGTAAACTCTTCTCACAATTCATACTTTGGATTGATTTAAAGAATCCGTCAGATTGCAAATTTACTTATGTACAACCAAATCAACAAATACCACTTACGAAAGAGCACACAGCACGAAAAATAACTGTGAATGTGAAAAATGTTTTGTGTGCCTCGTGAAAAGCAACAGAAACTTCTAAGAGCTCAGTTTCCCCTCAGCGACAATTAAGCTCACTCACCTTTTGCACTCACCCCAGTTTTTTACATCCCTCGCTTTTCCGGCTGTTTTTACGTTGACAAATTATTTAAATCAGTATCGCTGTACGGAATCGCAAGCAATAAATAACTCAATAATATATTTACATACACAAAGCTCTGATTAAAATATGAAATGAAAAATTAATTATTGTTTAAGTTATTTAAAAAGCACAGGCAGTAAACCTGCTGCTTGTTTTTGTCAAACAACTATGAAAGAGAAAACAATTGGCAAGCGACAATTAAGAGTAAATTTTTTTGATCAGCAGCAAATTTTTGTTATTGCCTTGCTGGCGCTCTCACTAGCAAAAACCAAAAATTTACAGTATGTCAAGAAATACTTTACACACTGCAAAAAACCTATTCATTATATTGTTTAAGTAAAAAACACAGACTTTAACTTATTTTTATAAGATTCTGTTAATGGTAAATTAATAAACAAGATGGTTTGATTTAACTTGCAAAGAGCCCGTATCAAAACGTTAAATATTTAACAAGCAAATAGAAAAATTGCTAGTTTACACACTTTTGACACTGTCAAGAAACACATTTTGATTAATTCTATGAATAACGGTAATTATACGTTATCTATGCTTGTGCCGTACTTCACTCCAACGTTATATCTGCAAATCTTTCAATAAAATTGTGAGTGAGCACTTAAAAACTGGTTTTAATCAATATTAATAATGCCTGGCGAAAGATTAAGCTTTGTTGTTGTTCAATTGATTTAATTTTTGGTGTTATTGGGGGATAAACTTCCACTTAGCTCGACCTCTGATTACAAACCAAGTCGTCACTATAGATTCCTTATTGGAAGCTTAGTATTTGTAAACAATCTTGGTTTTTATCAATTCGCTCAAGTTTGTTGTGTAATGCGGTCAAATTTCAGTTAAAGACGAAACAACTTTATTTTCATCACTGTATTTGTATTGTACGTATGTCATCATGACTCGACTCATGCCCATTCAACAAGCTGCAGAGAACTGCAATATAATGAGTGGATTGCTATCTCTTAAATCGTTCAAAAGTGGTGGGCCGTTGAGTAACATGCTCAGTTGCTTGCTAGCCGCTGAGCGATTTGCACGCGTTGTTTTTCAGATTTGTTACTTCTCCTTTTGCCGCTTGTTCTTGTAAATATTCTTTGTGTTTTTTAATCGTTCAGTATGTTGCGTGTCCTAAGAGCAAGTAAATTGTTGCGTTTAGAATGCAAACATGTTGCTGCTTCTGCATCCTATTCGGCGATGCCACAACCACAGACAACACCGGACGTGCTCTACACAGGTGTAAGTAAATATGTACTTATATGCACATACATACATACATACAGTACGATCACGCTCAACGCAACCTTTTAAAATTTGGCCATATGTAAAACAGTGGAAAAATTTGCAGGGTCACGAGACCTATTTCTTAAAATAGATGTCTTTGCTAACCATTAAAATTAAAGTATATCGAATAAATCTGTGTTCAAAGCAAGGATTTAATTTTAAATGGTTAGTTTTTTGAAAAACAGAAATTGGTCTGTACTTAGTATGATTTCGTTAGGAAGTATTTTTCTTACGTTGCGATAACAGTTTACAATGTGAAGAATTCGGATGTTGCAATGATGATCGTACTGTACGCACAATTAAACATACATACATATTTAGATAAATACATATGTTTGTACACTACAAATAACTTCAGATTAATGTTCTGTCTTGATAAAAAAATTGATTATTATTGTAAGAGCGCTGCAGACTATTTTACACACTCTCTTTCGTTTGACCTTGACGGAGAGCGCTGCTCTTTATATTTAAGTAGTATAATATGCCGCTACACGCATATAAAACGGTACACAAAGTGCAAGCGGTGATAATAAAGTGAAAAGGCAAATGCCACAATATTTATGTACATATACACGCACTCCTCAAGCACTTAATGCCAAAATAAGTTTTGCTATGATAACGTTGGGAATTAGTAGCCAGTTTTAAGCTTATAGTCTCAAAGTTGCTTCAAGATAAACATGCAAAACTACATATGCGTGTACACAGAAGAATGTATAACATATGTATAAATACATACATATGTATGTACATATGCATTAGTAAGTATTTATTTGTGTATGACATTGCTTTCCAAGCATATGTATGAAAACAACCGGCGAATAGTCAAAGCAAAGCAGACCAGAAAAAGATTGCCGGCTGTTGTTTTGTTGTCTTGCTTTTTGTTGTGAGCAGACTCTCTGCTCATTATGTCACACAATGGGCGCTCTTATTGAAAGAAACGTTAGGCTCTCTTCTTTATCAAAAGTTTGTGCTTTTCTACTCAAATGTTTTGCTCTCGTTAAACGGATTGTCATGAACTGTGCGTTCAAATAATAATGTAAGAAATTCCATTTAAATAAATACATTTAAGTTCATTTTTGCTTATGTTTACTAATTTTCTTGGGTGTGTATGCATGTACATATGTATATATGAGCAATGTTTTTTTTTTAAACGCATAGGAACATTCATAAATATTGCAGTGCAGTATTCTCGATTTTCGAACGTGTTGCGTATCTCTGATTTTATACGATATACCTGCTCATAAGCTCCTGGTTTTTCACAAAATCCAAGTTTGTGTTATATCAATGAGTAATAAAAATTGAGAAATCATAGATCCGAAAGAACAATGATTTTAAAAAAAAATGTTCATTAAATGATAATAGACGTATAGGTCTGTAAGTTGAAAGATCTGTGTGATTTTTTCCTGGCTTTAGTATCACTTATAGAGGTGGGCGCGGGCCCGGACCTCATAAGTGAGTTTCGCGCGGTGAGGCCCGAAAAAGCCCGACAAAATGATGAAAACAATTTGATTAGCTTATAGCATTTGATTATTTCACGTACTTTAAACGTCATTATTTGCATAATAAATATTGATCGATAGTACTATCGACATGCTGATACTTTTTTCTATATTGCTCACCACTAATTAAGCATGCAACAGGGAACTGTTTTTTACATGTACATGCATAAATATGTTCGTATTTGTTTCGGGCCGTGTCGGGTCTCCGTGAAAAAAGTCGTGCCGGGCCGGGCCGGGCCTTTTAAAGAAGACTTCGGGCTCATGCGGGCCCGGTTCTCAGAAAACCGGCCCACGCCCACCGTTAATCAGTATGATGATCGACTTTATCATCTCTAAAAATGGCCAAGTTCGGTGATGGTATTGATGATCTGGTCAATGAAGCGGACGCACAATAAGGAAGCAAAATAATCATATTTTGGGTTATGAGGTCGCAAAGCAGAGATTCGTTTGAGATCAATTGCTCTTTCAAGCAAACCGCAATTACCACGATCATGTTGAAGCTGAGGGTCGTTCGATGCAGTCGGTAAAAGGAACGCATTTAATGCAGAATGAGCGTGGCTTTTTCCTTCATCGCTGCAGGTCCAGCCGCTTCCGTGGTTTCTTCTACGCATCACAGTTTCTGGCGTTGAGCTGTGCTTCATCCATATAAAGGCGTTGAGCTTATTCTTCTTAGTGGTTTAATGCTTTGGTGAATTTCCGTGTGGCACTATTACTTTTTATAGTTCAGTTCTGAGTAGATACTGATTTATTCTAACAACCCTAGGCCTGATATACTAACAGAATATCTTAACATAGACTGCTGTCAATGCATTTGTCGCCAACAACGGTCATAAACTATTGTTTAATTAGGGTATTTTTCATAGCGTTCGCTACTTTTCTTTTCATGAAACATGAATACTTTCTGGTGTGTGATATCTTTTATTATTTTATTTATTTTATACTCATGCTTGATGAGACGGCGTAAGCTAAATGTGCGAATATATATATATTTATATGTATATATATATAAAGTCATACCTGGATAGTGTGAACAAGAAGAAATTCAAAGTTTTTAAATTTGTTCACACAATGTTTTTTCACACTATCCAGGTTGGCCTGTACTTTTGTTTCTGAGCTAGTTAGTTCTTTGTGAAGTCAACTTACCAAGTCAATATATGTAAAGACAATCTTTTCGGTATCTGCTAAATCATTAAAATCGGTTGATAAATTTATATTTGGCTTGATGACATAATAAATACTAATTAATTCCTTCCTCATTTATATATGCCTTGTGCAATAACATTTAATAATTTAATTATTAAAGCTTTCTTGTAAGCAACTTGTTCGCCCGGTTTCTTAACTTCCCGCTAATAGAAGAGAATATTTTATTTCATGCTAAAAATTTTTTTTTTGTAAATTCATCAAACCGGCTTATCCCAAATATATATCTTAACAGTTCTAGCATTCACACACGCGTCGTCCACAAACTTCGTTTGTCCATTAGCTTTACGCCGAAAGTTTGCTCAAAACTATTAATTTAATGCAAGTCATGCTGAATTTTAATAGTAAACAAATTTAAATCTTGTTTATATTTTGAGCATTTTTTATTTAAAACAAAGCATTCAAGTGTCCCTGTTACGTTATTTAAATAGCAACATTTGTATTAATAACACGGAACAATACATAAAAACCAAATAAAGAATCGATAATTTGTTTGAAGGTGCTTCTAAAAACAAGAAATTGTATATCAGTAGTTTTGTCGTCATTGGTTGCTTATAATAAATCAAAATATTTTTTTGAACTTTTTTGTTAAGTAGTTTTAGGTAAGTTTATTTTGTCGAGTAAAAACTCAACTAGAATCTCAAATCGCAAAAATGCTAATGAACATTTTAGTTTTGACCATATTAGCATTGAGCTCAGTACATCTCTTGCACATGTGGATAAAAGTTCGATTTCTTACTGATATCATATATCCGCACGAGATTTTAAGAATTATACAGTAATATGTTAGCAAAGTTAGCGAAAATGTTGCACAGAGGAAGTTATTTTTGCTTGTCCGTTCATTGTTGGGCATCAAAAAAAGTTTAGGTTTGTACAAGCGGCTAATCAAACAAAATCGATGAGATTGGGCTTTTTTTTTAAGAAGGAGTACATTCTAAAAAGATATGCAAAACACGCAATGATAAAAATTATTCATTTGTTAATTAACAGTTGATTGACATATCTTTTTGCCTTTCTTTGTAATTTTGTTGTGTATAATTAAATGCACAATAGTTTTCAAATATAAAATAATACAAAAAATACACCTTTATAGTTAAACGAACCAAAAAACTAAAAATATTTTCTATGAATATATTTCTTTAGTTCGGAGTTTAAAGCGTGAGGTGCAGTTTACCATATTTTCATTAATAGTTCTCAATGAAATGATCGTAGCATTTGATATCAAGCACCGCACGCTTTTTATTTTGAATTGAATTATACTGTTAATGATAATTAATTTAAATTATTAAGTTTTGTAGTTTTGACACATTGTCTGACGGAAAAATAGGTTTGCATGTTAGTAAGCTGGTATTTCTTTAGCTTCAAGAAATTGTAGCGAGTATTTTAAGCAAGCAGTTCACGTATATCATTCAAGCAGTTCACTTATACAAAACAAGCAATTTTATTCACATATATTTTTTATAAATCCTAGCAAAACTGGCAGACATGACGACAAAATTATGGTATTATTTTAAAAATTGTTGTTATTGAAAGCATGTGAGTTGAACTAAAGAGTTATCGCTTGGTAAACTCTATTTTATACACCAAATCTCAAGTCTATTTCAAGACGGACATTTGCATTACATGGGATCAGGGTATGAAATTATTGTCGAAGTAGGAATTATATATGTTTATTAGATAATACAATATTATTAATTGATTGCAGCTTTTCATTAACAATGAGTGGCACAAGAGCAAATCGGGCAAAACCTTTGGAACCATCAACCCAACCACTGAGCAGACAATTGCTGAAATACAAGCCGGTGGCAAGGAGGACATTGATATAGCCGTCAAGGCGGCACGTCAGGCCTTTAAGTAAGACCTTAAAGTATTGTTAATAATAATGTTAATTTAATCCTATCCAATCTAATCTATTGCCAAATAGAGCGGGCTCTCCCTGGCGCCGCATGGATGCTTCGGAACGTGGTCGCTTAATCTATCGTTTGGCTGATCTGATAGAACGTGATCGGGTTTACTTGGCGGTAAGTGCAAAGCGTAAAGACCTACTAAATATAGACTCGTAAAACCAATCTGTTTTTGTGTATAGAGCTTGGAGACCCTGGATAATGGCAAGCCATACAGCATGTCCTATAACGCGGATTTGCCAATGGCAGTTAAAAATCTTCGCTACTTTGCCGGCTGGGCGGACAAGAATCATGGCAAAACCATTCCAATGGATGGTGACTTCTTTACCTATACACGCCATGAGCCTGTGGGCGTGTGCGGTCAGATAATACCTTGGAATTTCCCGATATTAATGATGGCCTGGAAACTTGGGCCAGCTTTGGCCACAGGAAATACAATTATCCTCAAGCCTGCCGAACAAACATGCCTCACAGCTTTATATATTGCTCAGCTGGTGAAGGAAGCTGGCTTCCCTGAGGGTGTTGTCAATGTGGTGCCAGGCTTTGGAGATGCTGGTGCTGCCCTGGCAAACCACTCGGACGTCGACAAGGTGGCCTTTACGGGCTCCACAGAGGTTGGCAAACTGATTCAGCTGGCCTCGGGCAATACAAACCTGAAGCGTGTAACTCTTGAGCTTGGCGGCAAGTCTCCCAACATTATCTTATCCGATTCGGATCTGGACTACGCTGTGGAAACAGCTCACTTTGGACTTTTTTTCAACATGGGCCAGTGCTGTTGTGCGGGCTCCCGTACTTTTATCGAGGACAAGATTTACGATGAGTTTGTGGAGCGCAGTGCGGAGCGCGCTAAAAATCGCACCATTGGCAATCCTTTCGATCTAAACACCGAACAGGGACCCCAAGTCAATCAGGAGCAAATGGATAAGATCTTGGGCCTCATCGAGACGGGCAAGCAGCAGGGTGCCAAGCTTGTTGCTGGTGGCAGTCGACCAGATGGTCTGCCCGGCTATTACGTTCAGCCTACGGTCTTTGCCGATGTTGAGGACAACATGACAATTGCGCGCGAAGAGATCTTTGGTCCCGTGCAGCAATTGATTCGCTTCAAGAAGCTTGACGAGGTCATCGAGCGTGCTAATAACTCGGATTACGGCCTGGCTGCCGCTGTCTTCACCAAGGATCTGGACAAGGCAAACTATATTGTGAACGGTCTGCGCGCTGGCACCGTTTGGGTAAACACCTACAATGTCCTTTCGGCTCAGGCACCATTTGGTGGTTACAAAATGTCCGGTCATGGACGCGAGAATGGTGAATACGCAC